>CM056053.1:161031444-161527653 GCA_029574335.1 Rana kukunoris
CTTAAAATGCATTCTAAAGGGTGTTGACAGCAAACCCTAACCATGCAGAGTTTAAAGCTTTCATCTTTTCTGCTTGATGTGTTGAGATATGATTAGCAATGAGGAAAGAGGAGAGGAGAAGTGCAGAGCTGGCAGCCCTTATTACCATGTAATACATTATCTCTTGTACACAGTCAGGAAGATTAGAAACCTCATGCTGGAGAGTTAGAATTCTGTGTAATAAGTGCTGGGCTTATTCTGAGCACGCCTCATAAACTGCTAGCTGCAAAAAAAAGTCAGACCGCTAGCGAATGGACTATTGTAGATTTATGCAAGAAAGGAATTATGAAGCCATTGTTTATTTGAACAAAATGACCCTATTGTATAGAAGCATGCATATCTTAAACACAATTACATATGTAATATATTTTTCCCTTGATGCAATCTGACATTTTTTGTGTCATGCAAATTTACCTTAGACCACCAAGCAGTGGTTCTAGATTGATTAGGCTGAAAACAGTATGAAAATATAAGCTACCTGTTGCCCAGTGACGCTAAAGGATTCAATATATGAAAGATGCTGATTTTCAATCATTACGGTTCTATCCCTATGGTCAACTCAACATAAACAAAAAAATGGATTGCTTTAATTTCGACCAAGTTTGTCCTAATGACTGTCCTAGATCAGAATTACCTTCCTTTCCAAAAATGTTTCAAACTTTATGTCTCAAAATATATAATTCATGCTAGTCTGTTGAGCAAATTAGTAATGCCTCTATAGTGTGATGCTGTGAGAGCAGCATATTGTACAAAGTTTAGGCGAGTCTATGAGAGTTTAGGCGAGTCTATGAGAGTTTAGTTTATAGGCGTTTTTTGCACTACACTCCCCTCTGCAAAGGTTTTTACTCCCACAAAACACCTAAAAAAATGTTGGCACTTGACGTTCAGAAGAGATAAGAGGAGTTTAGGAGAGACTGACTAAACTCCTCCAGGAAACGCGATAGAGAAGGTTTTTTTTTTTCCTGCCTCTGAATGTCCCTGATAGAAAACGCCTGTAGCAGTCAATAATGTGCAAAGACACATAGAGCACAATAGAAGTGCTTCTAGAGGCAGGAGAAAAATACGTCAAACGCCTGTAGAATCAATGTTTTTTAAGTCCAGTGTGCATGGAGCCTTAAGCTGCAATATATTACATTTTGAGTTTTAAATTTATTACCTCCCTAATTTTGCTACCCATGCACCATGGCCTAAAGGGTGAAAAAAAAAAAACGAAATGTCCTCACCACAAGTCATAGGTGGCTACCTCACAGGGCACGCAGTGGTCTTGTCTATTTGCACATATTTTTGCAGGTAAAAAAAAAAGTGTACTTTTTTGTAGCGTAGCCGGACCTGTGAACTTATTTTTGGTCATCCGTGATCAGTGCATTGCGAGTGCAATGACAGGCTCCTGCATACTAAGCCTCAATCTTTCTGCCTGTACTTCTGTATAGCCTTTTAGTTTGAAATCTGAAGGGAGTGTTAAAGGATTTTAAGAGCACTGATCAGCCTGTTCGCAGTCCATTGAAACTACATGTCCTTCTGCTGTGGTGGCAGATGGGATGTGTCGTTTATTCGTTCACAGGTCCCAATTTTAAAATGTGACCGCAGCTGCAGGGGGCAAGCAACCCCCACCTAATGTCACAGAGGCAGGGGGTATGAAAATGGGGTACTGAAAATTTTACCATCTAAGAACTGGTGTAACATTTGGCATTTTCAAAGGGTGAATTTAACCCTTTAAGGAGCCATTCAATACAACATTTGGTAAATGATAATGTGTAGAGAATACAGAGATACCAGCAGTCATCTCATCTATTGCCATTGTGAATCAATTGTAATTCTGGAGAATATAGTAGTCTCAATTCCACTCACTGATTTTTCTCTTGGAATGAAGTGAGAAATCAAGGCAGGGAATCAGTACCGTGTTTTTCTTAGCGTGTGGTGCGACTATCGGTGGCTGAAGAAACTGTATGAGGCCATAACCACGAATTGAACTTTCTCCCTAACCAAAATGTAACATAAAAGCAAACTTTTGTATTTACTTTGATAAATTTTGTTTGTGTTTAATCAGTGTATGTGTACAGGCATGGGCTGTAAATATGAAAGTCCATAATTGTATGAAACTTTTTGTAATTATGGGGTAAACGTGATACTACATATGGAGTAAGAGTGATAATACCCCAAAATGAACTAGAAAGAGACTTGTTAGCTGTGAGGATGTCTGACTGGTATATGACAGTAGAACACAGATTGTCAGAACTGCGGAGTGTGCTTAGAATTTTAAACAGGCTTCTTTAACTGTCAGGCTTTGCTTTCTAGAAAAAAAAAAACAGGATTGCAACAAACACCATGATGATAAAATTACACGTTACACCAGAATTTCTTAAATACATATGAGATGTTTAATTAGTCCCTTCTAGAATACACAGCACATATATTTTTATAAATTATGTTTATATAACCAGTAAATTATCAGAGAAATTAATTAATGAACAGCTCCTGGAAATATTGATGGTTACACACTGCCTAAAAAAATTATACGAGGCATTATCCTGTTATTCTTTTTTTTTTTTTTTGTGCTGTATGTATTTCAGTACACATGTGGATCATGTACTGTAGATGGTGTGAAGCACTTACACACCTATATATGAATAATCAAAAATATGTAGCACAACAAGCCTGTAGTCACAGGAAACCAGAAACCAGTAACTAATGTAATTAAATACAATTGAAGGTCATGTTTACATTTCTGCTCTGCAAAAGCATATATTTTCTGTGCATATGAAATCCTAAAATGCATGTATTTTGATTTGTTTATTTAGAAAGAATTGGTCTGTAAAATGTTTTTTAAAGATTCAAAGTCTCTCCTCTAGAGTCAAGGCAAAGCATGTGTTGGTAGTCATTTGTATTGTATCCCATACCCCAGTCCAAATTTGCCCATATCTAGGGTCAAGCTGCAAAACCCCTCAAAGATTCTGACATGTCACCTGCCTGAGCTCAAGGCTGATAACTGACAATCTGTCCACATACCTGGAAGAGAATAAAAATAACTAATAAAGAAGCTTGACGACACCCTTGTCATATGAGATTTCTTTAGTATCTGCTTCAACGTTGAGTTCAAGTAGGTGATAGCATGGTATTTCAACTCTATACTTCTGCTCTGACTGGGAGAGACTACAAGGAAAGAAGCAAAAATCAAGTAATTCCCGACAGATGAAACTGAACTATTATTACAGTTCAAGAGTGGAGATTATTGCATATGCCCTTACATACAGTATTTCCAATGGTGGCATGTTATGTGTTGGGGTGTGTTTATATTCACTTTTGTGTAAGTGTTTCCTCTATGCGACTTACAAAGGGGCTAAAGTACTTCCTATCCCCTGTGTATGAATATATGTATTAAACTGCTTATAATGCCTCGTACACACGGTCAGACTTTTGACCATGCAAAAGTCCACCGTGAGTCCATCAGAAGTCCGACGGAAAAATAGAGAACAGGTTTTTTATCTAAGGTTCGTCGGACTTCCGACCAAAAAAGGTCAGATGGAGGCTACACACGGCCAGACTTCCCGAGAAAAAAGCCAGTCTGACATTTTTTCTTGGAAATTCCGACCGTGTGTACGAGGCATAATATGCACATGTTGATTATTTTACATGCATCATGCTTCATCCTTGTTCTTTGAGCAACTTGCCCACAGCAAGCAATTATTTTGTAATGTACACCACTCCAAACTCAGAGGAGTTAATGGGTCCTAAATTCATTCTTATTGATGGTACGCTACAATAGTTTACATGTAAGTGAACTGATTGTCTGCTAAAAGCACGTTAATATGTTTACGTGTTTGTAAAACGTTGTTGATGCATTAATGCAGAATACTTGGGGAAAGAACATGTGTCCAACCACTATTCACACATACAATATAGATGTGCTCCAGCAAAACCCATAATGTGAAAGAAAGGAAGGAGTCCCCTGGTTATTTTTTTTTAGAAGACACTTAAACATTTTTAATACATATTAATGATAAAAAAATCAAGATTTCAATTTAAGTCTCTAAAATGAATGTACAAAATCCTTAAAGAATAACCTCAGCCCTGTAAAGATGTAAAATAGAATGTGTAAAGTATATATAGCCATTTACAAGAAAATATCTCATAATAGCCACTCCTGAGTTCCAGCCTAAAATCAAGAGTGCATCCAAAAAGGAAAAGTCAAGGAAAATTTCATATGACATTAGCTGGCATAAATATAAGAGCAAATTTGCCCAACACCGATCAATCTGTAAATAGTATTGAGGTGAACATCCCTTTTTACATGCAAATATAGAATGGCATGCTTAAAAAATAGCAGACTAAGGCTGAAGAGATGTTGTACACCAATGCTTACTTTTTATTCCCCCGGAAGTACAGTAAAACCTTGGTTTGCGATCATAATTTGTTCCAGAATCATGCTTGCAATCCAAAGCACTTGTATATCAAAGCATTGTTTTTTACAGTGTATAAAAGAGAAGAGAGGCACCTCCAAGTGTAGCAATAAGTTGCCAAATGTTGTAACTTCATAAAATGTAACCATATTGCTACACTTAGAGGCTCCTCTCTTCTTTTTATACTCAGTTGTGGCATGACGCTACTCTTATAAGACATAACTTGTATATCAAGGCAAAATTTATTAAAACATTTTGCTTGTCTTACAAAACGCTCTCAAACCAAGGTTTTACTGTACATGTAGACTATTCCTCGTCTGGATAGGCAAGTGAAAGACCTTAAACTTAGCGATAAAATCTGCGCTTGAGGTGAAATGATTAACAGCAGCTAGGCACTGTACCCTAAAACCAGGATTGAGCATAAATGCAAACCAACAGTGCAGCACTTTTCTAAATAAAAAATGCTTTCAATAATTGTGATATTAGCTGTCATTAATACCCTACAAAGACAATTCTGTCAATCACAGTTAATATAATAAAGCATAATAAACGTGTGACTTTAAACATAAAAAAAAAAAGAAAGTGACCATTAAGTGTCCAAAAGAAGATGACTGGTATAAGCAGTTAAATTATCAGTCCCAAATGTCGTTATGGAAGTTGAAACTTCAAAGATAGCCAAGATGACACCATCCACTCCCATGCAAGCTTACCAGAATGCTTGTGACCCCTAATAAAGATTGGCCAATGAACGCTCATTCAAGCACTGAAGCTGACATAATGGAAACGGATAATCTTTAAAGGAAAAGCCCAAAATGTATCAAATGGTTAAACCTCATCTGTAGTTAACACTGACTTAACAGCAATGCAACTCAAACTCAAAAAATGCTCTTACAAATATAATAAAAGCATGTACAGAGAACACCAGAGAGTCTTCCACCAGAGCCAAAAATGGCCGACAGCCGGTTGCACATGCATGTATGCGTTGCTCCACCCTATGTGTTTTGTCATACGTGACATCATCAAGTCGGAGCCACACACACACTACCACACATGCGCAACTGCCCGTCAGCCATCTTTGTGTCTGGAGGAAGACTTTCTGGTACATGATATAAGTGCATTTTTATCTATTTAAAACTTTGAGTTTGTGGTTTTACACTATATGGAGCATTTCTTCATTGCATGTATCATACTGCACACTTTGATTCCACTGGTTTGAGTTGGATTGCTGCAAAATCAGTGTTAACTACAGAGGAGGTTGTGGTTTAATCATTTGATACATTTTGGGCTTTTCCATGAAGATTATCCAGACCATTATATCAGCTTCATTGCTTTACTCAGCGTTCATTGACCACTCTTTATAAAGGGATCACACATATTATGGTAAGCCTTGCATGAGAGTGAATGGTGTCATCTTTGAAGTTTAACTTCCATCATGGCATGTGGGACTGATCACTTGACTGCTTTTACCAGTTATCTTCTTTTGGACACTTTATGGTCACCTTCTTTTTTTTTTATGTTTAAATTCACATATTTGTTATGCTTTATCATATTAATTAATGGTCAGAATTGGCTTTTATAGGGTATTGATAACCGTTAGATATGTGCGTTCCCGTTCGTAACGAATGTATTTTCGTACGAATTTGTTCATTTTCGTACCCGCGGAATAATGTGTACATACGAAAAAATGAAAGCACCAGAATACGAAAATGACTGGATTACGAATGAGCCGCATAACGAACAAGTGCAAATACGAACAAACGATACGACAATCTCACGAAAATACAAAAAGACAAAACGGAAACGGCAAAAGAACGAAAATGACATCTATAAAGAATGATTTGCATTCTGTATTTTAAATCCTTTTTCTGTTCGTATTTTCAGTCGTATGTTCATATTTTCATTTGTGTGTTTTGTAAATCCGTTTTTTTGGTCTGTTTGTAAATTTGTGTACTTGATTCGTTTTTTTGAATGGGCAGTGAGTAAGTGTAGTTAGTGAATCAGCTTCTCTTTTGTGCCGACTGCCGAGTAAAGTAAAGCCAAAAAAACTTTTCTGTGGATTTTCGTCTGAAGGGAGATCAGTTGGCCAGACTTTTGAACCCAAAAATGTTTTTCTGATGGAGCTTACAAAACAACAGATTTTTTGAAAACGAATGGAAAACGTTTGTTTTTATGTTTGTTGGCAAAAAAGTCTGACCAAGTTAATATGGCTGAGCCGCGTGTTGAAAGTGCCGCGAATCCCGCGATATATTTACGAAAGTACAAAATGGACGAAAATTCACGAAAATTATTGTCTAACAAGAAACGACAATAAATTAAACAGAATAACAAATCATCCCACATGTACGAAAATAAAACGGTAACCAAAATACGAAATGATCGGAATACGAAAAAATCGCGTCGTACAAAATACGAACGGGAACGAACAGGAAAACGGGCGTCTTACGAAATTACGAATCGGTACGAACCTACGAAACGATACGAAACGGAATAAAATAATATGAAAATTTTTGCTGTGCACATGTCTAATAACCGTTAATATTACAATTTTAGAAAGCTTTTTTTATTTTTTTAAGCGCTGCACTTTCGGTTTGTATTCAATTGAAATACCTTAATAAGTTCTCTTATCAAGAGAAGAGAAGCAACACAAAGATCCAACAGTTCTACAGTGCAGAATGCATGCTGATAGGAGAAGAGAGAAGATAGCTGTCACTTGTGTTGCTTCTCTTTTCACTGCCTTATCACAAGGTGAGGTGGGTATGGGACCTCAAAGGTAAATTGCAATAGAGAAAGTTCAGACCTCTACTTTGCTAAACACGTCTGTTCTGTGCATAGGGCTGTATTTCATCTGTGTATTTTGCTGTTTGCCTGGAATTTTAGCTTTATGTCATCTTAGACCAGTGGATGGGCCACACAATTATCAATACTTACATCCACTGTATCCTTTTTGAAATGCTTTCTTTCGTAAAAGTTCACTAGCACCCTGCACATCACTTTTTATGTTATGTGCTCAGTACAGTTTCTTTTTTTAGGATTTTTTTTAAGATATTGTACAAACAAAAAACAACAAATAAAGACAAACAGACCTCTGATTTCCCCATGTCTCATTGAGTTACGGACAACTGCAGTGAAAAGACATCAATATTTTGGGTGCTACAATATTAGAAGTTAAAAAGTCCACTTCGTAGAAGTCCCGTATATACTCGAGCCCCTTTTTTAAAGCTGAAAATACCCCCCTCGGATTATACTCGAGTCAGTGTACCTGAAATTATTGACTGGCTGCAGGCGTCCATTGTTTAAAAGTCACAGTCTCCTCCTGGTCCCTCATGTGATAGGCGTTTCTCAGCAGACACAGTTCCGCCTATCATAGACGTTCTCTCATCCTCGGACTTAGTTTCCCAGCAGACACTGTGTTCAGTGTTCCGCCAATCACAGACATCCTTTCATCCTCGGACAGCCTGTCATTAATTTCAGGTACACTGACTCGGGCACAGTGAGGCTGCAATAGGCACAGTGAGGTGGGCACAGTGAGGTTGCAATGGACACAGTGAGGTTGGGACAGTGAGGTTGTAATGGGCACAGTGAGGTTGCAATGGGCACAGTGAGGCATGCAAATGAGCATTGTTGACCCTCTTTTCCGCTTACAGTAGCTTCTGCATTCTCACCCTAGGCTTATACTCGAGTCAATACGTTTTCCCAGTTTTTTGTGGTAACATTAGGTACCACGGCTTATACTCGGGTTGGTTTATACTCGAGTATATGTGGTAGATATACCAGTTTTAGTATTCTCGATCTAGAGAGAGATTAGCAATGAGCAGACTAGAAATCCACTTGCCCCATAATTTATCATAGAGCTTTGGTCCATTTCAACGTTCAAAGGTAAATCTATACAAGGAAAAAGTGCCATTTAATAAGCTTGATGCAGATGCTTAGCATAAGAAGAGACATCCCTTTTTAAGATAGTACAATTGCTTTTTTAGTAGAAAAGTACCGGAATCGCAGCAGACGTTTCATGTATTTAGAGACTAGCAAATATTACTAGCAGACAATTTTTAGGGTGCCGTGTATTAGGGAGACCTAATACTGAAAAAATGAAGGAGCCAGCTTCTGACTCAAACTTCTGAACTGCAACACATAAAGTAAGCAGTATTACTGCAGCCCAATTAAGTTGATTTACATATTTTTCCCATGTATCTTAATTTTACATATTTCTTTACATCGACTTGTTAAAATTAGAGAAAATGATGTGTGTGTTTCACATAGCAGCCAGAGTTCAAGCTGTCCTTTTCTAGTACAATTTAGAAGTGTTAGTCATTTAATTTATTGTATGTATAAGCAACACAGATATTTTTACTATGTTTTTCTAAATCAGATTCATTGCACATCTAAGTTACATGAAAAATGTTGCTTGGAAAAGCCCTTCTTATTGCTGCGTTGACACCAAGCACACTGGAAGTGCTGCAGTCATTTTTAAAGTAAAGCTTACAGTTTTGACAGTTAAATCCATTATAATATATTGCAGCATGTTGAATAACATTTTATCATAAGGTCCAGTAGATATTTTTCCCCTAATTGCAGAAATTTGCATTAATATTCATTAATGCCCTGGCTAATATAGTAGGCTAAATTATCATAATTGACCCCTGGTGTATTTTTAATAATGTTGGTTGTGATGTTTCATTACCGATTTTTTTTTTTTTTACTGCAGCTCATATGGAGCCACATAAATATTTAGAAAGCCTTCTTGGATGCAGACCAAGAACATTTGTGTTGCGAGTTCTGTGTATGCTTACAGCAAACTTGTTGTGGGAGCTGTCCAACACGCCTGGCTGCTGAATTTCCATTCCTCATTAGGAATCTTTTAATAATTTTATATCTTTATGGCATGTGTGTAATTTTCTAAAAAATGCCAAGAGTAATTGCATAAAAACACCTAACACAGTGATAACTTATGAATGACAGATGCAATCTTAGGCTGTTTATATGCTGTTAGATGTCTGTCCAAGAAAGATGAGTGGGGAGGTATGTGACTGTCTTTGCATGGGACATGCCATAACCTTTGTCTGACACTGAGAGCAAAGCGTCCTTTGCAATTTGTATTCTTTTGTACTTCCAGAGTAATTACTAGCCCCCCCTGACTGCAAGAAGATAAGTCCCCAATCATGCACTTTATTGTTCTCAACTGTTTGTGTGCGGGTTGCTGAAATCATATAATCAATAATGAACAATATCCGTTAACTTCACACCTCTGTATAATAAACAGTTGATTTACATCTTGGCCACATTGCAAAAGCCAACAATTCGGAGCCACACAGGGACTATTTGTCAAGGCACCATGATCATAGACTGACTACCAAAGACGCTTGTTCTCCCTTTTGCACTGCAGAGACTGTTTTATTATCTTAATCTATGTTCAAAATTGGCATTGATTGTCATCTATGACCTGTTTTACTTAAAGTGGGGTTCCCGGCATCCATCATGTGTGGGCATGTGAAGCTCAGTTCTTTTTTCTTCCTGGTTTTCAGGGAGAGGTGCATGCTGGGCGATTTTTAGGCACAGTAATGCCCAGAGACTCCTGGGAAATGAGTGTCATCATTTCCCAGGAGGCAATGGAGTCTTCGGACAGGAAATTGAACCACCTAGGACCAGGAACTAGGCAGATTATTAAATCTGCCTAGTAACAGCCAGATAGAAGTGAGTAAAAATTTTTTTACATTAAAGGCAAGCTGTTAATAGAAAGTTCATTTTTAGGGTGGAACTCTGCTTTAATAACATCTGCACACTGGAGCGTTGACCTGGTACTACACAGGGGGTTCTGGGTTTTGGAAAACATACGATCATTATTTTTTTACCTGACCTATAAATTGATTGGATTGCCATTGCTGCCTATATAGCACCACCAAACACATTCTCTCTGCTTGGTTGTGTCCCATAGAGACAAATATGGAATTGAATAACACTTTCCCACCTGTTTAGTCCTACATGGCTCCAATGGCTGTCTCACAAGTTTGGTTTCTGAGATCCCTTACCACGTATGATGAGAATGTCACATAGTGGAGGCAGATTTGTTTGTTTATTTTGACAGTCTCATTGCATGAGACCCATTAACCACTTGCTTACTGGGCACATAAACCCCCTTCGTGCCCAGGCAAAATTTCAGCTTCCGGCACTGCTTCACTTTAACTGACATTTGCGCGGTCGTGCGACGTGGCTCCCAAACAAAATTGACGTCCTTTTTTCCCCTCAAATAGAGCTTTATTTTGATGGTATTTGATCGCCCGTGCGGTTTTTAGTTTTTGCGCTATAAACAAAAAAAGAGCGACAATTTAAATATATATATATATATATATATATATATTTATTTATTTTTTTACTTGTTGCTATAATGAATATCCCAATTTAAAAAAAATATATATTTTTTTTTTTCTCAGTTAAGGCCGATACGTATTCTTCTACTTATTTTGCAAAAGTTATAGCGCCTACAAAATAGGGGACAGAATTATGATTTATTTTTACTATTTTTTTTTACTAGTAATGGCAGCGATCTGCGATTTTTATTGGGACTGCGACATTACGGCGGACACATCGGACACTTTTGACACATTTTTGGGACCATTCACATTTATACAGCGACCAGTGCTATAAATATGCACTAATTACTGTATAAATGTGACTGGCATTGAAGGGGTTAACACTAGGGTTGAGGAAGGGGTTAAATGTATTCCCTGTGTGTGTTCTAACTGTGTAGGGGGAGGGGACTGACTGGGGGAGGTGACCCATGCTGTGTCCCTATGTACAAGGGAAACAGCATCTGTCTCCTCTCCCTGACAGGACGTGGAGCTCTGTGTTTACACACAGAGCTCCATGTCCCTGCTCTGTCACCGCCCATCGCGTGTACCTGACGGACACCGCGGCCGCCGGGTACACACATTGAATCCTCAGCGATGCGACGGCACTGGTTTTCCCCGCTGCACGCCACCCAGTGGATTACAAGAATTACAATAACAATGACGTCCAAAGACGTGATCCCGGCACTTCAGGTCTGCGCTGTTGACGTCTTTTGTCTATAGCGCGGATCTGAAGTGGTTAAAGCAAGCTCCAGATACATGTAAAACGATGCACATGAAAGTATATGCAACATTTTATAATAAAAAATCATATAAACTTTAACATGTTATAGTCATTTCTATATTTTTTTATATCTGCAACTTTTTTTTAAATATATGACATGGTGGTCCTGCCATGAAGGTGCTTGTTGAGACATTTTCTATTATGAAATGACAAAGCTCTATCCCTTTCTCGCATTTGTGCTCCTGCTTTGTCGCTCTTTCACATGGGCTTCTAATGGACACACACAGACATGGTTCACTGTTATTACCATAAGAAAACCAGTCCTGGGAAATACTATGCCCTCATCACTGTTGACAGGAAGCGGCTGCGAAGAGGTTGCAGCTGGTCAGTAGTACTGAAGATGAAAAATTTTAAGAATAGGTATTTTTTTTTAAATCACCAGCAGTTATTCTTTTCTACCACTTGATACTACCAACCTTCCTAGTTGAATGATGGTAAGTGTCATTCGCCCCACTTGCAGTGAGTGTCAAGGACCTATATCCTGGAGATACATCATCCAACTACCCATGAAGAACAGGAGAACTCTGCAGAGAATGGCATCACATGATTATGTGGAGCCGCTTTCTGCAACATTTGCAACCTGCCTAGTGTCAAGGAAAGAAGAGGACCCATAATGCCACATAATACAGAAAACAAGGTATGTATACATATTTATTTCAAACACAAGAGAGTGCAGGGGTACTTCGATGGGTTGAGGGGCTGGATGAGGGGACAGCCTAATTGTTTGCCTGTAGTTTATGTTCCAGTCTACAGAAGTTTATCGTAAAGATATGCAAAATCGTTTTAGGATTGTCCCTAGCCTTTTTTCTTGAAACAATTTATTGTATTTGTAGCATGTTTTGATCTGGGCATAAGTAATGTATAGTAATATTTCTAGGCAGCAGCAAGGGCAGGATATAGTTTGGTGAAACCTGAGACAATAGAACACAGCCCGATTCAATCATGTTAATGCTTATATCTTATACTAATGGAATTTTATTTTATTAAGTAGTGTCTTTCCATTTCCTTGGATACAGTTGGTGATGTGAGGAAAGTTATACAGTTGTTTCACTATGATGCATAGAACCATTTCTACAATATTAAAGCTGAACCTTTCTCCTGGAAAAAAAATAAGTTATGTAGTGGGGCTTTTGGTGCCCTGGACTAAAACGATCAGTTAAAGCAGTATTAATACCCCCCAAAAAAGGGACAATATTGCAGCTTGCCAATCCTTTAAATATGGTGGCCACGTTTGTTTGTTTGTTTTTAAATGCTTTTTCATTTATTTTTTGCACAGTGATTCAGGAGTAACACACTTCCTATCTTTGGGCGCCTCCACTCTGTTAGGAGCAATAGAGCCATGCATGGACAGGAGTATTCATTGTCAATCTGGGTAGAGAGTTGATTTAGATGCGCTAACATATTTAGATGGACTTGACTAACAAATTAAAGGCATATTCCAGCTAACACGTTTTAAGCAGTTACAGCAACCATTTTCTTTCCTTTTTGAGTAAAGATTTTACACAAACTAATAAAAGCCGACCTTTGTAAGCACCTATGTCGGTGTTAAATGGTTTTTCTCAGCCCTCTGTTTGGTATGCTCTAAATGTTAGTCTCCCCCCAGATCTACTCACATACTGCCAAGTAGTGTTGAGCGGAATACGCCATATTCGATTTCGCGATATTTCACGAATATATAGAAGAATATTCGTGAAATATTCGTTAATATCGAATATTCGTGATATTTTATAAAAAATAAAAAATTGGCGAAATTTCGCTAATGCGAATGCAAAATTTCGCTAATGTGAAATTTCGCTAATGCGAAATTTCGCTAATGCGAAATTGATTGCGAAATTCTCGTCAACACGCGAAAACGGAGATCATTTCCTGGATTACTAAACTAATATGCACTAAACACTAACTCTACTTACACAAACTTATATGACTAAACTAAAGCAAATTTTTTTTTGTTTTTTTATACACAAAACACAGAAGGGCAGAGAAAGTATTTGCGAATATTCGTAATACGAATATTCGCATTGCGAATATTCGGCAACATAAAAGGATCGCCTCAGCTACTCGGCCCAGGGTCTCTAATCATACCAGCAATGCTTTTAGACGTCGATGGAGATCACTAGGATGTGATCTGTTTTAAAAAATATTCGTTATGAATATTCGCAATGCGAATATTCGTGAGCAACACTACTGCCAAGCAAACTTTCCATTCACTTGGAAATCTGATGTTATACCATACCTAGGAATTCGTACTCCATATTCCCATCGCTCATGTTCCTGGAAAAGCTCTCAAGGGTTTGGGTGCTGCAGCAACAGCCAGTTGGGAACTGGTTCAGAAGTCACAAGGAAAATGTTTGCCAGCACACCATAGATCAATAAGGAAGCGTCCAAGTAAATTGTTTAATGCATGATTACATCACAAGAGTAGTGCAACATTTCAGAGTCACGTAGGACCCCTTCATCAGGCATGTGAAGCCTGTTGATCCATGGTGTGCTGGCAAACATTTTCCTTATACCTAGGAATTAAACTTCCAGTGTGACCTTTTTACCAGCTCTACGGTCCATTCAAGGAAACCTTCAGGCTTGGAGTAAACACCTTTTTTCATGTTTCAGTAAAGACATGGTTGTTAAAATTAACATGCCCCCCTGATTACACTACCTGATGCAGGCGATCCCAATCAAGCTAACTCCAGCTTTTGTTTGCTTGTTTCAAAATAGCATACATTGCTTTTTTACTGGGGATCTAAGCATCCTAGGCTTAGCTATAGTCGACTGACCCTACCTAAACTAAAAGGAGGCATTTGTCTTCCTGACCTTGGTAATACCACTGGGCATGCCATTCAACTAGGTTGGTAGATTGGTATGTCCATGCATACACCAGAAAGCCTGGGTCCTTGAAAATGCTTTTACCAATACCCTGCTGTACTTGACTCCCTCACTGACCCTGATAGGCACAACCCTCTACTATTTTAATAAGTTGTCTAAAATTCTCAGTGTCCTCTCCCCTGGGTCCCCTGACTCCTCTCAAACTCAATCCTGCCTTCCTTCTGGCAATGGAGACTTGTTTTCTAAATGACATGAATGGTTTAACAGAGCATTTCTTTGATAAAGGTACTCTTCCCAGCCACGGAAAACACTAGCCCAGCATATAAAGGTGCAATACTTTCCCTTTATGGACATATGTTTAACTGTGACATTTTTTCACCCACCCTTATAGGCTCTCTGTGTGTACCTGGTCATGCATGCCATTTGTCTCTGCTCCACAAAAGAACCTTAATCCCATCTGATCGCAACTATCTCTTCGCTCCCATTTGCTAACCAAGACCTGAAAAATAATAAAGCCTATTAGGAGTGGGTATGAGATTTATCTTTTGACCTGTCGTCCACAGCACCATTTTGGAAATGACTACATACAACTTGGAATTTTCTCTGGCCAAATTTTACCAACCCCACACATGCTTATCTAAGTCTGCCTACTTTAAATCACTAGCCATGCACCTTGTTTACACAGCCAGAGCATGTATCCTACTTTACTGGGGCACCGAGGTTCACGGATTGGTTTAGATGGATACACATGATTGCTGAGATGGAGGAGCTCATCCATATAGCCTAAGATACTCCCACGAAATGTACACAAACTTGCATAAGAGTCCGATCTTTTGACTAGTTCCTCTTAATCATTTGTATATTTCAGGATATCTTTCCCATTAAGGGTCACCTGTACTTTTTAGCCTGAGGAAGATGGAGCCTACACCAAGCCTCTCCAAATCTCTCAGTTTTCAGCCCCACTTTCACCCTCTCTTCCTCTCTCCTTTCATAGGCACCTACATCCTCCACCTCCCCCTCTCCCTCTTCCCCTACACCTTCTAAATCTTGCTTTCTACTTACCCCCCCCCCCACACACACACTTGCTCATCTTCCCCCATCCACCCTCCCTTTTTTTTCCAGGACCTATTGACTTCACCTAGCCACAAACCTAGGTCCTGACATTTTCCTACTGGAAAATAAATTATGCAAGTTGGTATAGGCGATAGGCGCTTGGTTCCATAGTGCGATTGTAATATACCTAATGCTAGCCTTGGTCTTCTACACACATATACCTACTTCTATGGTACTCTTCCTTCTTTTTTTGCGCTGACTCTCTGTTTCATTATATTAACCCAATGGGATGTCTTATGTGTGTTATTCTTCTGTTTCTTGTTAACTCGTGTTACCATGTGAATAAGATCTGTAATGGTGTTTCCTTCTACTCTGTATGCAGGAAGCCTTGGGCCCCCACCACTGTTTTGTATTTGTTTCCTTAAAATACAAATATTTGTATTTATTTTTTGCAACTAATGCCGCGTACACACGGTCGTTTTTTGCGATGAAAAAAAACGACGTTTTTTAAAACGTCATTTAAATTGATCGTGTGTGGGCAAAACGTCGTTTTTTGTCTTTAAAAAAACGACCAAAAAAAAATTCCAACATGCTTGAATTTTTTGTGTAGTTTTTCAAAACGTCGTTTTTTGTTTCACAAAAAGTCACCGTGTGTAGCAAAAACGTCTTTTAAAACGACGTTTTTCAACCCGCGCATGCCCAGAAGCTAGTTATGAAGCGAGCTTCAATGGAAAAGTGTGGTGAACCTAACCTCGTTTTTTTGTGAAAAAAACGATGGTGTGTATGCAACATCGTCTTTGAAAGTGACGTTTCAAAAACGTCGTTTTTTACTTCACAAAAAACGTCGTTTTTTTTCATCGCAAAAAACGACCGTGTGTACGCGGCATAAGAATTGGTAAGCTGCAATACAATACATTTTTGTTTTTGTGCAAGGGTATTTTTTTATTTTCCCACAGAGCGTAGCTTTAACAATAAATTTGTATTATATTATTCAGGAATAAAGAATTATTTATTGTAAGCTAGACTGTATGTTCATCTCTTTAATGGATGTTTAGTAAATAAGTACCCTTCAGACAGAATAAAAATAATAAGCCTTGGGGATGCATGGTCTAAATGCTTTATTACTTCAGTTTCAATACCCAGTTATCTACCCACTCCCTGTACTTATTTAATTAGTGATGCAACATACCTGTCCCCAGTCACATACACTGCAGACTGTTTCTGTCTTTCTCATACAAAAATTCTGCAAAAAAATAAATAAGACAGTATTAAAATGTTTCTGCTAATAAAGGACTAGGTTAAATTAAGCGAGCAACCTGCATTTTACCACAGCAACATCTAGCATACAACAATTGATAGCACTAGTCGCACACTAATCTGGTTCACTTTCTGTCGGAAATCAAGCTTTAAGAAAACATTGTCGCTTTGCCCATTCAGCACATGAACCACCCACATAACCAGCAAGTAACCAGACCCAAACAGGCCCAAACACGGTCAAATTCTAAAATGTTTTGCTCAGTCATCAGATTCTAACTAGACATTACATGTTATGCTGCCCCAAACCAATACCAATGTGTCAGTGGTCTTCACTGCCATACTGACAGTTCAATTCCCAAAGTAATAAAGTTTTGGCACTGCTGTACCTCACTTCAATCTGTCTTCAACTGAACATCAGAAATTGAATTAGACTTGAAAAAAAAGTGTAATTTTACTTACTTTTCCGGTCCCCAGGGAGAGATCTACTAGCAATAAATGTCTCATACTGTTCTGTAAACCTCTGAATGTGTTATTACTTTCATTACAGTGGAGCCTTTGAAATTACATCTGTATTTTCTTGCCAGTTGTGAGGACTTCTGTCTTCAAATGAGTTGTTACTTCTCACTTTGGTATGTAGGTCAGTCAGGAAGATGATGCAGCTGTACAGGATAGCCTAGCACTAATATGTTTTGCTTTTAATGCAAAGTTCCTCAACCTGCAAGCACAATGTGAGTTTTGCTCATGTTCTGCAAAACATCAAGGTTTACACAGTCCTGTGCAAAAGTAAGTATGCCTCATGGAAACTATTGACCTTTCCAACATATTTAAACAGAGAAACCATAAATCTTTATTTAAACAGTGTTTACAGTGTCCACTTCCGATCTGTAAAATGTGGATTTGGTGTTCCAGACTAGGTACCCATGATTAGAACCTCTTTAGTTTTAAAGGTGGAGGTCTTTTTTTAAACATTAGGTATGTAGTGTCTTGTGTTCTCTCTTGTATTGAAGTGTGTGGGGTTATCATGCCAAGATCACATGAGCTTTCTTAAGCCCTTAAAAAAAACATGATTATGATGCTATTTACATTAGGGGGCATTGTTTACATGTTATGGCATTTATATTAAAGAACTTTCTCATGGTGTGGTCAGCAACAGCGCTGGGGATCTGTAATTTATTGGGGGTATTGCAGAAGGGCAGCATAAATGGAAAATGGGTTGTCATAGCAGCATGCTGCCCCCTCTTGCAAGGTATATTGATGTGGTTTGGTGTGTTACATCAGGGAACAATGTAAACCATGTCCCTGTTATAAAGCCATTGTCAATCACATGGTCCAGCAATGTACATCTATTGTAAATCACTATGATTCACCACCTGACGTTTCCCAGCCACCAGGGCCATTAAGCCCAACCATGCTGCACTACCAACACTAAATGACCGATCTCTGGCACTGCTGGAATATGAACACAATGGCAGGGATCCCTGTGATGTCCTTTACCAAACATGGTAATTTCCATATTAGGCCAGTGACATCACCCAGGATCCCCAGTGCTGTTATTTACAAACAGTTTATATTAACCTCTTGCCGACCGCCGTCATATTACTGCGGGACGGTGGCACGCCTTGGCGAGAGCCCCTAGCTATACGTCCGCTAGGGGAGCACACGCGTCTCCGCTCGCCCCCCCGAGTCCCGCGCGCGTGCCTAGCAGGTACGATCGCCGCCAGGCACCCGCGATTGCTCGTTACAGAGCGGGGAATGGGAGCTCTGTGTGTAAACACATAGCCCTCGTTCCTGTCAGCGGGGGAAACGCTAATTTTCTGTTCATACAATGTATGAACAGAAGATCAGTGATTTCCCCTAGTGAGTCCACCCCCCCATACAGTAAGAACACACCCAGGAACACACTTAACCCCTTCCCTGCCCCCTAGTGTTAACCCCTTCACTGCCAATGGCATTTTTATAGTAATACAATGCATTTTATAGCATTGATCGCTATAAAAATGCCAATGGCCCCAACAATATGTCCAAAGTGCCTGCCATAATGTCGCAGTACTGAAAAAAAATGCTGATCGCCGCCAGTACTAGTAAAAAAATAATAATAAAAATGCCATAAAACGACCCCCTATTTTGTAAACGCTATAACTTTTGCGCAAACCAATTAATAAACGCTTATTGCGATTTTTTTAACAAAAAATATGTAAAAGAATATGTATCGGCCTAAACTGAGGAAAAAAAATTTTTTATATATATTTTTGGGGGATATTTATTATAGCAAAAAGTAAAAAATATTGCATTTTTTTCAAAATTGTCGCTCTATTTTTGTTTATAGCGCAAAAAATAAAAACCGCAGAGATGATCAAATGCCACCAAAATAAAGCTCTGTTTGTGGGAAAAAAAGGACGCCAATTTTGTTTGGGAGCCACGTCGCACGACCGCGCAATTGTCAGTTAAAGTGACGCAGTGCCGAATCACAAAAAGAGCTCTGGTCATTGGACAGCAATATGGTCCGGGGCTAAAGTGGTTAAGGGGGGGATTGTCATCCTGGACAAGGAAGCCTACAGTACTGAGATGCTGAGGTTGCTGTCCAATCGAATCACGTATTTGCCGTTGAAAGGGAACCCTACTTCAAGCTATAAAAAGGAGCTTGTTGTACTTGTTAAGGAAGGATTCCAGAATAAAATGGTTTCTAAAAAGAAGAAAGCTTTCTGATCCCAAAAGCTCAGAGGGTTCCGGTGATATACTATTTACCTAAGGTGCACAAGGACTCGATTTGGTTACTTCCAGGGTGGGCAAATATATAGATCACTTTCTGAATCCTTTGGTCACCAAGACCCCTTTATATTTGAGGGACTCTAAGTCATCAATGCACTCCAACAGTTGGAATGGAAGAATACCTATATATTTGTGACAGCAGATGTCTCTTCTCTATACTATTATTACACATCAACGTGGGAGGGAACAGTAGAGTACTTCTTAAGGACGGATACTTTTCATGTCCAGCAGAGTTCATTTATTTTGCGGCTCCTTGATTATGCCATGGGGCACGATTACTTCTGGCATGATGGCTCCTACAATGTGCAGAATAGAGGGGTGGCCATAAGGGCTAAGTTTGCCCCCAGTATGGCCAGCCTCTTCATGGCTAAATGGGAGGAGGATGTCATCTTTCAGGAATCCAGGTCTGAGCTGGTATTGTGGAAAAGATATATAGACGACATCCTCCTCCTGTGGTATGGCAGTTTAGAATCCCTCAATGAGTTTATTAGTGGACTGAACAATAATGATAGGGGCATTCTCCTTACTCATGAAGCAAGTGGTGCAGAGATTCATTTTCTCGATCTCTGCATCAGGGTCATTGATGGTCATATCATCACCTCAACATTCAAGGAAACCGATCATAACGGGTTCATCGATACTAGGAGCTGTTATCATAAGACCTGGTTAGAATCGATCCCCAAGAGTCAGTTTCTGAGGTTGAGGCGGAACTTCACAAATCTCTGGGTGATTTCGACAGAGAAGCCTCAATCCTCAGATGCCAATTCCTTGAAAAAGGTTACAATGCAAATAAACTAGATGGTGCAGTCAGTCAGGCTCCAATGAGGGATAGAGATGACCTTTTGGTGTCCAAACCAAGAACACAGGATGACTTGTTTAAATGTTCCTTTATTACAGGGTATTCCAATCAGAATTATGATATTAAGAAGATAATGCAAAAACAATGGAAGGTTTTAAGGGCTGACTGTGTAATGGGCCTGAACTTACCTGAAGTGCCTCGGGTCGTTTACAGAGGGGTGCCACTTTTAAGATAACAAGTTGCTCCTAATATAGTAGATCCACCCAAACAACTCTCCTTTTTCCAGACTATGGGGGGTTTCTATCCCTGTAGGAGATGTCCTATCTGCAAAATAAATGCAAATAGAAGCAGGACAGACTTCTTCCAATCATCTTCTACACAAGAAATTTTTCAGAATAAACCGCTTATCACGTATTCCACAAAATTTGTTGTTTACGTGATTAAATGTCCATGCGGGAAGCAGTATATAGGGCGGACTATACGCATGCTCCATGTAAGACTCAGTGAGCATGTGGCGAATATCAGAAACAGCCTTCTGAAGCATAGCCTCTCTAAACATTATGTTGCTTGACTGCAACCCGGAAGGTACCACTTTCTTGGGTATAGACAAGTTCACTGGGCATTAGAGGGGAAGCAATATGGTGAGGGAAGTATCACGTCTTGAAACAAAATGGATCTATCAGGCTCAGACTTATACCCCATTCGGTATGAATATCGAATGGGACGTTAACACATTTATCAACAATGGTTAGCTTACCTTGACCAACTTCCCTTCAGATGTCTTAATTAAATAAAAAATTATAAAAATAAAATCTTACGTTTTTTATTTAGTGTATTTCTAGCCAGACTGGATTAGCGGTATATCCTTTTATTGTTCTTTTTTGATTATTGTGGTTTGTTTTCATATATAGGTTGGTTATGTTTTTTGATATATGTATTCTAGCTGTGAATATGTCTTGCTGCCACAAGAGGTTACCACTCCTTAGGTCTACAACTATATATAGACTATTAGACTAAATATTCATTCAGTATATAATTGATATTGTTTTAAATTCAAACTTTTTTAAGTTCTATTTTTTTTTTTTTATAATATTTCCTCTTTTTGCTCTAATAGGCTGTATAACTCCCTCTTTTAATCAGTCTTTTGACTTTTGATTATGTTTTCCCTTTAGGACCATGCTAGTGTTTAGTTGGATCCATGTTTGGGCCTGTTTACGCTGGTCTTATAGGGTAGTTGCTTTTTTCAGAGATTGGGATGTGGTTATTTCCCCTATCTGGAATGCATCTCATTATACAGTATGCTTCCGACTTACAGACATTAGTTACTTCCGGCCTGTGAAACTCATTTTTAACTATGATGTGTTCTTTTTTTGGAGAGGTGTGGTTCTGCCGCCAGTAGCTAACCACTTCCGCCCTGTGGAACGCATACTATTTCCGTTTTTTTATTCACTTCCGTCCTCTATTTAAACAACAATGCCACACGTCATAGCCACGCCCCTGAAGATGCACGCTGGTGACGAAACGTTGGGTGGAGTGAGGGACTATTGACGTACTGTTGTTTGACGGAGGAGTGGCCGCCATCTTATTGGTAGGAAGTGCTGGTCGTTTTCCTTTCATGCTTGTTTATCTTTGATTACATGCGAGTGTAAACAATTAAACTGCCTTCTTTTGGAATGTCTGCGCAATGAGATGCTTTCTTTCATTCCCCACAAATGTTACCATCGGTATATCTCTAGCCAAGCCTTTGTTGTGGTTAAGTTCATACCTGGTTGGTTAGTGAGAGAAGGACCATTGGTGGATCATATAGGAAGAATTATTGGATGAATGGGAAGATATGTGATATCACCTTATTAGTTCTCTTGTGTATGTATATCCCATACACTGATAGTAAGGGTCAGTTTTTTTGGGTGTTGGTGACAGCTTTCTTCATTTTTTTAACTCATCGTTTCTCTCCTTTGATGTCTGGGTCCATTTTTTAGCTTCATGACTTTGGAGTGATTTTCATATGAACTTTCTGTACAATACTACAATTTTTTTAGCCCTACACCTCTACTTTCTATCTTTATTATAGTACCCAACAATATTGTGTTGGCTGCTATTCATTTATTTTTGTTTTATTTATTATTTATTATTTTGTTGAGCGCAACAAATCTGTCTTTTCGATTTACAAACAGTAACCCGGGGTCTCTCATTTATCAAAGGGGCACTATCATTGGGCAACAGGTTGTTGTGGCAAAAAAACATTGTTGGACGGCTGGTCATTGTGATTTAAGATGGATCCACATTACTAGACAATGTGATTGATGATAGATGTACATTGGGGGAATTGTTTTCTTGTTTTACACATTAGTTTAGGGGGACAGGTTGTGGGGAATAAGGCCTTGTCCTTCAAATATGGGACAAGGTGCTTTTCAAGAGGTGTGAAGATTTGCTACTCCTCTAATGCAAGGTACCCCCTTGATGAATGGCACATGGCCTGGTGTGGTACAGAAAGGAGAGTCTGGGAGGTATGCCAGACAGCTGTACTGAATGGATGCAAGAGCCTGACATACCTGTAATCTACTGCTGCCAGGTCTGCCCTTCAACCGTAAGTCGCTGTATGTCCCTATTCCTGCAACCTCCTGTAACGTGCAACAGCAATCTCCTAGGAGGCTAGGGGAGGAGAGACCCATCATTCACGTCTAAGCAAGAGTCAATTAAAAATAATTCAAATGAAAACTAACACACAAAAAAAGTGTCTATTTAACTAGTTAAGGACTCTGGGCATGCTAAACACACTCAAAAGGGTGTGTGTATTATGCCCAGTCCTTTTATCGTTCTGTATCCACCCCCCACTTCTTATAAATTCTTCTCTCTTAAAACCAAGGCTGTACATTACTGTGTTAATACAGAAGCTCCAGGTGCTGATCAAAACCAGTCATCTGACGTAATGTTTATCAAAATAAGGAAAGATACAAAGTAGTATTGTTACATTTGTATCTACTCGGTTTTATTCATCTGCAGCTCAAAGGAATGGACTTCGATCTGCAGATGTCAGAGCAATCTGACAAGTAAAAAAAATATTTGGAATTACATTTGTCTCTGTTTTTTTTTTTTCCAAAAGAAAAAAGTCTTATTAAAGTGAATACATACAGCCCATAGCATTGTAACCAGCCAAATATTCTGCATGATAAACATAGACACACATCAGTAATAATAGCTCCATACCCATTGGGTTTTAAGAGGGTACCATCCTATACATTAGGTTCAACAGGTCCAAAAACCTTATTAAAACACATTACTAATGCAATGCAATCAACTACTTTTTGAGTCATCTTCATTTGGCATTCATGCCAAGGAGCCTGTCCATGACAAGATCTGCCGGGGCAAGCACATGTACATCCAGTCATGGGCCCCAATTTAAAATTGACATTTTTGCAAGCATTTCCTGTGCTAATAGATAACCATATTACCAACAGCAGTGATCCACTCTTTGACCGTGGGATGACTCTCTGACTTCCAATGCATCATTATCAACTTACAAGCTAAAAATATGGTTCTGAAAATTGCTTCTCTAGTGCACTTGTTCTATTCTAATCCCTCCAGAAGTTTAAGCAAGCAGGGTTTGGGGATGGAGATCTGAAATATCCTGTTAAGAATGTCCACCACTGCCTTCCAATAAGAATGTTCTCTCCAAACTGGTCTCCATGGTCTCGTTTACGTTTAGTGCATGTCTAGGTGGGTAAAATACCAATAGTATGTAATCTATGGGGGGTGTAGTATATGAGTATATATATATATATATATATATATATATATATATATATATATCATTGTGTCAGCCTCCTCCCATTGATCAATGTGTCTCTGTTTAACCCTTTATTAACCCTTAGTTTTGCCTATTCAGCACAAATTAACTTCAACTATTAATTTTCTGCTGTTTTTTTAACTTATTTTAGCTATTAATATTTTATCTTTTTTTTTTTTTTAAGTTTTATTTATTCATTTTTTTAATGTCACATTAATAAATAAAAAATGTTTATTTATTTTGCAAGTAACTTTGCAATGCTTGCAAAAGAAAAGTTTAGTTTATTTTTCTACTTTTTTTGTCTAAAGATTTGTATAAAAAAAAAAACATATTTGCAAGCCAATAAAAAAAAAAAGAAAACCTTGTTGTCCTGGAAAAAATAATATATGTATTGTCTTGTTAACTTCAGTATTGACAAAGTGAATGCCGAATAAATAGGTCCATAGCAGAAATATAAATATTTATTTGGTCCAATATTGCTTAGAGAGCATAAAGCTGTGAGACCTGAAATGGTTAACTAATGGAGGGCTGCACTGGAGAAAAGTACATTTTTGGAGTGAACATCTGCTTTTATTCGCTTTCACTACTAACCTTATTTTAATGTACATGTGACTCATTTTTATCATTATACGAAACCAGATTGAATTTCTTTATTCAAAATTGAATTCATGCTTTTTTTTTTTTCAATGTGAAAATTACACACTTTTGAGAATATAACTCTTTAATCCAAAACAGTACAAATATACAAGCATATTTACAAGCTCAAACAAACAGTACAAATATACAAGCTCATTATCTAATAAAACTCCCTACTCCCTCATTTCGATACACAAGTTTGCATGTAGTGGACTTTTTAGTAGTATTTTAACTATAGAAATAATGCCCATATGTTGAAATTAGGAACTTCAGCCTTTCCCCTTCCTCCATGTTTTCCCCCTGCTTACCTTTTAATGTCTTCTGCATAGTAAGGATACTCACCTAGCTAGGGGATCCAGCGTTGAGCTGCTGGGATCCTCCCCTCTACAGCCGTTGCACAGGTCCGGTGCAGCCATGTTGCGTGTCACAGCTGTCGTCACTTCTGGGTGCAGGCACCACTAGGCCCGCCCCTTCTCCTTACTGAATGGGACATTCCCATCTTAATTTGTGCACAGTAATTTTGGCACATACAACAGTACATTTTCACCAGGGCTTATCTGTAATAGTATTTGAAGGAAAAAAAACTGTGTCTTTTCTATAGCAACCAGATTCAACTTTTAATATACCAAGGGCATGAAAGGCAGTATCTTTTTCCCATGGAGAGCACACACTTTAAACATAAGGCTCACATTGTCAAGCACATGCTAGGTGTAGCTGCTGTATATACATTATTCTGTTGGTCCATAAGTTCTACCAACTAAAAGCTCAAATACATGGTTTGCAGGCACCAGAACTTAGAATGGACTCCTGGGCCCTATATCAGATTCACTTTGTGCTACCTGGCAGCTGAGGCTCGCTGATTAGGTGGTCTTAATATTGCTTAGCAAGATTTGAACAGTAGGTACACACAGCAGGGAAACCCAATGTGAACCTGCATATTGTCAATTCACAACGTTTTTGTGATCTGTTATGGTCGTTTAATATTTTGCCTTTTTTTTTTTTTTATACTGCTTATCTCTCTCTTTCGACATAATCCACAAATGTACAATTTCTGGGTTTTCTTTTTTTCACGATCAATATATCTGCAGCTGAGGGCTATTATACTTCTGTGTTTTCCAGGGACAATATACCATCTGGTTATAATATTATGAGAACTTATTTTGTTCTCATCCAGCCTGTTTTGATGTGTGACCAGATGTCGTTCTTCTGTAGGCAACGTCTACTTTTTTCTGTGGTACCCATCTAATTATATTAGAATGATTTTACAGATAGTATTATTTTACTATATTTGGCTTCCACACCAAGCTAAGTTGCATGAGATCTGTTTAAAATTTAGTTCCATAATAATACAATATTCATTTTCAAATGTTCCCAACAATGCTCATTCGTTTTTTTTTAACTCTGGCTAATGTTTTCATTGCAAAGTGAAAATTGCAATGCTCTTATCAACTTATTGACTCCCATCTGTGTAATGGTGCTAGTATCTAAAAAATTACATTTTTCTTTCCTGTGAACTGAAATATATGGTATATGCTAACAAATGTAATACAAATGGATGGCTTGTCATTATATACACCTGATGTTAGACTTTGTATGCAACAGTTTAAATTCAACAAATCTATGTTTATCTAATGTTCAAATAATTTTTATGTACACGTAATGTATACAGTGCAGGGGTCAGGATTTTAATGTATAAAATAGCATACAGTATACAGTGCAAAGGTTAGGGATAAAATACAACAAAACATATACAATGCAGGGCACAGTACTATATTGTACACCATATGGTAAAGAGTGCAGAGGACAGGACTGTAATGTACAACATGGCATATACAGTGTAAGGTTCAAGAGTATAATGTACCACATAGTGAATGCAGTGCAAGGGTCAGAAGTTTACAACAGTATACAGTGCAGGGGAATGGATTATAACATACAGCATAGTGTATATAGGACAGGGGACAGGACTATACCGTACAACAAAGTTGATATAGAGCAGGGGAGTATAATGCAAAAAATAGGAAATGCTGTGCATGGTATATATTGTACCATGTAGTGAATGCAGCCTGCCAGCGTCCATCAATGCAACCTACCTGTGCCCAACACTGCAGCCTACCTGTTCCCATCAATGCAGCCTACTTGTGCACGGGAAGAGAGGGGAGGAAGGGGATTGCCGGCCAGATCATCAGAGCGCCGGGGAACATCGCTGTAACAACTTTCATTTGAATTGCTGAGTGTTCCCGCCGCTCAAACATACACCCCCGCTTCCCGATCCGGGTACATTGATACACCTGGACCGGTTGATATATATCTATCAAAGTTCCTGGGCCAGGAGGTGGGCTCTGCGTGACAGCAAGTGTGTTGAACACTCAGCAATTCCAATTAAAGTTGTTACAGCAATGTCCCTCAGCACTCTTATGATCCAGTCACCTGCTCTCCTCTCTCTTCCCCGGGGCAATCGCTGGGAGAATGGCTTCTATTCAACCCCGCCTGCTGGCGGTGCTCGCCCATCCGTGCGCAGGAAGCCCACATTTTCCACATTTGCCAAAATGCAAGTAGGCAAGTGGAAAATTTGAGAGCTATGTAATATAACTAAGTGAAGTTCACAGTCCGGAATTCAATGTTAGAAATAAATGCAGACATGCAAATATAAGAAATCCTTAGTCAGAAAATGAAAAAATTGTGTAATGCCCTGTACACAGGATTGGGCTTTAGCACGACCAAACTCGCATCGGAATTCCGAATTCCTCGGAATGGAGCGATGGAGCGATTCCTGCTGAGCAAAGCAGAGCCCGTTCACGTCCTTTTCACAGGGACCTTCCATTTGTTTCATCAGTTCAGTCACTTTTTTTCAAAGAAGTGTATATTTCAGTGTACATTCTTTTTTCATCAGTTTTTACATCAGTTTTTTTACATCCACTACCAATGCACAAACAAACCGTTTGTCCATTTACATTCGTTTTTCATCCGTTCCGTTTTTTTTAATGGAACAAAAATAGGGCTTTAATGCATTTCAAAAATCAGAAGTTGACAGATGTGGATGTAAATGAATGATCATCCGTTTACATCTATTTTTCCATAGAGATGCATCGATGTCCGTTTTTCAACGGATGGATAAAAAAAAAAACAGGCAAACAAAACTCCCATGTAAAAGGGGCCTTAGCAGACTAGGCAATAAAAGTCTTTGATTGATTGATATATAAATATATATATATATATCAATCAACATAAGGAGTGTAGTTCGAGTAGAATGATGGGAGGTAAAAATAAATGTAAAGGTAACAGACTTTGGCCCAGATTCACAGAGAATTAGATTCTCGTAGAGTATCAGAAATACACTACGCTGCCGTATTTTACCTGGCTCTACGTGGAATCCAGGTAGATTTTGTCCAGTAAACGACGGCGGCGTAGTGTATTTCTCCCGTCGCAATCCATCTGCGCGAGTAGGGGGCGTGAAGCATTTAAAATAGGCGCGTTCCCGCGGCGATCGAACTGCGCATGTTCCGTTCGCAAATTTCCCGCCGTGCATTGCGCGAAAACACGTCGTTACGTCATTCGTTGTTTGAGTAGCGTCGTTTACGCACAATCCTAGTCCCGAACGAGTTACGTAAAAAAATAAAATAAAATAAAAATTCGACGCGTGAACGACGGCCATACTTAACATGGGCTACGTACCGTTAGACCAGCAAAAAGCTGGTCTAACAGTACGTAAAAAAAAATAGACGAAAGCGATTGCGAAGACCACTCGTATCTTCGTGGATCGCCGTAAAAACACATTTGCATATCCCGACGCATGAAAACGACGCGAACTCCTCCCAGCGGCCTCAAAAATATCGCAGCGTAGATCCGAAGGCTTACGAAGACGTAAGCCTCTCGGATGGAAGCCCGAAGCCGCCGTATCATGGTTTGAGGATTCAAACTAGTGATACGGCGCGCAAAATTTGAAATTACTCCTGTCTAACACCAGTTAGACAGGCGTAATTGCTTTATGAATCTGGGCCATTGATTCCAAATAAAAGAATCATGTACCAGAAACAATGTATTAAAATTCCAAGCGATAAAACCAAAGGGAAGGAATGTGCCCGGTGAGCACTGACTGGCGGCTTCCGTGTGATCTCTGCAAAGCTGAAAGGCAGTAAAAGTCTTCCAATTCCTGCTTCCTCTACTGTTCTCTGTTTAAGCCCTGGTTCACACTGGGCTGCGGGAGTGAAATTGCGCGATTTCAGCTGAACTCGCGCGATTTCACTCCCTCTGGCAGTCCCGATTTCGGCTGCGATTTAGGAGACATCTGTGCAGGTTTCTGCACAGATGTCAATATAAATCGCGTCCTGAAATCGCAAAAAGTAGTGCAGGAACTACTTTTTGAAATCGGTGCATCGCCGCAGATGCGGTGTCGCACCGATTAGGACGGTGTCATTGCCGGCAATTGCCGCCGATTTGAGATGCGATTTCACATGTGAAATCGCACCTCAAATCGAACCAAATCGTACCCAGTGTGAACCTGGGCTTAAATGTGTTTTCTGTCAGGGCCAGGCAGAGAAAGCGAGTAGCAGAAGCCTTCCTCTGCTGATTATGTTTACAAGTTTCGTCAGAAAGAATCCTTTATAAGGTCCACACTGGCAGAGAGGAATGGGGCACTATCTTCATGCAAGTCTGACAACAACTGATTCATTTTAAGTGGAAATTTAAAAAGGTCCCTGTATTAATGGGCGAGAAGATAAAAGATCGTCTCTAAATTATTATTTAGAACTTGTACCCAAATTGATTCTTGTCTGAGTTTCCAAAAAGTTTGCTTAATGACAATCACTAAAGCTTAAAACTACATAGCCACAGCATATGCTCAAAATTTGAAAGAATTGTTTGCTTTTGTACTTATGACTACTCTCCTTTGCTAGATTGCACTGTTTTGTATAAATAGCCAGTAGAATGTGCACCCATGTATTCTCAGGAAAATATTCATTCGGCAATTGGAAATATGATATAAAATATGCAAAACAGTGAAGGTTGCATAGAGAAAAAGTTCCGTTATGTTTCCATAATGGAACATAATAAAGACTTTCTGAAGACACAAGGTTGCTGTTACCCATTTATATTATAATTTTATGATCTAGCAATAAGTGTATTCTATGCCCAAAATGAATTTCTCAAATTTCAATTTTGGGTCAACGCATGTTGATATAGGGCTGTCATTTTGATTACATTGCACAAAGCAATAGGACATGATTAATGAAGACATCATTTAGGTTGCTTAGGCATTTAGAAAAAAAAATACATGACCATTTCTAATTTAATCCTTCTAAAGCTAAATGAGCCTGCAAAACATTCCATTGCAGCTATTTCAAGGCTCATGTGGCACTATGGGGGTTAATTTAAACTCTATTTCCATTTAAAGTGAGTGCTTCAGGCAGCATGATTTTAGCCATGTAGAAATTTAAAGAAAGACAATAGTCATAAATAAGAAATGTTTTTTGATGCTTCACTACAATTGTATAATACTTTTATTTACCTGATATATTTTTTTTTATTTAACTCATATCCAATTAATAAAGCATACTCTATAATTAGTGGTCCACATGCTACTTATGGGGGTTTGCAGGAGAAAAGAACCCCTTCATGTTACTAGAGACTACCTTAGAAGCCCTGTACACACAACGGAAATTCCGTCCGGAAAAAAAAACTTTGGTTTTCCCTATGGGATTCCTGGCAGGCTTGCCCTAAAAAGCAGTGTAAACAGACAGCCACACAAAAACCCGCTGTTCTTTTGAATGGCAAGAATGTGGTGACATCATCAACTACGACAAACTGGTGTCTCGTCGCATTCGATTCCATCGCCGCCGTCTTGCTGTACCTGACACTATCGTTGTATGCTACCGCAGATGAGTCAAAGTATTATCGAGCATGCATGCATGGTTTTCTACCCTGCAGGTAAGCATACAGACGACCAGTTTTCTCGGCAGGAAACACTCTGACAGGAAACCAGACGGGAGAATAGAGAGCAGGTTCTCTATTTTCCCATCGGGATTCCCGGCTGTTTTCCTGACTGGAAAACTGCTAGGGAGCATGCACACGGCCGGGATTCCCGGACAAATGCTCTCCTGGCAGTTTTCCTGCTGTGAAAAACGGTCATGTGTATGAGGCTTTAGATGCAAAATATTGATTAGAATATCTGAGTGGATACATTTATACTGGCTGGGTGCTTGTATCCCCACTCTGCAAAAGGGAGAGTGTTCCTCTAGGTGGGACTTTAAAGGGTAATGCTCCTCTATATGTCAAAACTGTAGGTTTAAGAAATGTATATATTTATTTGAATGACAATTGGAGATGCAATCTATAGTACAGGGATGTACAAGATGCAACAAAAGAAAGATATGCAAAGATACAATACAGTGAGACACCACCACTACTCTGTTGTATGAATGGAACAAGAAAGATGACCCCACTCTGGAAATATGGGCTTGATATCTTTGCAATCCATAGCAGTTCACTTTAGATTCTTGCATAGTAGTTCATTGAGAAATGCCTTACTTTGATAGAAAGTTGGATGACGGAGAGTTACCTTAAACTCAATGGCTCAAAAACTGAACTTCTTTTGTTCCACGTCAACTGTAAGAGACTTCCCACAACAACATGAACACCCCCACCCATTCTGGGACAAACCATCGTCCCAAGCACCAAAGTCAAAAGTCTTGGAGTCACTTTTGACTCCAACATGACAATGGATGCACAAATAAGTTCAGTAGTCAGCGGATCCCACCATCTGCTGCGCATGCTACGCAGACTTATTCCATTTATCCCAAAAGAGGACACAGCAGTCGTGGCAGGAGCGTTAATCAACTCCAGACTTGACTATGCAAACGCCCTTTACATCGGACTCCCAAAGTACCAAATCGCTCGTCTCCAAGTTGTTTAAAATATGGCGGCACAACTTGTGACTGGAAAAAAACATTAGGAGTCCATCTCGCTCTCCCTGAGATCCCTTCACTGGTTGCCCGTAAAAGACAGAATTACGTTTAAGGCCCCTTTCACATGTCCGCCTCCGTTCGTCCGTTTTTACAAGTCCTATGGGGTCGCGTCTGTTAGCGGATGATGCATCCGCTAACGTCCGCAATGATCCGCGTCCATCTGGATCCGGTTTTTCGGACGGAAGAAAATCCTATTTTTCTTCTGTCCGGCGGAACGATCGGATGAATACGGACAAACGGTCCGTTTTCATCCGATTCCCCATAGGGGAGAGCGGAGGAGAGACAGGGCGGTCCCTGCACAGTGTGCGGGGACCGCCTTGTCCGCCGACAGCTGAGCGGGGATTTAAGGATGATCCCCGCTGAGCCGACGGACACACACGGAGCGGACCGAAAAACGGTCCACTCCGTGTGAAAGGACCCTAAGACACTTTGCCTGACACATAAGTGTGTTCAATGAAGTGCACCCCAATATCTATGTGAAGAATTAAAATGTCACAACCACAATCGCGTTCTCCGCTCCAGTAACCAAAAACTACTCCAGATACCCAAGACCAGATACAAGTCCAAAGGAGAATGAAGATTTGCAGTCCAAGGACCTAGACCAGGGATCCTCAAACTACGGCCCTCCAGCTGTTGCGGAACTACACATCCCATGAGGCATTGTAAAACTCTGTCATTCACAGACATGACTAGGAATGATGGGAAATGTAGTTCCTGAACAACTGGAGGGCCATAGTTTGAAGACCCATGACCTAGACTGTGGAACGCTCTACCAACTAGCATCCGAACAGAAGTGAATCACCAGGTCTTCAGGAAAAAACTCAAAACCCATCTATTCTGAAGGCTAAATACAGTAGGGAATCGATACCAATCGCCCTGAGGCGATTCAGTTTGCATATGTTGCGCTATATACGTTTTTCACTCACTCACTCATTGTAGATTATGCTTTTAAAACCTTCCCTTAAAATTCAACTCCAGCCAAAACTTGTTTTTTGCTGCTTAAAGGGGTGTTCCAGCCAAATGTTGTGTTTATTTAAAGTCAGCAGCTACAAAAAGTGTAGCTGCTGGCTTTTAATAAACACTCACTTACCTTCTCCACGTTCCAGCGACGCGCCGGCCGGGGCTCCGCTCCTCTCCCCCCCTCCCCGGCCGGCGTCTTCATTCTAACTGTGGGCACCCAGCCGTGACAGCTTTCGGCTTCATTGCCGGGCACCCACTGCGCATGCGCGAGCGGCACTGCGCATGCACGCGGCGCGGCCCGCAGCTGATTGGACAGGCGATCGTCTAGGACCTGTCAGTGTCCTAGGTGGTCATCTACAGGGAGGGGCTGCTGTAGGCGATTAAGCTTAATCGCCTAACCAGCCCCTCGGCGAAAGGAGTGGGACAGGAAGTCCCACTCCTCCTGAAGCCCACACTCCCCCCCAAAAAAAATTACATGCCAAATGTAGCATGTAAGGGGGTGTGGAGTGGATTAAGCGGAAGTTCCATTTTTGGGTGGAACTCCGCTTTAAGTATTACTGTCTGTATAAGCAGAATGGGAAGTGTAATATTTCCAATAGAGACAGAAACACTTTTTCTTCCGATATATACCTCCAGAATCACACAGTTGGGCACCAACATCCCCTTAATAACTATTCAAATATTCACTACATATGAGACTTTAAAAGTGCACATCTCTATTTAAAATTCACAATTAAAAAATATATTTATGTATTTATTTTCTTTATGAGTTCTGGTGTGATTGCGGTCCCTAAGTTCCTGTTTATATGGTTTATAAATTGAAAAAGAGCTAAGTAATATGTATACTTCTATAGTAAATGTATGAACTGTAATGATATAATTTATTTTCTGTATGTATTAGAGAGCAATCTTAAAGATGCGCTAAGCACATTTTGGCACCTTCTACAGCAGAGTCTTATTCTGACCCTAATTGGCCTGCATCTGTATGTGAGGCTGCTGTTCCTGGCATAGAGTCTTTTAGAGCTCTTACAGCTGCAAATACCTTCCCAATACATTTGCTATGTTTTTTCTGTAAACTGTATACACTCCAGTCATCCACCTTAACGAACATACTACCAAACAGGTTAAGAGTGTTCTTGCCTTTTTCAATATGTTTTTTTATTTTATTTTTTTCTATTGGACAAAATATATTGGTTTACATTTTCCCTTGGGGATCTGTTCTTTCTCTGTATCTTGGCCGACTAAAACGTTTCTTGTTGACCACATTAGTTGTTGGTCTTGTTTTCTCCAAATCTGGTAATGTGTTGTGCCACCTGTTTTTGGTGGATGGTTGGTCCTTCACTTTTGCTGTTTCTTCAGGTAGCAGTTTTTCTTGGTTTGGTGCACCAGTCGGTGCCCTCCTCCTGGTCATGGCAATTTTCATATTTGAGTTGCTCTTGTTCATCTAGCCTCCATTTTGATGTTGCTTCTTTCTAATACTCCTATAGTATGATCTCCAGATTTGTTGGATTTCATAGTGGCTATAAAGTAAAACCTTATTTTTGAAGTCTATCAATAAACATGGGGAGGTTCCCTCAGTGTTTTGGCTCTTGTACTGCTTGCTCACAAAACTAAAGCATAAAGATAGGTTATACAGGGGCTAGCTTAAAGAGGATTCCAGCCTGGGGGAAAAAAAAAAACATAAAAGTCAGCAGCCACGAATACTGTAGCTGCTGACTTTTACCTGTCTGACTTACCTGTCCCGGGAGCCTGCAGTGTCAGGACCACAAGCCAATCCATCCATCGTCTCTGGGTGCAGGCGTCGACATCTTCACTACTGTGCATGTGTGAGTCACGCTCCACTTTCTGAATGGCCTGTTGTCTTCTGGGACCTCTGTGTCTCCCAGAAGGCAGCCGGGGGTGGGGAAAGGAGGAGGGGCCGAAAGTTTTGTAGAGGTATTCACCCCCCTGAAAGGAGCCAAATGTGGCATCAGAGGGGGGGGGGGGTCAAACAAGCAGAGCATCCAATTTTTCGTGGAGCTCTGCTTTAATATTTGTTTATTGTCACTGTCCCAACCTCCTGCAGGCAGCAGTGAACCAAACTCTTTAAAAATTACTGTGTAATTCAGTGCACTTATAAAAAAGGATTTTGTATGAGTACAAAAAACTTTTTTAGATTGCAGGCACAGAAAGTAATTCAGTCTTTTAACAACACACAAAATAACTGCAATCCCCTTTGTAGAATATTTGTATATGAGGTTATATTCAAAGTGTTGCATCTTAATTATTGGACATAATGTATCTAATTTTAGTGTATGACATAAATGTTATTTTTTTAATACCACATGCATATGTATGCTTGTAATCAATGCACATTTATTGAATCTATCTGCATTTAATATACATATTTGAATAGTTACCAGCTGTGCCTGATATGCATTGACAGTCCCTTGTGATGTCCTTGGGTTTATTATTCACAAAGCTAGTAATATTTTTGATTTGTGTCCTTGTAAGTTTCTTATCTTGTACTTATCTCTTTTGTTTCTCCGCACTTTAAAACAAAAGGTGTTATTACCCTTATTACCCTTATCAGCATTTTATATTATACATTATTATTGTATTCAGAGTTTTAGCAGTGAGGTTATTGTATTGTTCGATTTGTATTGTGTTTTTGACTGTAATTTATGCGAATACACAGATTTTAAATTTTTGGGGGGTTTTGTGAACGTTTTTTTTTTTTTAAGTATAGGACAAAGAAAAAACAAAGTAACAGTCTCACATTGGCAATATACATAGATCTGAATCTGAGGCTATATGCTATATGCACAAAAAGGGGTAAACCAATATGACCAACAATTCCAAAGGAAAATATTGGTTATCAATGTAAAGAACATCAAAACATGTATGTGCATTAGTTACAAAAAAAGATAATCGTATCCTGTTGGAAACACAAAAAAAATATGCAGAAACAACTACGAAGGGACAGTGTCGTTAATACAGTGTATAGTCAGCATTGAAAAAGAAAAGAGAAGAACGTAAAGGTATGGGAGGGGAACAGAAGGGCAAGTGGTGAGGTTAGGGGCAAGGGAGTTGGGTAGAGAAAGCATATGCATCCATCTTCATACAACCTGCAGGGCTCTCAGATTGTTCTAGCATACCCAGTCTGCATGCTCAGTTAATTGCTTTAGGGACCCTTAAATGCACCATCGCATGCGGTATGTATATATATATATATATATATATATATATATATGCATTACAGGGTGTTGTAATTAATTCTGCATGGTACCCCAATGCTTACAGTATGTTTAATAAAATGCACCTTCCGTGCATTGTGTTGCAATTTTTTGGTCAAGAATAGTGCATGTATGTTTTTTTCCGTGACTTTTAAAGGGTTTGTAAAGGTTCATGTTTTTTCACCTTAATGCATCCTATGTATCACGGGAGCCGGCTGTATCACGGGAGCGTGCCCGCAAAAACTAGCCCCCATGAGAGAGAGCTCCCATGAAGGGGGTTAGTTCTTGCAGGACGGAGCCAAGACAGCCACCGTGTGACCCCAGAAGACCAGGTTCAGGGCCACTCTGTGCCAAACAAGCTGCACAGTGGAGGTAAGTATGACATGTTTGTTATTTAAAAAAAATATATATATCTATCCTTTACAACCCCTTTAAGCTACTCAAAGTGAAAAGGCTGTCTCAAAGCAACATTCTAAGATTTACATAAAGTATGAAAGGGGCCCGGTATTATAATGTGCTGACTGCCTTCATTTTCTATTTTAGGCTTTTATCCCTCTATTTTTTACCTGATGATCTGACCGTGATTTTTTTTTTCTAGTGACATGGTTACTTTAGAGATAAAGCATAGTTAATTTTTATTTTTAGTAACTGTAGACCCCTTTCACACTGAGGCGTTTTTCATGTGCTAAAAATGGCACCTGTAAAGCACCTGAAAAATTATTCTACTGCCATCCCAATGTGAAAGCCTGAGTGCATTCACACTGTGCTGTGGAAAAACAAAAAGGTGTAGCGCTAAATAAGTGCAAAACGATAAAAAAACTTAAAAACTAAGCAACAATAAAGGTCATATGGTAATAACACCAATAAGTGCTCAAATAAAAGTCAGTGAAAAGCAATAAAAAAAATTGAAAATTATGTAAATAAAATTACAAATAAATGTGACTTGATGAATCCAAAAATATGACTTAATGTTGAGACAAGGGAAAAAAAAGGTATGTGAATTTTGATAGTAGATCCATCACCATAGTAAATAGGAGGCTTACCAAACAGAATGGACCCAATTAAGCTTATACTTATCAGGTCAATATAGCTTATAGGTGGCAGCGTCTTGTCCCTTTGGCGAATAGGGACATAATAATTGTAGAAATACATGGAGATGAGGAATCAATCAGTCATGCTGCCATAAACTGCATCCACAACATCTAAGCCTATCATTACAAGGTAAGGCAAACGAACAGCACGGGAACATAACTACACTAATACCTAGTGATAACAATGAAAACATTTGAAAGTGTACAATGACTTTAACAAAAATTGAAAAGATTACACATTCCCTATAAGAAATTTTACAGTACACCCCCATAAAACTGCACTTTGTTGTTTTATTTTCCCTTTTTGGACAACACTGGCTCTGTGACTAATGCAGCATCTCACAAAAGTGGGTAAAAGACTGGCCAAGCATGTCTCCAGACCTAAACCCTATTGAGCATCTGGGGGGCATCCTCAAATGAAAGGTGGAGGAGCTCAAGGTCTCCAACATCCACCAGCTCCATCATGGAGGAGGGGAAGAGGACTCCAATGATAAGCTGTGAACCTCTGGTGAACACCATGCCCAAGAGGGTTAAGGCGGTACTGAAAAATAATGGTGGCCACACAAGATATTGACACTTTGGCCCCAATTTGGAAATTTTCACTTTTGTTGCCAGCGGTCTAGACATTAATGGTGTTGAGTTATTTTGAGGGGGACAGCAAATTTACACTGTTATACAAGCTGTACACTCACTACTTTACATTGTAGCGAAGTGTCATTTCTTCAGTGTTGTCACATGAAAAGATATAATAAAATATTTACAAAAATGTGAGGGGTGTACTCACTTTTGTACGATACTGTACATGTAATGCAAGCCATGTAAAAGCCATGTACAAATTGAAGGCTATGCTTGCACGAGTCCACAGTGGTAGATGAAATGAAGCATAAGGTACATTTGCTTTTTTTTTTTTTTTTTTTTTTTTTTTATAGACTAGTCAATGTAAATGGAAATCAGGACATAAATAATAACAGCACGGAACATTGCAACCCAAAAACATTATTACAGCACAGCAATTAGGAGCACTGAGATTAAAACAGCTGTTACTGTAGCCAAGATGTTTAATTGTTTGTGCAAGCAGTCACGAGGCAAGATTTATTCATACTAATTCCTTTTTTTTCTTCTTTTTTTTTGACTGACAGATTTCCCTTTTTATTATTGCTTTTTAGCATCATCTGTGTGCACAGTGAAACAATAGGTTTATTAACGCAGGTGTTTACCTCTGCTTGTGATGGAACATTTGTTTAATGGATTTGACATGTTTTCTTTTTTTTTTTTTTTATTGTCATTTTATTTCATAGCTTATGATGGAAAAAAGTTCATATTTCCAATATATCAGCCAGAGATTTGAATCGTTCAAAGTCAGCATAAATTATAAGGGACAGGGATAAGGTATACATACTTAACCACTTAAGGACCGGACCAATATGCTGCTAAATAACCCAAGGGGTTTTTAAAATTCGGCACTGCGTTGCCTTAACAGACAAGTGCGTGGTCGTGCAACGTGGCTCCCAAACAAAACAATTCTTTTGGTGGTATTTGATCGCCTCTGCGATTTTTATTTTTTGCGCTATATACAAAAATAGAGCGACATTTTTGAAAAAAAAACAATGGGCCAGATTCACAGAGCCCTTACTCCTGTCTAACTGGTGTTAGACTGGAGTGATTTCAAATTACGCGCGTTTTTTAGCTAGTCGAAAACCTCAAACCATGAATAGACGGCTGCGGGCTTCAATTCGACTGGATTACGTGTTCGTACGCCTTCGGATCTACGCTGCAATAAAATTGCGGCCACTGGGTGGACATCCCGTCGTTTTCCGCGTCGGGGTATGCAAATGAGCTTTTGCAGGCGATCCCCGAAATTACGATCTGCATTCGCAATCTCTTACGGCACCTTTAGTCATCTTTTTTTTGCGTAACAATATACCAGCTTTTTGCTGCTCTAATATTAGACAGCCCATGTTAAGTATGGCCGTCGTTCCCGCGTCGAATTTCTACGTTTTCCGACGTCTTTTATTATTTTTAACGTAAGTCGTCCGGGAATAGGAATGTTCGTAAACGACGCTACTCAAACAACGAATGACGTAAAGACGTGATTTCGCGCAATGCGCGGCGGGAAAAATTCTGAACGGAGCATGCGCAGTTCGATCGCCGCGGGGACGCGCTTAATTTAAATGCTTCACGCCCCCTAATCGCGTATTTCGATTACGCGGCGAGAAATAGACTACGCCGCCGTAGCGTACGGGCAGAAATCTACCAGAATTCGGTGTAGAGCCTGGTAAAATACGGCAGCGTAGAGTATTTCGATTACGCAGCGCAATATTAAGTGTATCTGAAACTGGCCCAATATTTTTTACATTTTGTTAGAAGAAAATTTAATAAACAAAATTTTTGTCAAACATTTAGGCCAAAATTTATTTAGCCACATATCTTTAGTAAAAAAAATCACAATAAAAAAAAAATAGCTACCTAGCGGGAACACCGACACTAATACAGCGATCAGAAAAATGATTGCTTAGTGACACTGGCAATAGGGAGTGAAAGGGTTAACTAGGGCGGTGATCAAGGGGTTAAAACTTTATTAGGGGGGGGTACAGGGGCTACCCTGAACATAACACTAACTGCCTGTCACACTGCCTGTCACACTGACACTAAATGCAGTGATAAGTACATATGTGATCACTGCATTCAGTGACACTGACAGGGGGGTGGGGGGGTGATCGCAAGGGGTTAATGTGCCTGCGTGTACTGGTGTCAGTGTAGTGTTGTGCAGACTTACTATGTGATGTGATCTCTCCTCAGCGGCGATTGAAAAAAACGCAGACAACAGAGATCACATCACTTCCCTCTTCCTGTGTTTACACAGGAGGAGAAAGTGCACTGCAGGGGGAGCATGCGCATTGGCTGGGAGCGATCCAGAGGGGGCGGACAAAAACGAACCAAACGGGACCGTTGCATGGACCGGGGGGGGGGTCCCAAGGCAGCCATGTACAGGTACGTTGATGTGTCTGTCCGTGCCATTCTGCCGACGTAAATGTACATGCGGCGGTCCTTAAGTGGTTAAAGTGATACTAAACAGAGAAGTATTAATTTTCATAATTCATTCACATAAATCATATATACAAGTACTCCCGCAAATACTCGGTATCGGTCCCGATACTGGTATCGGTATCGGGACAACCCTACTAAATACCAAGTGTTACTAAGCCCAGGAGCCTGCAGTCTGTATATCTGGTATCCCATAGTACACAAAACGTGGAAATGCAATTATTTTAGTAAATATAAACTGCTAAATACCTTTTCTCATCGGCAGTATATAGCAGTCTTGTGACTTCGATCAGTTCCTGGTAAAGCTTGTAGGAGGCGTTTTCATACTGTATTGACTGTCCTATAAGAATGCAGGACCCCTGACCCTCTGTCTGGACAGTGCTGATTGGCCCTGTACTCTCCCAAGGAAAAAAAAATCTCTCTAGCAATACACACCAAACTGAGCATGTGCAGCCTGACTCCAAAGGCTCTGTCTTATGGCTGGCTCATGTTCTGAAGACAGTGGAAGAATAGGAGGATCGGTGTATACAGGATTAAGCAGCCTTTTTACACAATGCAGAGGATTAAACCCTTAGGTTCCACAGTGAGTATAACAAGCATGCTTTACTGCATATACAGACTGATTTTGCTGTTGTGGGTTTAGTAACACTTTAAATAACTTTTACAGCGCCCTACAAATCTTTATTGAACATCAAATGTGTGTTGTTTGGGCATTAATATGGTGTAGGCAGAGTCAGAGATGATTGACACTTGTTTTCATTTTGTTCAGATGCCAGGTATAAGCAATTACATTATTTATATTTAATACTGATTTATGCTAAAACTAAGCTTTTTTTTTTTTTAGTTTCCTAGTGAATGTAATAAATCGACATACTATATCCCTCCCCCATAGTGTTTAGCAATATAAAGACATGAAAGAGGAGGAGGGAGGGGAGTGTCATTTACCACTGTGTATACTCCCACTTGTATGACTCTATAGTCACATGGGCTGCACAGATAAGAAAAAGAAGCAAATAAAGAGCGTAAAAGGAGTGAAAAACTGAAATTGAGCATTGTCCACAGAGGACGCTAGCAGCTCTACACAATCTTAGGCAACAGTGGAGACACAGAGAAGATGGGAGGGACAGCTGAAGGCAGGATCAACCAGGTATATTTCATGGTACAAAAAAACAAATGCTTTAGTGGCTTTGTAAATATGAATACTGCTATATAGCATGTTATAATTGTTTTTCATGATCTAGGTTTAATTAAACTTTAAATCACTGTCAGAAGTGGAACCATACATGTTGCATGGTTACAACTCCCCCAAGACAGTTCTCATGAGCCCTAGGTATTGCTAGGAGCCCATTATGTCATCACGTCATGAGAGGTGGCCAGCAACTCCATACAATTAAATTGTTCCCACATGAATGCTGAAAGGTAACTTCTATCATGAATGATATTGTAATACATTCAGATAACTGTGGTTTAAAAAGTTGTAATTTTTGCAATGCTTTTACCCTTTTTAACCCGCTTAACTACTTGAGATCCGCGCTACAGCCGAATGACCGCTCTAGCGCAGATCTAAATTGTCAACAAGCCGTCAATTGACGGCTTGTCACTAGCTGCTTCCCGGCGCGCGCTCCAGAGCGCTCTGCGGGGAAACACTGTGTTGCCCGTGTCCCTTGGACACAGCCAATCACAGATCGCCGCGAACGGCCAATCAGAGTGGCCGTTTGCGATGCGATCTGTGCTGCCAATGAGAGATGATCTCATAGATCATCTCTCATTGCCGTTTTACATAGAGACAGCGTTCTGTCTCTGGAGAGCAGGAGACGGATCTGTGTCTCTTGTACATAGAGACACAGATCGGTCACCCCCCCTCCCCCCACAGTTAGAACACTATGCAGGGAATACATTTAACCCCTTCCTCACCCCCTAGTGTTAACCCCTTCAATGCCAGTCACATTTATACAGTAATTAGTGCATTTTTATAGCACCGATCGCAGTATAAATGTGAATGACGCCAAAAATGTGTCAAAAGTGTCCGATGTGTCCGCCATAACATCGCAGTCCCAATAAAAATCGCAGATCGCCGCCATTTCTAGTAAAAAAAAAATAATAAAAAATAATAATTCTGTCCCCTATTTTGTAGGCACTATAAATTTTGCGCAAACCAGACGCTTATTGCGATTTTTTTTTTTTTTTTTTACCAAAAATATGTAGAATACGCATCGCCCTAAACTGAGAAAAAAAAAGTTGTTTTTTTTTTTAAATTGGGATATTTATTATAGCAACAAGTAAAAAATATTGTATTTTTTTCAAAATTGTCGCTCTTTTTTGTTTATAGCGCAAAAAATAAAAACCGCAGAGGTGATCAAATACCACCAAAAGAAAGCTCTACTTGTGGGGAAAAAAGGACGTCAATTTTGTTTGGGAGCCACGTCGCACGACCGCGCAGTTGTCAGTTAAAGCGACGCAGTGCCGGAAGCTGAAATATCACCTGGGCAGGAGGGGGTATAAGTGCCCAGTAAGCAAGTGGTTAATTAGTAGCATGATCTGCATAGTAAAATGCCCCTACCCAACAAATTAATTGTATACAAATGTTCAATTTTAATTTATCCTCTGCACTTTTTTGTACTTCTTTTCAGAGCTAAAATCATAAAAAACAGGATGATTCACCTTCCTGAATATTTTTTTTTAATACGCCGCGCTCTTTTTCTTCACAACGCACTGCTATGGTTTTGTCCTTACAGCAGTATGAAATGGTTCAGTTCATGAGAAGTATTGTGCACACTATGCCCTTAGAAATGTGTGAGAATATTTGTAGTTTTGTGCTATAAAAGCTGGTGCACATTATGACCAATTTATAGTATATTGCTTTCCTTATAATGCCTTTGAAACAATTTTTAGAGAAGAGTTAAATATCGCACACATTATGAAATAGTTGATAACATGTCAACAAATGTGCAAAGTGTTTTTGTATCCTTGAAATTCAGATTTAGCATTGCAGTACTTACTATATATCTAAAAAAAGAATCTGTCACTCAAAATGCATAATGGCGTTTAATGGACTGCGGTGGAAACGGGGACAGAAAGATTTTTTTTTTTTTTTACTCTTCCTGTGTACCAAAGTATCCTCCATTTTCAGGATTAAAGTGTCGAGCATAAGCCAAGTGCCTTTGTTAACAGGGTTTTACCTACTCCCAATTGAGCCGCTGTTTTTTTAATACAGCCAACAAGTACCTCCCACCACGTAATATTGCTCAACTGCCACCTGAAAAAAATTCTTAGTAGATATATTGGTGTATCTTAGCCCCAGGTGAAAAATATTGACTTTCTAAAGGTGGGCTATTTACTGGCAAGGAAAGCTGAGCAACCCTTTAATTTAGAACTCTAGCCAAGACCTTTTCTCCAGTATAATTGGGCTAGTCAAAAACCTCTATCAAGTTTTTATTGCTAAGTGGCCCCAATAAAGTAGCATTCCCTTCTAAACTGAAGAGACCAGAATTGCCCTCTTAGGCCTCGTACACACGATAGGTTAAACAGAGGACAACGGTCTGATGGACCGTTTCATCGGGCAAAACCGATTGTGTGTGGGCCCCATAGGTTATTTAACTATCTAAAGCCAACTTGCTTTAAATTTAACCGATGGATAAAAGTGGTTAAAAATCCACGCATGCTCAGAATAAGTCGACGCATGCTTGAAAGCATTGAACTTCATTTTTTTCAGCACGTCGTGTTTTACGTCACCGCGTTCTGACACGATCGGTTATTTAACCGATGGTGTGTGGGTGTGACGGACCTTCAGACCGTTGTCATCGCATGGAATGATCGCGTGTACGCGGCTTTAGGGTTTTTTCAGTGATTTTACCGCGATTTTATGGCCGTGATTTTGCCGAGATTTTACAGCAAGATTTTACAGCGATTTTGATGTGATTTCAGGGAATGTCTGTGTAACTCGCTTCAAAGTTGGACCAATGTAGTGCAGGGACTACTTTGAAGAAGGCACGACTTGAAGTCGTACTAATATGAATGGTTGTCATTGGAAATCATGGGGAACAACTTGTCATGCTACTTTGCAATCCCAAATCGTGGGACAAGTTGTACAAGTGTAAAAGGGGCCTTACCAGACTGAAAAAAAAAAAAGTTTTTGCCAAAGTTCTGCTTAATCATTAGGTCCAATTACTGTATTTCTTTAAAATCTGTAAAAAACATCAGGAAGTATAAAGGTGGTGAATAATGTATTAACTATTTTAACCATTTTAGCCCCGGACCATATTGCTGTCCAAAGACCAGAGCACTTTTTGTGATTCGGCACTGCGTCGCTTTAACTGACAATTGCGCGGTCGTGCGACGTGGCTCCCAAACAAAATTGGCGTCCTTTTTTTCCCACAAATAGAGCTTTCTTTTGGTGGTATTTGATCATCTCTGCGGTTTTTATTTTTTGCGCTATAAACAAAAATAGAGCGACTATTTTGAAAAAAATGCAATATTTTTTACATTTTGCTATAATAAATATCCCAAAAAAAGATATAAAAAAACTTTTTTTTTCCTCAGTTTAGGCCGATACGTATTCTTCTACATATTTTTCGTAAAAAAAAAATCGCAATTAGCGTTTATTGATTGGTTTGCGCAAAATTTATAGCGTTTACAAAAAAAGGGGTAGTTTTATGGCATTTTTATCAATATTTTTTTATTACTAGTAATGGCGGCGATCAGCGTTTTTTTTCGGTACTGCGATATTATGGCGGACACATCGGACACTTTTGACACATTTTTGGGACCATTGGCATTTTTATAGCGATCAATACTATAAAAATGCATTGGATTACTATAAAAATGCCATTGGCAGTGAAGGGGTTAACACTAGGGGGCAGGGAAGGGGTTAAGTGTGTTCCTATTTGTGTTCTAACTGTATGGGGGGGGTGGACTCACTAGGGGGAATCACTGATATTCCGTTCATACATTGTATGAACGGAGGATCAGCGTTTCCCCCGCTGACACACATACCTCCCGTTCCCCGCTCTGTAACGAACGAGCGCGCGTGGCCGGCGGCGATCACGCCCGCCAGGCACGCGCGCGGGACTCGGGGCGAGCGGGGGGCGCGCGCACGGGCCGCCGGCTGTGCGCACGCGCCCCCTAGTGGCCGCGAATGTCCCGACGTAGAGCTACGGGCTCTCGGCCAGGAGAGCCGACCTGCCGCCGTAGAACCACAGCGGCTGGTCGGCTAGTGGTTAACTGGAAAGAATGCGGGCCTCAGGGCCAGGGGCAATACATTTTAATAAATTTTAACCTAAAAGTTAAATCTATGCGGTTTACATCGAGCCCAAAAGTTTAAAAAAGGGCATATAAAAATGAAGGAACACGTTTATAATTTCAGAGTTACAATTTTACAATTAATATAACAAAACATGTAAAAAAAAAAAACTGGGATTGCAAAAAGTTGACAGGTTGTGAAAGAGATACAGTGCGGAAAATAAGTATTTGAACACCCTGCTATTTTGCAAGATCTCCCACTTGGAAATCCTGGAGGGGTCTGAAATTGTCTTCATAGGTGCATGTCCACTGTGAGAGACATAATCAAAAAAAAAAATCCAGAAATCACAATGTATGATTTTTTTAACTATTTATTTGTATGATACAGCTGCAAAGAAGTATTTGAACACCTGAGAGAATCAATGTTAATATTTGGTACTGTAGCCTTTGTTTGCAATTACAGAGGTCAAACGTTTCTTGTAGTTTTTCACCAGGTTTGCACACACTGGAGGAGGGATTTTGGCCCACTCCTCCACACAGATCTTCTCTAGATCAGTCAGGTTTCTGGGCTGTCGCTGAGAAACACAGAGTTTGAGCTCCCTCCAAAGATTCTCTATTGGGTTTAGGTTTTATAGACTGGCTAGGCCACGCCAGAACCTTGATATGCTTCTTACAGAGCCACTCCTTGGTTATCCTGGCTGTGTGCTTCGGGTCATTGTCATGTTGGAAGACCCAGCCTCGACCCATCTTCAAAGCTCTAACTGAGGGAAGGAGGTTGTTGCCCAAAATCTCGCAATACATGGCCCCGGTCATCCTCTCCTTAATACAGTGCAGTCGCCCTGTCCCATGTGCAGAAAAACACCCCCAAAGCATGATGCTACCACCCCCATGCTTCACAGTAGGGATGGTGTTCTTGGGATGGTACTCATCATTCTTCTTCCTCCAAACACGGTTAGTGGAATTATGACCAAAAAGTTCTATTTTGGTCTCATCTGACCACATGACTTTCTCCCATGACTCCTCTGGATCATCCAAATGGTCATTGGCAAACTTAAGACGGGCCTTGACATGTGTTGGTTTAAGCAGGGGAACCTTCCGTGCCATGCATGATTTCAAACCATGATGTCTTAGTGTATTACCAACAGTAACCTTGGAAACGGTGGTTCCAGCTCTTTTCAGGTCATTGACCAGCTCCTCCCGTGTAGTCCTGGGCTGATTTCTCACCTTTCTTAGGATCATTGAGACCCCACGAGGTGAGATTTTGCCTGGAGCCCCAGAACGAGGGAGATTGACAGTCATGTTTAGCTTCTTCCATTTTCTAATGATTGCTCCAACAGTGGACCTTTTTTCACCAAGCTGCTTGGCAATTTCCCTGTAGCCCTTTCCAGCCTTGTGGAGGTGTACAATTTTGTCTTTAGTGTCTTTGGACATCTCTTTGGTCTTGGCCATGTTAGTAGTTGGATTGTTACTGATTGTATGGGGTGGACAGGTGTCTTTATGCAGCTAATGACCTCAAACAGGTGCATCTAATTTAGGATAATAAATGGAGTGGAGGTGGACATTTTAAAGGCAGACTAACAGGCCTTTGAGGGTCAGAATTCTAGCTGATAGACAGGTGTTCAAATACTTATTTGCAGCTGTATCATACAAATAAATAGTTAAAAAATCATACATTGTGATTTCTGGACAGTGGACATGCACCTACGATGACAATTTCAGACCCCTCCATGATTTCCAAGTGGGAGAACTTGCAAAATAGCAGGGTGTTCAAATACTTATTTTCCGCACTGTATTTAAAAGATTAGGTTTGAGCATATAGTCCCCTCGCAAGATAACCAGCTAGTCAGAGAGGTTAGGAGAACAACAGCAAAGAAATATACAGTGCTAAAAACCTAATCCCTCAATCAACATAACATAAATGAATACATAAATTATATAGATAATAATATGCCATTTCTGATGGCAAATATCGAGCCAAAATGAAGCGGGTGGGTCAAAGCACTATGGTGTTACCACACACTGAGGTATGACTACATACTTGGAAGCAATGGGTGAGCCTATGTACAGTAGTTTTGTTTAAATTGTTTTCAATAAAGTTATGTATTATGTAGAGCTGCACGATTCTGGGAAAAATCAGAATCACGATTCTTTTGCTTAGAATGAAGATCACAATTCTCTCACGATTCTCAAAAACGTCTGTCAGGCTAATAAAGGGGGGCATGTGAGGAGTGGACTTAAAATACCGGCAACCACTATCCTTTATAATATATTATGAATTTTACCACCACCACCTGTGTTCCTGGTTTCTTCCCCTGGATGGCAGGAGCAGCTCTATAGTGCATGCTGGGGCTTGTAGTCCCAGCCCAGATGCTCAGCATCCCATGGTGTTAATGGAGGTGCAGAGCATGTTGGGACTTCTTTCACAGGCTGTAATGAACGTGCAGCACAGGCTGTAATGTAGGTGCACCATATGCTGGGACATGTAGTGCCAGTACAGCTACTCAGGACTCCAGGCTGTAATGGACATTCAAAGCATGATGGCACTTGTAGTTTGAAGCTGCACGGCATCCAGGGACTTGTAGTTCCAGCCAAACCACTCAGGACTCCAGGCTGCAATAAAAATGCAAATCATGCTGGGACTTGTAGTCCTATCACAGGCTGCAATGCTCCTGTAAAGCATATTGGGACTTTTAGTTCTATCACAGGCTGCAATGAAAGTGCAGAGCATGCTGGGACTTGTAGTTCTATCACAGGCTGCAAGAGAGGAGCAAGGCATGCCAGAGCTTCTAGTTCTATCACAGGCTGCAATGATTCTGCAGAGCACAATGGGACTTGTAGTTCTATTAGAGACTGCAAGAGAGGTGCAGAGCATGCTGGGACTTGTAGTTCTAGCCCAGCCACCCAGTAACCTAGGCTACAATTAAAGTGCAATGCATTCATGCTGGGACTTTTAGTTCTATCACAGGCTGCAAGAGAGGAGGAAGGCATGATGGAGCTTCTAGTCCTATCACAGGCTGCAAGAGAGGTGCATGCTGGGACCTGTAGTCCTCCAGTGTAAACAGACGCAGGGCTTCCCTCGTTAGGGCCGGTTACCCATGATGCAGTACTTCTAAACATATAAAAACAGTGTTAGACGGTACAGTGCCAGATAGGAGCCGCTGTAGGGAGGCTCGACCCTGTCCCTCTATTGACACCATACACATACGGCACCCTCCCCACCCCCACTGATAAGAAGCGGGAACTCTGCTCAGTACCGACCTGATTTCAGGGGGGAATTCAAAAGCAGTGGGACATGGGGGCGGGGCGTAGCCCGTGTCAGCGGGAAGAGAGCTGTAGTCTCGAGCAGATGGCATCATTTATAGGTAGATGTAATTATTTAAAACGTAGAGCTTCACCACTGACACCCAGGCGGAAGTGATCTCTACGTCAAGTTCCTATATCCGCCATTTGCGTTCCACGCTGGTTACGTGGAACTGGCAGGGAAATACAAAATACGCTGGTCATCCAGCCTGGAGATTGCGGGGAGGGGGGGGGGGGGTAAATCAAGATTGCGATCTTATTTTGATTAATCGTGCAGCTCTAGTATTATCCTGTGAGAGTCTCCCTTGTTCTGCTCTTCTTTTGATGGGGTGTTTTTTTTTTGTTAAGCAAAGGAACAATGATCGAATCTCTCCACTGCTGGGCATATTGGATATTACTATACCTATTTTTCAGTGATATTAGACTTTCTTTTATAAAAAAAATTGCCGTTCTTCCTAGTGGCAGTGTCACTGATCGTCTGTTCCCTGTCAGCGTAACAGACGATCAGTGACGTGTCATGCCGGGCCACGCCCCCACACAGTAAGAATCACTTCCTAGGGAACAATTAACCCCTTCAGCGCCCCCTAGTGGTTAACCCCTTCACTGCCAGTGTCATTTTCACAGTAATTAGTGCATGTTTATAGCGCTAATTACTGTGAAAATTACAGTGGTCCCAAAATGGTGTCAAAAGTGTCCGCCATAACGTCGCAGTCACGATAAAAATATTAAAAAAAAATGCCATAAAACTAAACTGAGGGGAAAAAAATTATATATTTTTGGGGGATTTTTTATATAGCAAAAATTTAAAAATATAGAATTGTTTTTAAATTTTCGCTCTATAAATGTTTATAGCGCTAAAAAAAAAAGCAGAGGTAATCAAATACCACCAAAAGAAAGCTCTATTTGTGGGGAAAAAAGAACGCCAATTTTGTTTGGGAGCCACGTCGCACGACCGCGCAATTGTCAGTTAAAGCGACGCAGTGCCGAATTGCAAAAAGTGGCCTGGTCCTTTAGCTGCATAATGGTCCGGGGCTAAAGTGGTTAATTGAGAGTGGGGTGCAGTATTATTTTTTTTCCATTATTTAAATGTTATTAAATACCTTTTTTAGCAGGGTGTATGCAAAAGAAAATAGTGGGGCTAATGCCCAAAATGGCAAAAGTGTTGCCACAGCCTCAAAAACACTACAACGGCTCAAAATTTATATAATCAAATAGATGATATGAAGGTCAATAAAGCACTGGGACCAGATAGTTTACACCCATGCCCTAAAAAGAGTTGATCTCTGTTATTTCTAAGCAACTGTTTCCAATTTTACAGATTTTATAAAGATTTGTTTGATATTTAAATACGGAACATAGGGGGTTATTTACTAAAGGCAAATCCACCTTGCACTACACTTGAAATTGCACTGAAAGTGCACTTGGAATGTGCAAGCTAAAATGCTGTTTTTTTTTCTAGCACGTCCCCCTCGGATCTACAGCGATCTACAGCGACTGCACTTCCAAGTGCACTTTCAGTGCAATCTCAAGTGCAAAGTAGATTTGCCTTTAGTAAATAACCCCCATAGCCTTTGTCAAGTAAGTACAAACCTATGAGTTTAACTTGTATAGTCCAGAAGATACTTGAGAATTTGATGAAGGACCACACAGAATAGTTTTTGCTAACTATTAACTATCTAAGCAACAGCATGGATTCCTAAAAAACTGACATCATCAAATGTTCTGTTTTATGAGGAAGTCAAGTAAGCAAAAATGTATACAAAGGAGTGGCAGTGGATATAGCATACTTGGGCTTGGCAAACGTGTTTGACAAAGTCTCCCACAGATGGCCAATGTATAGGTTAGACTAGCCATACATATTATGATTTCTCTTGGCCGGCCCCATGCACACAACAAGAGAAATCAGTAGATTTCCCATCAATGCTAAACAGTGTGTATCTTCCCTACCAGCTCTCACATTTAGACTCGGCTCCCATGGCTGTTTGAATACCCGAGTGACTAAAACTTTTTTAGTGTATATTTAGAACTATTTACAAATCCAGACAACAAAGTTCATTGCAGGAGTCCATTAGAAGGAACTGTTGGAACCAGGTAAGAGTATGGAAGTGATGACACAACCTTATTCTGCCCGGGCACCTCCAGCAATTTGCACGGTGTACTTTGCACTTTACAATCTTGGCTGATTCCTTGATGAATGTCCATAAATGCATCCCTAGAAAACAGGTTCCATCAGTCATAGCAACGGGTCATGTCAACGTGAATGCAGCTAGTAATATAATGGAAAGGGGGCTGGAGGCTTTCCAATGTAGGAGGTCAATACCAGATTGCAGCATCCTGTTTCCATCGCTCAGCATGGACTGCACTTAAATGGAAACTTCACCCTATGCCTGTGTGCTTTGTCAACCTTTGTTTTTTAGTCTTCCCCTGTACAAAGCAGAAAGGCAGCAGCAAACTCCTAAAGCAGCCTTTCTCAACCTTTTCAACACAGAGGAACCCTTGATATAACTTTCTGGTCTTAGGGACTCCCTGATAAAAATTACTATGTCTACAGCTCATTATACATTAGTGTGATGGTCAGTGGGAAGAATTCTTCTTACACTTGTAGACACTGGGAAGAATTACCCCCTTACAAATAGCTAAAAAGATCAATAGTGGCAGTGGGAACTTATCTGAGAGGCAGAAATTGCTAATTTCTCAGGGAACCCCTAGCAACCACTGGAGGAACCCTAGGGTTCCATGTAACCCTGGTTGAGAAACCCCTGCCCTAAAAGGTTAGAGGTCTTTATGCCAGAAGAATTACATTGCTCCTATAAAAATGTTATTATTGCCATCTTGTAACAATAATATTTCAATAGTCTGGGTAGTCTAATGAGCCTACTTCATCTGTTCCATACCAGATCCTACCTGGGGGTGTCTGTAGAATGCAAAAACATGCTTATTTGGTGAGATTTATAGCATATGTTTATAGAACAATATTTGGTGAGTAGTTATTCCATGTGATTTGAATCCTTCGTATATTTCTGACTTCTAGAAGAAGTTACCCAGCCCATCATAATCTACAATGTTGTCGATACATGCATCTCCTCCTGTGTGCGTTACTATTATTATTCTCTATATTTGCTCTTTTCTCCAAATTAAAATGTTCCAAATTTCAGGAACCTGTGATGGTTATATAGGTGCTGCCATTGTTGATTTGTTTTAAAGCTGCAAGTCTGTCTTCCTTATCTGTTCACCGCTAACTAGTGATTTTAGTGGTCCAGAATAAGCATGTGGAACTGGATTTTAGACTTTGTTGGCACCATTCGTTCCAGGTCAAAAGGCTCACTAAGCAGTAAAACTAGAGCTGGTATGACAACCTTGATGCTTATCATGTTAAAACCAGGTTATTTATATGAACACAAATCTTCTCATAAGGTTATATGTACAGCATAATAAACTGGCCCTTTGTTTAGAAAGTTTAGAGAACCCTGGTCTATAGCATTTCCCTTTGCTCCTCCAGTTGCTGCATAAAGGCTGTGTAGGGAGGTGAGAGGAGGGGTGAAAGAGTTTGGCCAGTACATAGAGTAATTGGACACTCCAGAAGAGGTGAGAGCTATGACAGCTATGACATACAAGAAGGGAGTGAGCTGACCTTAGCTGAGGAATCGACTCATCTTGGAGTAGTCAAATTCAAGTTCAAAAGCACATTGCAAGTCAATAAAAAAATAGGAAATAGGATAAATAGTGCAGCACTAAACAATCAATGGTGAATAATAAATATACTGAAGATACCACAATATAAATTAAATAGTGAATATACTGAAGATACCACAATGTAAATAATGGTGATCAAAAAATGAAAAATAGTGAAAAAATATCCAATAATATATAAGGAGCCAATTAGGCTTAAATAAACAATCCAAGAGTCCATATAAAATGAGCACAATATGACGTGATCCTTCCCAATGGATGGCACAGAATACAGGAGTAACAAGTTGATTTCTGAGATACTCAAATTCCTCAAGCAATAAACAAATGGGGAACTCTTACCGCAACTGGTGGACTCATGTGTTATATAACATTGGGTCAGATAGGCTTGGGGTCTCAAGGACCTGGATCAATGGAGGAGGATCTCTGTGGTTGCCTGAGGGTCTAGATCAATCCTGTAGAAAGTAATCCGGTACCCTGGAACATGGAAAAAGCACTCCTTCCACTAGCAAATGAATGTCAATGTAGATCTGTACAAGCTCCAAAAAAAAAAAGGAATACGAGAGAAAAATGCTCCCAATGGTGCAGGTAAAAAAAAAACAATTCAGGTTTGCCCCAGTTGATGACTCTCTTAGTTGAAACGCGTCCGGTTCTCGGCTTTCCCCTCAGGATTTCCGACGGGAACGTTTCCCGACGGAAATCCTGCACGTGTGTGTACGGGACATTTGTTATTGACAGGATCTCTTTAATGCATCTCATAGCAGCTCCACCTTTTTTTTCCTCAAAGGTTTAGTTTAAGATGTTCATAGACATTACATGATGAACACAAAGGCATAATGTATGTCTAGTGAGAAAGTCACCAGCTTGTGAATAAACATGTAATGCATGGATTGCTGAAATATAAATGTTTATCCATGTGTAGAACACACACCGTCCGCACTTACCTTAGTGAAAAGAATAGTTGTTGGCCAAAATTGTCCAGTACAACTGTACGATATTTCCCAGAAGTTTCTCTTATTTTGTAGGGTTTGAAGGTAGCCATGGACAATGAGATTTTAATCCAATCTTTCCGATATTATCATGTATGCAGACAGCCTTTGTTTCTTGTAATTTTTTTAATGTGTACCTTTTTGGAAATAGACTTAAAGCGGTATAAAACTCAGAAACAAGCGTATATTGTATTGACTCTTACCAATACTTAGATGTGATGGCTATATTAGTTTCCTTTTTTGTCTTTCTTTCTTGTATTTCCATCCGGTGATCCAGCCAGTAAGTCTGTTCTTTTTCACAAGCTCAAGCTGCCCAGCAGAATTTATCAGATTACATGGATGAGAAAAAGCACTTTACACTGGCAGAGTTGATTTAAATGATCAGTTTAAAAAAAAACTTTATTTGTATTTATTTTTTGCTGTAGCTGATTATAAGGTGTGAGCTTGAGTTTGGCTTTAGTTTTGTTGGTGTATGTAAATCTGCTAATACATTTAACACTACCCTCCTCCCCCTAGATCAGAAAAAAAAAACGTCAGTTGTGCTACTGTGTTCATTCGTCCAGAGTAGTGTCTCACTAATACAGGAGGTGTACCACTGGCCAGACCATCAGGTGAAAACAGGGGGAGGGGCAAAGACAAGAAAAGAAATGCAGCCAACACATCTGATGATTAGTAAACTGCCATTTTGATAACGTTTTGGTTTTGGGTTTAATAATGCTTCAAGAAATTAATTAGTATTTTACACCCAGCCTAATGTAAGCAAATACATTGTAAGCAAATACATTGAAATAGATGTGGTTACTATAACATGCAAAATAATCTAGGTTATAATAATACTAACATAATACTAAATAATACTAAACAATTTACATGGAAAAATGCTATTTTCGGAATCACTACTAGGCACAAATGGTTATGTGCACGGTGGGGCTTTTATTTTTTCCTTGCTCTGCTGTTCATTTTGTTTTCAGCATGTGTTGCATTCCTGTGGATTTTTTTCAGTATTTAAAACTAAAAGCAGTGCATGCTATTCATTGTTCTAGTGTTTCGTTGTTGTTTTTTTTTTTTTTTTGTTCTCTATAGATAAATGGGTAATTCAGTATTGTAAAAGGGAACACGTTACAGAAGACTGGATTATAACTTTAGTAAAAATATAAAGGGGAAAAAAAACATTAAAAGCGAATGTATAATGAGAATGAAGCACCTTTTTGTATGTCTTTTGCTTTTTATTTATTTTTTACAATGAAAGAAAAACATACTTGATTGGTGCTGTTGATGCTAGATTATAACAGTAGATAAAGAGTGTGTAGGTACAGTATAGTGAAAATTAACTTGGGTTATTATTTGCAATTTTTTTCAGTTTTAATTTTTTTTTTCCATAAACCCGTTCCCAAATAAATATTCTCATTTTCATAAAATTGTATTGTATTAATTGAGTGATTTTTTAGTATTGTGTGTGTAATGTGACCGATTTGCCATGTTATATGGCTATTACTTTATCACAGTAGGTGGCTTTCCGTATTGGGACACCCAGGTTGTGTCAGAAGTGTTCTGCTTGGTTCAGAGGCTGCTAGATGTCGGGGGAAAAAAAAGCGAGTTGCCACATCAAATTTAAGTAATGAGGGAGGGGAAAGATGAGATTGTAGTTGATTATGAATCTGGCAGCAGATGTTCTATACAAATCTAGCTCACTACATCCTGTCTGTTTCCATGGTGACAGAATAAGTAATTATTGAGCCCAGACGCTCCCTTTTTCTTCCCCTCTCCCCAACAAGGTGAAAGCTGGGAATGAATTTGAACTCTCTCTTCCTAAGCTGATGTATGTCATCCAGGGTGGGAGGGAGAGCAGAACGGCAAAGACGCAAAATGTAATTTAGTTCAGTATGATCCTGGAAGAGAACTGTGTTTTTTTATTATACGGAGGAAAAGGTCTCTGAGGATTCTAAACAAATAGGCAAGAATTTCCCTGGAATGGAAATTGGCTGTGATTGGCCCATGTAAGCGTGCCTCTGCCTATCAGATCACAGCTGGTCCAGCAGCACAATAAACATAAGCACAGCTACACGCTTATCTTTTTGTACTTGAACTGTACAGTGGGCATAGGTGTACATAAAGTGGAAGCCTCCTATGATACAAACTTCCTTTACACCGTTTTTATCAAAGTGGTTTTTATTGATGTCGTGGCACTTCTGATGGGAATAAATTACTAGAAGGACGAATCCTGTAGCACAGAACAATGGATCAGTGGGACATGTGTAAGTACAACACAGCTGACTGCTAGGTAAACAGATATTTCTATTTTGAAAAAACTATGATTGAAGCAAAATGCATTATTTAGCTTTTGTTTGTATAAACCAAGATTATGCTTCCCTATTACATAGTAATTTGTGTGACTTTTATATCAGTTTGTTCTGTAATAGCAACATATATATTTTTTTCCAAGCTACGACTTTTCAATTTGTGAATGAAAAGGTTCAGGGTAACTTTTATTTGACTTCTGAGTTATGCTTGAGTTCTGTATTTTTACATGATCCTATGTGTAGATCAAAATTCTGACAATTTCGACACTGCAGTATTATATAGCAACCAATAATAGGCATTATCCTTTATTCTGACTTGCTAAAAGGTGACATTTGATTCATCGCTCTGGATTGTTTCACTTACGCTACCTTCTTAAATAAACCCAGCTGTCAATGAAATCTCATTCAAATGCTGCAGAAACAATTCATTACTGAGTTTTACATTGATATGATATCAGTAGCACTTTTTTCAAATCGAAGAGCGTTTTTTTTAATGTCGGGCTTGTCAGTCACTCTTTTGATTCTGTAGGCTGCATTCCATTATAATATGAGTCAAGTAGCTAAAAAATAAATAAAGCCTCATCAGCGGGCATGTCACATTGTATTTAGAGTTACCTCGCTTATACCCCTGGTGCTTCGTTACACTGGAAGCAGCTATGCAAAGCAGACACTTCTTTGTCTTGTCAGTAAAGCAGAGCCAGTGCATTGTTATTGGATCATTTCAGGCTGATGTTCCTCTTTCTTCCTCCTTTCCCTTTGCTGGATTTGTTAACCCCTGATGACAGGCAGCTCAGTCCACAACAAGCCTTCCGTGTCTTTATAGTGTTAACTGAAATCTGGCTAGTAGGATACGTGATGCACGTTGAACAAATGCTACTGTGCCTTTAGAAGTTCATTTTCCTGGAAGCAATTATGAATAATATTCAACCGTATTTTTGTGTAATGGCACCTAACGATGGCTTAATTATAGCTATCCAAAAGTGAGATAACAGGTGAGCAGCGATTTGCATGATGGGAGTTCTGTTCAGATGAGTAAGTAGATTATTACTTTGTGGCTTTTCTCCTTGTTTTGAAGCATCCTTCAGTTTGTGATGAGAGCCCTCTCAGATCTCTAGGGTATTGCATGTGTGTTGATGTTGCTTTCTTTGTATTTTACTCTTTGAGGTTCCTAGCTAGTAAAACATATCCAAGTGTGTGACATAATTTAGAGCCCCATGGAGCAGTATAAAAATACCTAGTATAACCTTGAACGGTACAAAAGGAATAGAATTTTATTCATAAAAGGCGTGCATATTCAAGTTGCAAATTAAAATACATACAGTAAATGTGTAATTATATTCAAATATATACAAGTTAAAGGGTTCAGGGGCTTTAAAGATAAAATGTATTTAAGATAAGATAGGTAGGTGAGATAGGTAGGTATTTTTCTATACCCTGCAAACTTCCTGTCAAGTAACACCATTGAAGAATACTACCAACTGGCAAGCCTCCATTAACCAAAACGACTGTAAACAGCACATTACACAGTAAAGATAAATACGGTGTCGCATCTAAACTACACTGTGGTTTTGGATATTTACACATATTCGTAGCTTGTGTGTATCAGATATATTGTACTTTGAGTTTACTAGTGCTTTAATGGGATCTTCTGCTATATCTGTAAATGTTTCCAATCCCCTCTTGAACCTCCTATAAATAAAGAATATATATGGGTCATTATAAGATGCAGCTTAACATGCTGAAACTGACTGTAACTCATCACCCACCATACTCTCCCAGTGTTTACATATTTCCGCTATGTTGATGACCAGTCAGTTCAAGCCCAACTTTTTGTTAAAGAAAGCAACTAAATGGGGGAAATGGCTCACGGATCATATTGTCATCTGTTACATGTCAAGCAACGTGTAGCTGCATAAATCCTGTTATAGTTACATAATAGATAAGGCTAAAAAAAGACACAACTCCAATAAGTTCAACCTCTTTGTGTGTGAGTTGTATGCATTTGAACATTTTGTTCTTCTAGATCAGGGGGTCTCCAAACTTTCTAAAGAAAGGGCAAGTTTACAGTCCTTCAGAGTTTAGGGGGGCAGGACTGTGCTCAGTGGAAGTAAACAACGCCCTATCTTTGGTATTAGGGGAAGAAATAGTTGGTGTCAGTGGGAGAAATAGTGTCCAATTTTTGCTGTCAGTGGAAGGAATCATGCCCCATCGTTGGTGTCAGTGGCATGAATAATGCCTCTAGGGCCAGATAATGGCAAACAATGTGGCCCCGGGGGCACAGTTTGCTGACCACTGTACTAAATGGAGAGCCACTGTAAGACTACAGATACTGTAACAAATGGGTTCTCGGTGTGTAATTTGTCTTCCATCTCTTTACAGTTCAATATTTTACAAAAAATACATAACAAGAGACTCATTTCAAAGAGTCAGCTCACCAGGAAAGGGGTACTAAAGTGAATTTATTTTCAGTTAAGCCTAATGAGATATGAACATTTTAAATCTTGTGAATTGAGCCTATGGTTTTTGTTCTCTACAAGTCAAATGTTTAATGCATTGGTTGTCCTGTGTCACCTTCTTATAAATTTTAACTATTAATTTCTTGATTAATCTTTAATTTTTTTGATCGATCAAAATTCTTTTGATTGGTACTCACCTCTCCGCCAGCTTCTGGGCCTTCAGGGAGTTCCGTTGGAGATCCGGTGACATCATGGACACCGGCAGGGCTTGCTGTGTCCATCTGAAGGGCTCCTTTGCTGTGCCTTCATATCTGCATGCCGGCTGGACCTTACTATCTGCCACACGCAAGGGCTGTTAGGCCGCATACACACGATCAAATCTGTCTGCTGGAAACGGTCTGCCAGACCGTCCCAGCAGACAGATTCGATCGTGTGTACGGGCGAGCCGACGGATTTGGCCAGCTGACAGATTTGAAAGCATGCTTTCAAATCTGTCGGCTGGGAACCCGTCTGCCCGACATGTCTGCTGGTTAGTACGCTAACCAGCAGAAATGTCTTCTCGCACACGCGTCGAATGGTTTCGACGCATGCGCGGAAGTGTTTTACTTCCTGGTGCGGTGACGTGGCAGCGTCAACGTCACCGCCACGTCAGTGCGCCGTCTGCCGGCGGGGATTTTGGTTTGATCGTGTGTACACGATCAAACCAATACGTCCCCAGCAGACAGATTTGTTCAAATCGGTCTGTCCGACCGATTTGAACAAATCTGTCTGCTCGTGTGTATGGGGCCTAACACTTCCCTCTATCAACCTGGCATTCTACAGCCATCCACTGGGAGTTCTGATAGTTCCCTTCACGGGACATCTACATGCCGATGGACTGATGTTAACCCCTCCTCATCTGGATTTAGCAGTGGTATCGTTGTACACATTTTTATACCAGTATCATACTTAGCTACATGTTTTTATGACTGCTTTTGCTACCGTTTGGTATTACTCGCACCATTTTTACAATTTATCTGGCTACATCAATTTTATCTCCAGTGCAATATTTATTTTGTTACCTATTTGAAGACTATAAAAGTTTTAATGCTATTCCCATCGAGCGCTGCCTTTGTGTTTTTTGGTATCCTGCTATCCATTTTTCTAGTGGTTGGTAGCTGCATTGGGAATCAGCCTGGAGATCAGCTAAAAGTAGTTGGATCTGTATGTGCATTATAATTAATCGAAATAAGTCGATTAATCGATTTAAAAAATTGATTAATCGAACACAAACATTTTAATCAGTAACAGCCTTAATTAAAATGTTTTGGGCTGTTGAGTCGATGGTATGGCACTCATTAAAGGCTTTTCTTGTGGGTTTCAACTCTGGGTCAGGGGTACCCTGTTTTCTTGAGAGTAGCCTCACCAGAACTGTTCTGCATTACAAAACTTTCTTAACCCTCTACAATCGTGAGATATTGAGACTATAAACCCAGTGCCTCTAATATACATGTTTGATGGTGTTTGTTCTGGTATTTTGTGTTGTTTGAAATCAATATGGTATAAGCTGTAATTCAGTAGCAAAGCATTTGAATCGGTTGTACATTGTTAGTTAGCAGCTCCCACATATCATTGTCATTTAGGTTGGAATGAAACCACAGTTGTAGTTATATTCCACACTCTATGGGCCAGATTCTCATAGAATTCCGGCGGCGTAGCGTAAGCCAGTTACACTACGCCGCCGCTGCTTGCTGGAGCAAGTGCTTGATTCTCTAAGCACTTGCTCCCGAGGTTTCGCTTACGTCGCGTAAATCGCGCAGCGTAAACCCGCGCAATTCAAATGGGGCGGCTTGTATTTAAATTAAGCGCGCCCCCGCGTCGAACGAACTGCGCATGCGCCGGCCGGGGGAAAAGCCCAGTGCGCATGCTCCAAAGGACGTCACATTTTCTCAATGTAAACGACGTAATCGCAGCGTACGCCAGCCCCATTGAGAATCGACGTACGCAAATGACGTAAACGACGCACAACACGACGCGGTCCCGAGGCCATACTTAACATGGAATCTGACGGGACACGACGGCATCCGACGGGACCTCGTAAGGTTACTCCACATAGAAGCTGGGGTAACCTTACGCGGACGAAAACGACGTAGGCGACGACGGGGCGGCGTAAAAGCGATCGAGAATCGGCGTACTACTTCATTTGCATATGCAAATGAAAAAACAACGTAAAGGCCACCTAGTGGCCGGAGTTGTCATTACATCTACGATCCGAAAGTGTAATTGTATTACGCTTGTCGGATGTAGAAGCGTATCTATGCAAAAGTGATGCTCAGCATCACACGCATAGATACGAGCCAAAAAAAAAGGCGTTACGACGGGGTATCTGAGATACTCCGTCGTAACGCCTCTGAGAATCTGGCCCTTAATGTGTAAACAAGAACATTGTACATTTGCAACAGTATTTAATTGTTGCTTTTCATTCTCAACAAGCAGTCTTGATATAAGATCGGATGCTGCGTTCACTGTTCACTTAAAGAAAGGCCCTTAAAATCTTACTTTGGAAGCCTGATTAAAAAATAAATTGCTTTTGAAATCACACTGAGATCTCATTGATCCCACTCTTATCTTATGGCTTACTCTTCTGCGATATGGTTAATGTCACCCTAATGTCACTTCACAATTTGAAAGGAACTCCATGTACATCCAGCTGTTATAACATAATTTACAGCATTACACATCCCAAACTTTGTTAAATATTCTTTAACCACTTCCATACAGGGCAATTATACACCTTCCCGCCCAGACCAATTTTTAGCTTTCAGCACTGTTGTACTTTGAATGACAATTGTGTGGTCGTGCTACACTGTACCCAAACTAAATTTTATAATTTTGTCCCCACAAATAGAGCTTTCTTTTGGTGGTATTTGATCACCTCTGGGATTTTTATTTTTATTTTCTGCAAAAAAAATTACCGAAAATTTAGAAAAAAAAAATGTTTTTGTTTCAGTTATAAAACGTTGTAAATAAGTACGTTTTCTCCATCACGGATGGGCACTGATGGTACTGCACTGACGGGCACTGATAAGGTGGCACTGATGGCCACCAATGAGGTGGCACTGATGTGGTGGCATTGATGGGCACTGATGATGGGCACTAATATGTGGCACTGATAGGTGGCACGGATAGGCACTGACAGGTGGCATGGATGGGCATGGATGGGTGCGGATAGGCGGCATGGATGGGCACGGATAGGCGGCATGGATGGGCACTGATAGGTGGCACAAACGTACTAATAGTATGTGTTGTACTAATGGGTGCCAATCAGTGCCAAACAATAATGCCTGCCAATCAGTGATGCCCATTGTGGGCACTGATTGGCATCCATTGTGGGCACTAATTGGCATCCATTTGTGATTGTCATCCCTGGTGGTCTAGGGTGGCATAACTGTGGTTGGCATCCCTGGTGGTCTAGTGGCATCCCTGCTGGTCCAGTGTGGGCATTCTTTGGGTGGCTGTGCTGATAATCAATCAGTACAAAAAGAATGCATGTCAGAGGAGCAGCCGATCGGCTCTTCTCTACTCGCGTCTGACAGATTTGAGTGAGGAAAAGCCGATTACCAGCTTTTCCTGGTTACGTTGTGATCAGCCGTGATTGGACACGGCTGATCACGTGGTAAAGAGTCTGCGTCGGAGACTATTTACCTAGATCAGTGTTGCGGGGTGTCAGACTGACACACTGCAACAACGATCGCCGCAATGCGCGCCCCCGGGAACGAGCAGCGGCTCAATATCCTGAGGACATCATATGACGTCCACTCAGGATCTTAAAACCACTTTGCCGACGTCTTTTTGCCTAAGGCAGGCAGCAAGTGGGTTAAGGTCCATCAATTTGAGCTGGTGACTTTTTTTCTTTTTTTAACTGCTTATACCCATTGTTTGACATTATTTATCAAGGGTGCCTATAAACTACCCAATCCTTGCATGCTGGCTTTAAGCATTACTTGTGACAGTTGTGGTTACCTAGGGACTGATAATAAATACAATCATTAGAAATGCTTGTTGCCAGATTTTCCAACCTGATGAAAACCAGAGCAGACACTAATCATTCCCATATCTTTAGAAAACTGCATGCGCAGTTTGTCGGTCAGACAGGTCACAACGAGTTTAGACAGAACGATAATGCAATACACATCTGAATGGCTATTTCCAACCTAATTCTGCAGCATAGTTTCATTTTTTTCTATAGTTTTATAGCATAGTTTTCAATATTTCTATAAACAACAACTGCATTTAAGGATGAATTTTTTGTAAAATTAAAATTTTGTAAAGTGTGTTGCCTTATGGGGAACCATTTCCTATCCACAGCTGACTTCCTTTTAGTGGGTATATAAGAACAAAGTCTGATGAAATGGAATAGACTGTTCAACAAAGGTGAATATAATATTATAAATGTTCGCATTTGTGCAAGTAAGCATTTGGCCTTGGAAAAGGAGAAGCCAACTTTTTTTCAGTGTTCTTTCAAGCTTTACAGGGTAAAGCAATCTTAAAGTACCTGTAAAGCTAAAATGTATCATTAGTAACCATCTCTCGTTGTTGCACGGGCATGCACAATTTTAAAGCGTGACATTTTTGATATCTCGGCGTAACATCATCTTTTAAATTTCACCCAACAGTCGGGTATTATATTGTGTTTTTTTTGTATTAAAATTTTAAAAAGTGTATTTTCTCCAAAACAACTGCAAAAACTGCTGTGCAAATACCAAAAACATAACAAAAATTGCAACACCCACCAACTTATTCTCTATGTCCTCTGCTTTAGAAAAATATATGATTAGATGTTCTAAGTAATTTTGTAGAAAAAAAAAAAAAAAAAAAGATTTTTACATATAAATATAAGTGACAGAAAAAGGCCTGGCCTTAAATTGGCAACTGCAAAAGCTCCTCATCCCTGAATAAGGAGCACACATGCTCTGCAATGCGTAGCTATGATCATGCACCATTCTGCCCTCTCAGACTGACATCACTTCCGCTCTCACGCTGGCAGTGCACTCAAAGCTGATTACAAAGCGCTTATGGCTTCCAGCTTCCTGGTTGGCTGCTCCAGCTCCACACTGCAACACAGTAACAGTAGTCCATCACACATTGGGATCCTGGGACTGGGATGACAGTGGTGTTATCCCATTTATGAGTGAATCAAGGCTTTTTCCATGTAAATTGACAATTTGTGTGTCTAATAAAAGATGCTTCCTCTCTTTCTGCTTTAAACTTAAAGTCCGATAAATTATCTTACCCAATGGGGGCCACCCCAATGGCCTAAAGTGATATTAAAAACTGTATTTTATTTTTCAATAATAAACATGTCATACTCCCCTGCTCTGTGCATCTCCGATCCTCCTCCTTCTCAGGTCCCTCGCTGATGCTCTTGGCCCCTTCCTCCTGCTAAGTGCCCCCAGAGCAAGCAGCTTGCAATGGGGGCAACCAAGCAGGCTTGTTCCTAAGCTGTGGCTCTGCATTTCCATTCACACACAGAGCCATGGCTCGGCCTGCCCCTTCTCTCTCTTTATTGGCTCACTGGCTGTGATTAACAGCAGTGGGAGCCAATGGCTCCCACTGCTGTCGCAGCCAGTAAGGAAAGTCCCTGGAGAGCTGAGGCTCTTGTGCACATCACTGGATGAAGGATCAGGCATTAGGGGGAGCTGGGCTTTCAAGGAAGAAAACCTTGAGCCTTTCGAACCACTTTAATTACAAGTGATGATCCTGATTTTGAGCACTGTTTGTGATTACATTTCTGAATGAGGGAGGTGCTCCTTGTTTTATAGTGAGATTTTCCAAGCTGTTGCTGCTATAGAGCGGAGAAAAAAGATTGGGGGAAAAGAGTTACGTTTTCCCAAGTGTTATGGCAAGTCCTGATGCTGCAACTAGTCATTTTGTCTCAGTCTGTCATTCCTGGGGAAGATATCCATCTCTCACCAGGGTTCTTGTAATGACACAGATTGGCAGTATAACTAAATGGGTTCCACACCACCTCCCACAATTTTTTTGGGTCAACTAGATTATAATGTAGGCAGGAAATACAGTTGTGTATGCCGAAGCATTTGCCTGTCAATTTTGTGAATAGATTTTTTAAATATCATAATGGTAAAGGATTGCTACAGATTTAAGGTTAGGAATTAGGCGAAAATTGTTAACTAAGTGGCTGTTAGGCAGGCAATTTTTTTTATTTCTCCTTCTTTAAAACATTTTGTTTTAAATCCAAAGTCTAGACAAACCACAAAACACTTGTAATTCAAATGGGGAGAGAGGTTCTGTATTTGTATTTCTGTTCATCTAACTGAGCTTTGTTACACAGCTCAGGGGTCAGTTTAAGAGGTTAGGCTGAGCTTTCATTTAGGTTAATTGGTGGTTGTTGGCGTTAGATTAAATGTTAGGTTTAGGCATTCATTTTTATGTGGGGTTAGAGGTTAGATTAAGGTTACAGGTAATTTGTATATTTAGTACTAGATTTTCAGATGTGATGGATCAGAAATTTGAGTAAAGTAAACTACTGTCATTTTTGATTAGGTTTTAATGCCATGAATTAGGTTTCATTAAGACTATTGTGGCCAAAATTGGTGTGCCACATTTATTTATTACATGAAAATATACGTTGTAGGCCATATTAAAATATTTTTTTTCATTAATTTTAAAATTCACAAATCACTAATAGCATGGTATATTTTCTATTGTTATGTAATTTAAACTTTGGGGAAGAGAGCTGTTGATTTACAGAGAAAAACAAACAAACATGTACTTGTGTATTCAATCTCTTCTTATCTATCTTCTTTTTCTGCATTTTTGTTATTACATCCTATCTCAAAATCGAAAACTTGAATATCAAGCATGAAAGTCTAATAATCCTGTTTTGTATTATATCTCCCGAACATAGCACAAGGTGTTACTTTATACTGCTTGTATGGTTGGGCTAGAATTTTGGAAACTCAAAACATGTTGACCAATTAGATGTCAGTATTTCTTTCCTAACCCACACTGAATACATGACAATAGTAAGAGTGTTTGATATAAAGATCTTCATCATAATCACTTGTAATATTCAGTTGTAATATTATGTTTTTTAGCCACTTGTTGCTAAAATAAAAATATATTTTTTTAGCAGATTAGAGTATTCAAACTAATGAAAGCTCATTTCAGAATGGTTGTCATGGGCTACCATTTGTACCACATTTTTAAATGAGGTCAATGGTGTGTTATATTTAGATGTTGTGCCTTAGCAAAATATGTGCTTATATCTAGGCACGTGTGTAAATTCTTTCTAAAAAGGTGAGCAGTGCAACCATTAAAGGATAAGTTCACCTTTAAAATAAAAATAATACATGCACAGTTTTTGCTGGAGCCTGCAGAGCATTGCACCCACGATGAGCAAATTGTAGGTGCAGTCTCTGGCCCCTGCAAACTCTCACCATAGCGGTCTGCTTGTACAGACAGATTAGTACAGTCTGTTTGTTTTTGATCTGGGGACAGGGAGTGGTTAGTGTAGCAGTGGGTGTGACTGACATGTGCTTCAGCTCTTGGGTGCCTCCCTTGCTTTCAGTGAGAATGTTCTAGAAGTGGGGCAGGGCTAAGAGCTGGAGTGGCATTGAGTACATGTGAGGATCCCTGACCAATCCCAAACTAGGATTGGCAAGGGGCAGGCCTCCTACATATACTCACAGTCAGCCTGCTGGGGAGAAGTTGTTGGCTGGGTGAATTGAAAGATGGAGTGCTAGACTGCGTGCTGGAGAGACTCCCCCCACCCCTACTTCCCAGCTTGGGAGCTGGGAAGGAGCCTTTCTCTTACACGGTCATGGAGAGGTGTCTTGGAACAGGAGCTGGAGGAGCAGTTGGTATGCACGGTCCGGGTAAATCTTTCAAAAAGGACTCGGGACAGGAATCGGTAAGTAAGGCACAGTGGACATCTGGAAGAGACACGCCAGGGGAGCTGGGTGTAGAGCAAAAGGAGAGACGGTGGGGTTTTGTGTCAAGTCGCTGCAGTCTGAGGACTCTGGATTTGCAAGTTGGGCTTGTTGGGATCCGTAGTCCATGTCGCATATTGATCAAATGTTCAGGGCCATTAAGAAGGGATACTGCCTGGCCCTGGTCTATTATTCATCAAGTGAAGTTTCAGCTAGGAATTATTCAGAGTGAGGCCTAGCCTATTCAAGATGGTGGGACATGATGTCTAATGCTGTGACAGGGAAGCGTTGCGCAGGAGGTGAAGAGTCCTGGAGGTAGAAGTCTGCAGGGAGAGTGCAGAGGCGGGAAAAGTTCTGTCAAGATTAGAATCCAGTATTTTTGTTCTGTGAATATAATGAGTAACCATTTGCCAATGTGAAGCCAGATCAGCTCCAGCATTGCAAATACCAATTCTCCTATGGGCATCACATATCCCTTTCCCCCAACCAAGTTCAATCTCTCAAAAAAAAAAAAAAAAAAAACACACAGCAAAATACTGTTATTGTCTACAAGTGTGACGTATTAATGTCTGGCAGCAGGGTGAATATGCGTGGATTTTAGTAACTAGTGGCAACACACCTAAAAACGGGTGGAACATGTAACATGTTCCAAAAGTCAACTTATTATTTGTTTATTGTGAGGCAGTACAAAAGAACAAGAAAAGCCCACCTCTAAATACAGCATTGCCTTCCTAGAAGGTATTCACACCTACTTCTAGCACAAAATCAAAAACAGGGAGCTCAGTCTCGGCTTATGGATACGTGGGTGGATCCATACAAAAAATTATGTAATCGATAATGGTAAAATAATTATGAGGAAATTATATATATATATATATATATATATATATAAAATATATTATTATATGTCCTTACATATGCAAAATATGTAAACATTACAATGTTAAACATTTTCCAAAGAGTATATTTTTGATATATGTTGTTGTATTGTCAAATTTTCTGTCTGTATCTATCTCAGTCTTTGTATATTAAAGCGGGGGTTGAGCAGACTCCTGAGAGTGAGAGTATGCTGCTCCTTCTTTTTTTTGTACATACCATTTTAGCGATATTTTCACCCCCGACTTCCGGGTAGTGAATCCCGCGGGAGTGGGCGTTCCTATTAACAGCCTAAGTGACTGACATGCTTCCGACGTTCGGCTTCTTTCGGCAAGTCGTGACGCGCTATATGCACCGGTCGGAAGCACGTCAATCACTTAGGCTGTTAATAAGAACGCCCACTCCCATGGGATTCACTACCCGGAAGCCGGGGGTGAAAATATCGCTAAAATGGTATGTACGAAAAAAAAAAAGAGCAGCATACTCTCACTCTCAGGACTCTGCTCAATGTAAGGTTAGAATTTTTTTTTTAGGGTGAACCCCCGCTTTAACCACTTAAGGACCCGCTCATGTACATATACGTTGGTACTTTAAAGATGGATATCTCGGTAACGGCAGCAGCTTCTGCCACAACTGAGATATCCATCTTTACTTTGAGCGGTCCTGTAAACGATAACGATGGTCTCTGCGGCGGGTCCTTTCCTCTCCTCGGCTGGGATACAAGTGAGGGCAAGATGGCCCCTACCTGTCCCCATAGCAGGGCGGAAGCAACGTCAAAACCTCACTTCCTTCCATGCTTCTTAAAGCACTATTTTTTAGTTGTCATTTTTTCAAATGACAACATTTTTTTTTTTTGCATTTAAGTCTAAATATGGGATCTGAGATCTTTTTTACCCCAGATCTCATATTTAAGAGGACCTGTCATGCTTTTTTCTATTACAAGGGATGTTTACATTCCTTGTAATAGGAATAAAAGTGACCCGTTTTTTTTTTTTTTTGTGTACATTTTTTTTGTGTAAAATAAATAATGTTTGGGGGGTTTTAAGTAATTTCCTAGCAAAAAAAATATTTTAATCTTGTAAACACCAAATCTGAAAAACAGCCAAGGTCCTTAAGTGGTTAAAGTTCTGGCAGAGCATCCAGAGATTGCCCATCCAGAACAAATTAACAGTATTTGTGCAAAGCTCCCCAACTCTGATGCGTATCTCTTTCTGTTTTGCACTGTCACTAAAATACCTAGTGACAGCTGATGTCAGAGCCTAGAGGGAGCAGTAATGCGCCCCCCCCCCCCAAATATTTAACAGTGCGCTAGCCTAGTGATAGGCCAGTTAAGCACCCAGTGCTCAGCTCCTGACTTGAAATTAACAGAGCTTCCTGTCTTTGCCTCTTGGTAAAAGCAGTGTCAGGTAGCAAAGAATGGTGGCTATGCAAAGCTGGGGAGATGCATGGGAAAAGAACAAAAGTTCAAAGTCCTGAAAATGAATCCTGAACCCCATGGAAGTCAATCTTTAAAATCAGTTCTGGCCATTTCATGGCAAATAGGCAAGGAACTGTCAAATAGATTGCATTGGGAAGCTGGGCACTGCAATGAGGGACTACTGCAAAAAAAAGAGGGACATAGACATTTGGGTGCAGTAGTTTTTATAATGCTTAATGTAAAACCTTAAAATGCCCAATTCTTTAAATAGCATTCTTGGGATCTTTGTCTTGCCATCTGAGACCGCTGGTGGGCGGTCAGGCAAGGGATCCAACTCCTCTATCCAGGTACCTTTCCTTCCCCTTCCCTCCTTGATCCCTGATTCCCTTTTCTGTTAGCCCCCCCCCCCACTTTTTTTTCTTTGCCTTTTCCCTTGTATTTTTATTCTCTAAAGGCATCTGGCTCTATTTTTGCAGAAACTTAAGAACATTCCCTGAAAAGCGCCTGCCGTACTACATAGAATGGTTTCACATATTCCAGATTTTTGCAGTTGAGTAATCTTGATGTGCAGGTGTGATATGTTCACACCTTTCAGGCCTCGTACACACGATCAAATCTGTCTGCTGGAAACGGTCTGCTAGACCGTCCCAGCAGACAGATTCGATCGTGTGTACGGGCGAGCCGACGGATTTGGCCACCCGACAGATTTCAAAGCATGCTTTGAAATCTATCGGGTGGGAACCCGTCCGCCCGACATGTCTGCTGGTTAGTACACTTACCAGCAGACATGTCGTCTCGCACCGGCGCCGAATGGATTCGGCGCATGCGCAGAAGTGTTTTACTTCCTGGTGCGGTGACGTGGTGGCGTCAACGTCACCGACACGTCAGCGCGCCGTCTGCTGGCGGGGATTTTGGTTTGCTCGTGTGTACACGCGAGCAAACCAAAATCCAAAGAGACAGATTTGTTCAAATCGGTCGGTCCGACCGATTTGAACAAATGAATTGCCTCGTGTGTACGAGGCCTCAGTCTCTTGAACTATGATGTGTACTACTGTATGCACACGTCTGTGCATGGCAATGTTGTTTCCTATATATAATCATAAAAAAAATTACAATGCTTGGGGAAATACCACTAAAACTGCTAGCAAATGACATTTCCCTACCAGCGTTGTTTGCTTTGTAAAAATAAATAAAATAAAAATGGCATGGGACCCTCCAAAAATACGTGTAAGCGAGAGAATTGTTAACCTTCGGGCCATCATCATATGACGTCTTTGGCATCCCGAGCCTCTACGGGGCCCCCGCAGTGTCACTCGGGAGCCGATGTGCGTGCCTGGCGGCCACGATGTCCGCCGGGCACCCACAATTGCCTGTCACACAGTTAGGACGTGGATCTGTGTGTATAAAGTGTTACTTTTGCTGTATCCTACAAAAAGAATAGCAAAACAAATTGTGGGTTCTCACCCAAAAATTACCCTTATCCTTGATGAGGTTCTGTTATTAATTTTAACATTAAAAACCACACAAAAAACAAAACCCATTCCGATCCCTCATCCAAGCATGCAGCCTGGTCTGCTCCTACTGATTAACAAAACCAAACCTGTAAACAATAAAGAAAACGCCAACATACCAGCATACCAACACTTTTACTAGTCCATTAAGAAAAAAACAATCCCACAACATAAATCCATGGTCAATCGCATCATCCAGCAATGCAAATCCTCATCAATCACGTTAAATGATGCCTGCTGAAAGAAAAAAAACACACCAGCTGCCAGGGCAAACCACTTCTGTGTTTACTCCTTACCGATTGGCCATATTTGGTCTATAATTTCAGCCACCATCCCCACCCCTTTGCTTACATTTGCCTGTAAGCTAAGGATTTATCACTGGTGGCTATTATCTGGTGGCCACTGGCTCCAGAAACAAGCAGCTTGAGTGGGAAGCCGACATATTTAGCAGCAATAGTGCTGCCCAATGTATCACTTCCTGCTGCAAACGGAGGTTCAGCTCAGGACATGGACACCCCATTCAGTTTGCCTATTCGCCCAAGCGAGAGATTTGATATTGAATTTTATTTCAGTCCAAAACTGAAGCTTGTCCTTTATTTTTACCTGCTCATCAGCCTGGAATGACTGATAATGTAAATTGGGTGACACTTTGCCATCTTGATGATCACACTGATTATCTTGAGTTCTGTGACGTCATAAAATATTTTGATTTATTGATTTGCAAATATTATTAAAAAAAAAAAAGTTTGTTTAAACTACTTTATTCCTTACATAATTAGCAGTTTCGAACAAACTATTCAGATGAGGTTAACCACTTAAGCCCTGGACCAATTTGCTGGTCAATGACCGGGCCACTTTTAGTGTTTCGGCACTGCGTTGCTTTAACTGACAAATGCGCAGTACTGCGACGTGGCTCCCAAACAAAATTGACGTCCTTTTTTCCCCAGAAATAGAGCTTTCTTTTTTGTGGTATTTGATCACTCCTGCGGTTTTTTTTTTTTGCGCTATAAACAAAAATAGAGCGACAATTTTGAAAAAGAAAACAATATTTTTTTTACTTTTTGCTATAATAAATTTCCCCAAAAATATATATATATTTTTTTCCTAAGTTTAGGCCGATGCGTATTCTTCTACATATTTTTGGTAAAAAATTGCAATAAACATTTATTGATCGGTTTGCAAAAAAAGTTATAGCGCCTACAAATTAGGGGATAGTTTTATGGCATTTTTATTAATATATATATTTTTTTACTTGTAATTTTTTTTTTATTGTGACTGCAACATTGACAGACACATGGGACACTTTTGACAAATTTTTGGAACCATTGTCATTTTTACAGCGATCAGTGCTATAAAAATTCACTGTTTACTGTGAAAATGGCACTGGGAGTGAATTGGTTAACCACTAGGTGGCGCTGAAGGGGTTAAGTGTGCCTAGAGATGTGTTCCAACTGTAAGGGGGCTGGGCTGTGTGTGAGACTACAGTTATCACAGCTTCCGATTACACTGGGTAAATGCTTGTTTACATCAGCATTTCCCACTTCTTCCTCAACGTGACACGATCGCGGATATGCATTGAGTCCACAGGACCCGCAGTCAGAATCACGGAGCTCCCGTCAAGCTGGCGCACACGCCCACAATGCCGGCTTCTTAAAGAAGACGTATATAGACATCCTTCTGCCTGTCTTTGCCATGCTGCCGATGTATATATAAACGTGTCCACCGCCCCATCTATATCTGGCCATAGCCGTAAGTAGCATGGGGAGGCTAAAGCAGATAACAAAAAAACCTGAGGAATGCCCAGGGAATAACCAAGCCTACTTACCCACCAGCACAGTATGCGTTAAAACAGGGGTTTTGTCTGCACACATTTGCAAACGCATGCGTGAGCCACAGAGCCGTGCCAAGGCACCCTGTGCTCCCAACACTAAACAATGAGTGTCCCCACAGTGGAGGCACATGCATTCTAATGGATAGATAGGGGCAGGTGGACTGAAGGGGAGCCACCCCTCCTTAAAGGTGCAGGAGCACACCAAACACCCAGCATATATCACAATGGCTACAAAGGTGTTGGTGTGTTGCTGGACCAATACAATCACCACAGGTGAAACATAAACGTGTCCACCGCCCCATCTATAGCTGGCCATAGCAGTAACTAGCAGTGGAAGGCTAAAGCAGATAACAAAAAAACCTGGGGAATGCCCAGGGAATAACCAAGCCTACTTACCAACCAGCCCGATGTATATAGTCGTGCTCTGGTCGGCAAGCAGTTAATAAAGTAGGGGAAGGGAACTCATAAGAAAAGTGGTCTTCTACTTCTTGTTGGATGGAAACAACGATTCCCTTCATTCAATACCTTCCAGGAGTGTTTTCTCCACAGGATTCTATTTAGTGTTCTATAAAAGTGCACCAGTGGTGTATGTTCATTGATAGAGGTGTGAACATAAATGGGATAAAATTAGTAATTAGGAGTGATAATTGTCCTAAGCTGCGACAGGGATGGTGGATTTTTCACAATAACAACAGCTGTTGTAATTAAGACAAAAGCAAACGTGTCAATGTGAAGAGGACGTGATGGTGGTTGTGGATGATAATCAATACTTGGGGTCATTATATATTGCGTGTTTACAGTGGTAAACCATTGGGATTCCCTGGAGTGATTTTGCTTGATAGATGGCTGCTTGCTGTTGTCTGGGGAGAAGTGACTAGTATTCTAGCAATATATTACATTGTAGTATTGGCCTGTGTTACCTTAACGTTCAGTGGAAAATAATATAATCTTTAAAGAGAAATGCTTTATTATAGCTGCATAAAAGAATTAAAAAAAGAAAATGGTCACTGTAAAAAACAGCTATATTTCATTTAAAAAGCTTTCGCACAGTGAAAATCAGATAGCATCTCTTTATCCTGGTTCACCTGCACACGCTCTCTGTAAATTAACATTAATGGCAGCCAACTAGGCAGAAAAAGAAATAGGAATGTACCATTGACAGTGCTCAGGAAACAAATGAATCAAGAATGACTGGGGGGGACAATGGATTTGCTGATTTGTGTAGTTAATGGAAAGAGCCAGATGCTGTTCTGGGCTCATAGAGTCGCACACATTCTGGACTGGTAGAGCAGCAGACAACACTGGCAGGATGGAAATAAAGCAGCAAGGAACCTCCTGGAATCAGCAAGACCCATTGATTAACTATAATCTCTGTTTCTGTTATGTGTTCCTAATGCATCTAACCTGGAAAACCTTCTATGAGAAATGGTAACCAGTATACCGTTTTTAGATCTTGGTTGATAACATTATGAAAATTGAAACACAAATATTGCATGCTTTATTTTTGTGTGAAGCCCTGCATTTGGACTACAGGGATTAAAACCGCTTTTGAAAATTTTCATGAAAGCTTTCTATATGCTAAGTTCTAAATGTTTTTTATGATGAAATGTTTCTTCTTTCAGTTTTGATATCTATTGAAATGTTTCAGTGACTCCAAAACTGAATAATAAAAGCATTGAAATGAAATGCAGTTTGACTTTGAAGGGTGGTTTCTCATCTAGTCTATTGCAAATAGGACGGTTTAGGGACCCTACTAAGTTTTTTCAGAACAGGAGTTTCTCCGTTCCTGTGCTCTGGAACAATTTTCTATCATAGGAAGGTCTGTTGTGCTTTCTATGGGTTCCATTCTATGGGTTGCTCCTTTTTTTTATAATGACTCGTACACGCGACCAGTTTTCCCATCGGGAAAACTGCCATGACAGTTTTTGTCCAGGAAAACTGGCTGTGTGTATGGTTTTGTGGCAGTTTTCCTGACAGGAAACTGCTGGGAATCCCGGCGGTAAAAATAAGAACGTGTTTTCTTCTCTCCTGCCGGGATTCCCGGTGGTTTTTAAGCCAGAAGTTTTATGGAGAAAGCCTGCGGTGGAGCATACACACGACCGGGTTTCCCGACCAAAGCTCTCATGGCAGTTTTCCTGCCAGGAAAACCGGCCGTGTGTAGGAGGGAAAAGCTACCGAGTAGGTTCTCGGTTTTCCCGTTGGTTTTGCCGGTGGGAAAACCGATCATATGTACAAGTCATAAGGTTATATAGCTAATTGGTCTTGCGGATGTGCGTACTATGTTCCAGAATATATATGGTCTGCGTGGACTGAGAAAGAGCAGGAGCGTATTCAGTCAGAACTAGCTACTTTTGCATTTTAAGCACTTCAATACAGAGCACTTTCCCCCCTTTCTGCCCAGGCCAATTTTCGCTTTTTAAATGACAATTGCGGGGTCATGATACACTGTACCCAAACAAATTTTTATTGTTTTGTTCCCACAAATAGAGCTTTCTTTTGGAGGTATTTGATCACCTCTGGGGTTTTTGTTTTTTGCTAAACAAATAGAAAAGACTGAACATTAAAAAAAAAAAGTTTTTCTTTGATTCTGTTATAAATTTTTGTAAATAAGTAAGTTTTCTCCTTGACTGATGGGCACTGATAAGGCGACAATTATTAGGTGGCTCAGATGATGGGCACTCATAGGTGACACTGATAGGCAGCACAGATGGGCACTCATAGGCAGCACAGATGGGAACTCATAAGTTGCACTGATAGGTACTTATGGGTAGTACTGATGGGCACTAATAGGTGGCACGGATGGGCATAGGTGGCATACCTGGGGGCATCAGTAGTAGGCATCCCTGGTGGTACTGGTGGCGTCCCTGGTCCTGGGTGGGCTGGAAATAAATCAGCACAGACCGCCCCCCGCCCCCATCTGCATGCAATGTTATAATGTCACACCCAGCTTGTGCATTAAAACAATCGGCGCCGCCTCAACTGGGAAGGCTAGAGGTGAGATGTGGGGTCTTATTGACCCCATATCTCACTGTAAAGAGGACCTGTCATGTCAAATTCCTATTACAAGGGCTGTTTACATTCCTTGTAATAGGAAAAAAAGTGATCACATTTTTTTTTGTTTTAAAAAAAGTATAATTAACAATAAAAAAATGCGAACGCATACGTAAGTCCAGCCCACATATGAAAACGGTGTTCAAACCATACATGTGAGGTATCGCCGCAAGAGCAATAATTTTGGCCCTAGACCTCCTCTGTACCTCAAAACATGTAACCAGAATTTTTTTTTTTTTAAAGCGTAGCCTATGGGATTTTTAAGAAAAAAGTGTATATCCAGGGTGCTCCAAACATTTGTATCCTGACAGATAGTCTGTGTTGAAGAGGGTAGCAAATCTTCACACACTTTAGGCAGCACTCAGAAAGACAAGCAATCTCTAATGGAAACAGAAAAACAAACAAGACACCTCTAAGTGCAGAAGTATAACACTTTTAATATCCCCTAAAGGGGTTAAAAACACGTACAAATAGTGGATTAAACAGGCATGTAGCAGGTAAGTGCATCAAGGAGATGTTCCAGTGGCAGGGCAGTCCCAGTCTGTGATGGTAAAGCTTCCAGGGAAGTCCACGAGATAACAGCCGACTTGTGCTGTGAATGTTCAGAGGACACAATAACGCTAGAGTCTGGGGATGACATCAGAGGAAGCGAGACAGAAACCAGCATGGAACACAAACAGGAAGTGGACAGGAAGTGTGTCATAGAGGCGGGATGCGTTTTGGAACAGCTCATTGGTTCCTTCTTCAGCCAATGGTTCCATAAGAGCTAGACTTCTTATAGTCTATGTGTTGTAATGGGGGCGGGACTTGTGGACAGCAATCAAATAGAAAGCAACACAGTGTTTTAGCAGCAGAACGCTGCCAAATGACTATACACTGTTTACACACACAGATAAAAATATATGGGGAATTTTAAGTACCGACGTTTGACGCCATTCCACAAGCATGTGCAATTTTGAACATGTTGTGACATGTTCGGTATCTATTTACCTTCATCTTTCACAATATGCAAAGATATTGGGCTAACTTAACTTTTGTTTAAAGCACAAAACTGTTTTTTTTCCCCAAAAAATTGCTGCGCAAATACCGTGCAAGATAAAAAGTTGCAATGACCGCCGTTTTTATTCTCTAGGGTCTTTGCTAAAAAAAAAAAACATATAATAATTTTACATAATATATGTAATTTTGTGGCAAAAAAATATGATTTTACATGTAGGAGAGAAATGTCAGAATCGGCCTGGGTGGCAAGACTGATGTAAACACATTTTTGTTTTTCAACATCTTTCATCTTAACGATTCTTGTGAAAGAAAACATTTTTAGAGTTGTATTTGTTTTTCACTTGTTTAATGACATGAATGAGTTGAAGTAACCATTTTTATCTAGAAATAAACTGCACCCCTGTAGCAGTCATTCAAGATCAATACATTAAAGATGTGTGACACCATAACATTGTTTTTATGATTGAAAGCCTTCAAGCATTAAATAGCCTTCTCATGCACTCAGAATCACATCAGAATGTGTGGGTAATTTCTTAAATGATTTTATACTGTGTGCATAACATTCTGCATTTATAAATGTGATGGCTTATATATACAGTATACCCCACACACAAAATGTACCTATGGTCCTTTGAGGATTTCTATGGTTTTATGTACCAAGTATGTTCAATGAAACTGACCACTGTGGACTCCTTAGTTCTTTTAAAGTGTATCCCCCCCCCCCTCTATTCATCAAAAATCATGACGGCATACAGCTCTGCATGCTGATATGAAATCATCTTACATTTATTAGTTCATTTCAATACCGGGTACTTTCACTCCCTTCCTGACCAGGCCAATTTTCAGCTTTCAGTGTCGTCGCACTTCGAATGACAATTGTGGAGTTATGCGACACTGTACCCATATTAACCACTTGCCAACCAACCACCATCGTTATACGACTCCAGGTCAGCTCTCCTGTGCAAATCGCCATAGCTGTACGGCGGCAGGCGCAATAGCAGGCGAGTGTGCGCATGTTGCTTTAGCGTTCCCCCGGGTCAGGCAGATTCGATGTTCGTCTGTGACCTGTGATCGCCTATTATGGCGGCAGAACAGGGAAGTGCTTTTGTAAACAAGGTGATTTCCCATTCTAACAAGTGTCATGACAGGGATCTACTGTTCCCATTGATCGGGAACAGTGATCTCTGTCATGTCCCTGGCAGCCCATCCCTCCTACAGTTATAACACACCAATTTAACCCCTTTGATTGCCCCCTAGTTTTAACCCCTTTCCTGCCAGTGACATTTACACAGTAATCAGTGGCTATTTGTAGCTCTGATCGCTGTATAAATGTCAATGGTCCCACAAAAGTGCCCGATCTGTCCACCGCAATGTTGCAGTCTTGTTAAAAATTGAAAATGGCCACCATTACTATTAAAAAAAATAAAAATGGCGTAAATCTATCCCCTTTTTTGTAGACACTATAACTTGTATGCAAACCAATCAATGTACGCCTATTGCAAAAAAAAATGACCAATAATATGTATAGCCCCAAACTGATGAATATGTTTTTGGGGGGGAATATGTAGTATAGCAAAAAGTAAACAAAATAAAAATAAAATAAAATATGTCGCTCTTTGTTTATAGCGCAAAAAAAAAGAAGCCGCAGAGGGGATCAAATACTACCAGAATAAATCTCTATTTGTGGGGAAAAAAGGATGCAAATTTTGTTTGGGCACAACTTCGCACAACCGTCATTTAAAGTGACGCAGTGCCGTATCGCAAAAAATGGCCTGGTCATTAAGGGTCAAATCCTTCCGGGGCTGAAGTTGTTCAATTTGTATAATTTTTTGGAGACCTTGGTGGTCTTTAATTGACACTGGGCTTTTTTTTTTTTTTTGCTTAACAAACAAAAGGAAAATGTATTTAGTTTCTGTTAAAAGATTTTTGCAAATAAGTCATTTTTCCTCTTCACTGATGGGCACTGATGAGGCTGCACTGATGGGCACTGATGAGGCTGCACTGATGGCCACCGATTTGCACGGATGGCCACCGATTGGGACTGATGAGGCTGCACTGATGGCCACTGATTGGCACTGATGGGGCTGCACTCATAATCAGGGTACTGATGATCTAGGAAAGGGATCTAGGAAGAGAAGGGGAGATGGATTCATCTGCCCTTAATAAAAATTGCCGCTATTATTATAATAGGAAGAAAAAAAAGGCTGCAATTATCTGTAAGTATCTGTTTGTAGATTGCCATTACTAAACATTTCTAAAGGTGCCTTTTGTTGTACAATAATATGTATGCAAAGGTAGAAGTTCCTCTTTAAGGTAGATGGAATTTTGAATATTGATTTTCATTTTGCCCACCATTTGACACACCTGGAGCACAATTTTGCGGTACATCCAGATCTAGGCAAAGTATTATGGAGCTCCATATGTGGATACAGTATAGAGCAGTGGTCATCAACCCTGTCCTCAGGGCCCACTAACAGGCCAGGTTTGCAAGATAACTGAAATACATCACAGGTGATATAATTTGCTGCTCAGTGATTGCAGTATTCCAGTCTGCATCTCACCAAGGTAATACATAAAACCTGGCCTGTTAGTGGGCCCTGCAGGACAGGGTTGATGACCACTGGTATAGGGAACCGTCCTGTCTTTCAAGTGGGCCATTTTACATTGACTATGTGCACAATATCAGTTGTTGGTATTGTTTTGATATTTGCATTTACTAAAGCTGGCCGTACATGGCTCAATTTTCTTCCTTCAGTCAGCTGGCTGGAAATAAAAACTGAGCCGATTTTTCTCAGCCACACATTCAAGGTGAATGAGGAAATCCTCCCTGCTTTGTCATTGTATTCTGACAACGGGACTCCCCCACCACCAGAGTACACTATTGGCTGCATGCACTGATTGAGCAGTTTTTTTTTTTTTTTAATCAAGCCTGTTTATGTAAAGTCGATCGATAAGTTGACTTCTCATGAACTGGAATGGGCATACATGGATTAAAAGTTGTCTGGTTCCGCAGGAAATGGCCGAATTTTGATCCATGTATGTCCAGCTTAAGTCTAGGTGCATTTATATTGTGAAAAAAAAGCTCTAAATGTCTATGCGTCTTAGTGCTCCCCTCCCCCCCCAGCTCTTCTGCTGAGCGAAGATCAGGCTCCAGTTCTGAGGTAAAAGTAGCTGACATAAGAGATACAAAGTGATTTTGTTCAGAATTAGAACATCGGGATAGAGATTGAAATGATGTAATGGATGATTGTGCATAAGAAGCAAGGATGATTGCCTCAGTACATTGGAGAGAGGCAAGGTACTTGCTGGAACATTTCAGATTTTTCGCTGCGTGCTTATTTCAAACTTCAAACTATCTACTTCACACAGCCTTACATAATGAATGCAACTGTTTTGCCTTTGAAAAGCATATGTTGATTTCTTTGTGGTGAAGATATTTTACATTTGAATTTTGATTGTCAAATTATTATTTTTTTTTAACCATTGGTGTCTATGGTATAGTCACCAAGCAATAGCACATTGTTCTTATATTTTAAAGTCTGATGTTTTATTTAATAATAATTTAATTTTATTAAATGCCATAACTGTAGTGCTTCAGGAGCTGGATATTGCTACTAGCCATTTGTCGGATTTTACAAGAAGGCCGGTGTGGGAAATCTAAAAGGGAAGATGAATAATCCACTTTTTCATCTCATACCTTTTAATAATAAAATTGCCTGTTACTTTTTTTTTTTTTTTTCTAGCCATAGCTAGACCCATAGAGTTTTAAATGCATTCTCATTTTTTTTTCTCAAGGTAAGTACTTCACTATTAAAAATACTATTCTAAAGCAGGAACAAACAACCTGGGGTCCTTCAACACAGAATTCCCAGCATGCCGTGCTAGCCAGAATAATTTTATACCTGTTCAAAGCTCTATATATAAGTATTTGGCTGTTTGCCTTATTATTCATGACACATTATTGCTACTGAACACCATTCCTTGCTGTGAAGTACAGAAGTACTTTCAAAATTCATGACATGTTTCCCCTAAGGAAAATTTCTTTCTGGAAATGTGACCTAGCTTACCCCGGGTGACAGCTCTTCCACTAGCTCTTTAGGATTCATCACATCTCTGTGCTCCATAGTGCTTTTATATAGAATTCTCTATATATTTTTAACCATTCTGTAACACGTCTCACAGCATTTTGACCATTGAAACAATTTCGCCATCAACAGACCTTTTGTACATCAGTTGGGATATTTTCTTTCATTGCTTAAATGCTTTCTTATATATTACACATATATTTTATAGAGACATTCCAATAAAGTCATGCATATAAATGAGTTGGAATATGCAAATTTGTACAGAGTCACAGAATTTTGTAGAATGCAACAAATCCTTAATGCATCCATTCATTAGAAGGAATTCAGTTTAGATTAAACCAGCAGATACTTAAGTACTCATCTAATCCTAATGTAGTTAAAATAAAGGACTACATATTCCCACTAATCTACAGTAATTAAAATAAATTCTGGATATATGCAGTCAGGGAAATGCCTTATGATTTCTGCAAAGTTTATAGACAGGATTTTTACCCCCAAAAAAAGTTTTTTTTTAAAATTTGAGAATCTGAAACAATTCCGTTGTTTTGAAAGGACTTGGTAATAATGGTGAATACACATATACAAAAAGTGTGGAAAAAAATCAAAACTGCATTTAAATCTCAAAATTGAAGTTATAATTAAAAGTCCCAAATAAATTGTGTTTAAGAAAAAAGTCAAATGTGAAAATCAAATATCAAAAAATGAGAAATAGTAAACTAAGTTCAATATATCTCCCTCAGCGGAACAATAAAGACAATAAGCAGCTACTATAATAATACAAAATATATCCAAAAATATGTCAAAGTACTTATACTCAAAACATTAGCAGTGCTAGTGTTTGAGTACTAGTACTTTGACATATGTGGAAATCACTCTCATGAAAACCTTCACCGCCTCCAGTGCTCCAACCACCATCCAGCTCATCCTGCTTACTAGAGGGTCAGACCTCATCACAAAAGAGGTTCCGCAGCACTTTATACTGATCCCAGCAGGACAGAAGGCTCTCTCCTTAATGCAGAATGGTGGTGACTGCATACAATATAACAAAGTCTCATATGTAGAGAAAGAACGGAAGAGACTACGTAGTGTAGCAACTCCCAGCCAATTTATTAAGAAAAACAAGGGCATATGCTCACAAACAAAGCAAACAATCAGATCACTGACAAATGCCGCCTGCCCGAGCTGACAAGTCACCGCTTAGCTCTGCCCTTGTTTCGTCCTACAGAACGTCCTCTGAGAAGTATCGGAGAATATTGGTGAATATACCACTCCTAATAAAACTATATTTTTGATAAAGAGAAAAAGTAAGGCGTTCAATTGGTGTGCAACAAATAAAAAATAATAGGACAGTCTGATCTCATACAGTGGGCCAGATCCACAGAGCGATTACGCCTGTCTAACTGGTGTTAGACTGGAGTAATTTCAAATTACGCGTGTTTTTTAGCTAGTCGGAAACCTCAAACCATGAATAGACGGCTGCGGGCTTCAATTCGACTGAATTACGTGTTTGTACGCCTTCGGATCTACGCTGCAATAAAATTGCGGCCACTGGGTGGACTTCCCGTCGTTTTCCGCGTCAGGGTATGCTAATGAGCTTTTGCCGGCGATCCCAGAAATTACGATCTTCAATCGCAATCTCTTACGGCACCTTTAGTCATCTTTTTTTTACGTAACACTATACCAGCTTTTTGCTGGTCTAATATTAGACAACCCATGTTAAGTATGGCCGTCGTTCCCGCGTCGAATTTCTACGTTTTCCGACGTCTTTTATTATTTTTTACGTAAGTCGTCTGGGAATAGGAATGTTCGTAAACGACGCTACTCAAACAACGAATGACGTAAAGACGTGATTTCGCGCAATGCACAGCGGGAAATTTCTGAACGGAGCATGCGCAGTTCGATCGCCACGGGGACGCGCTTAATTTAAATGCTTCACGCCCCCCAATCGCGTATTTTGATTACACGGCGAGAAATAGACTACGCCGCCGTAGCGTACGGGCAAAAATCTACCAGGATTCGGTGTAGAGCCTGGTGAAATACGGCAGCGTAGAGTATTTCGATTACACAGCGCAATATTAAGTGTATCTGAATCTGGCCCAGTGTATTTAAAATGTGGCCTGGAATGACATCTTCTTTCTAAGTTTCACTGTTGATTAACCACTTAAGGACCGCCTCCTGCACATTTACATTGGCAGAATGGCACGGCTGGGCACATGCACGTACAGGTACGTCCTGTGCTAGTGCCCAGCCAGTCCGAAGCTCCGGGACTGCGGGACTGCTTAAATGTGAGTGTTTGACCATTAATAAAAGTTTTTTTTGTATTAAATACTACACTATGGAGTATCCTCGCTTTCCTGTATGTGTCTGTCTGAGCATTTAACCAAGAGGTGTGACCATGAAGAGAAAGTGAGCAGGGATCGTTTTTTATGAGGAATTCAACAGAAAAGCTTATTATTTAGCCTCTTAAGGTGAGAGGCTGGGGGAAACGTTTGGCACACAGCACTGGATGAAAGCACCTGCACTTTATTGGATATCACTGCAAATAAGAGACAATTATTTTGCATCTGCACTTTTTGGATTTATTTGCACATTGCTGTGGAGTGTGGCTAAGGCCGCGTACACACGATCGAACATGTCCGCTGAAACTGGTCCGCAGACCAGTTTCAGCGGACATGTTGGATCGTGTGTACGGCCTATCGGACCGTTTTCCAGCGGACACAAATTTCCAAACATGCTTGAAAACATGTCCGCTGGAAACCTGTCCGTCGGACATGTTCGATGGTTAGTACACAAACCATCGGACCAAAATCCCCCGCATGCGCAGAATCAAGTCGACGCATGCTTGGAAGCATTGAACTTCGTTTTTTCATCACGTCCTTGTGTTCTATGTCACTGCTTTCTGGTCCGAGGGGATTTTGGTCCGATGGTGTGTACGCACATCAGACCAACAGACAATTCAGCCTGGTCCGATGAAAACGGTCCGTCGGACATGTTTCCTCGGACATGTCTGATCGTGTGTACAGGGCCTTAGAGATTTTCCAGCACAAGGACTTGCATTATTTTGCATGTTCTTTTTTTTTTAATAGGTTTTTCTGCACTAAAGACTGTTTATTGCACAATTTTATACAGTTTTTTTCTAGTGTATGTATTTTGCATACACGGATTTTATATATATGTTTTTACACAGGTCATTTCCACACTGGATTGTTGTGCACTTTTTAATTAATTTTTCACAGTGTTATTCTATTATTTTCACCTTTATGAAGAGTCATGTATGGATATGTTTTGCAATTATCACTCTTGAATTATTTGGTGTTTTATGCACGCTATTTCATATAGTTTAAAATATTTTTATAGTAAGCGCCCCCTCACCCCCCTTTTATTGTTATACCGTAGCACCCACTATAGTTTTTCCTTAAGCTATGTTCTTATATATTAAGAGCTCCAGGATAAACAAATATTGTCTTGTATATTATACAGTAAAACCTTGGACTGCGAGCATAATTCGTTCCAGAAACATGCTTGTAATCCAAAGCACTTGTGTATATCAAGGCGAATTTCCCCATAAGAAATAATGATAACTCAAATGATTTGTTCAACAATCATTTATTTATAAGTCCTTCAGTTTATAGTCCATATAAAAAGATCATAGCAATGTGATGTGTAACCATAATATGTTCATCCACAAATGGAAGCCTCCACAAGGGGATTAGAATCAAAATCCAGCAGGAGCTCCAGAGTATAAAAGAGAAGAGAGGCGTCTCTAAGTGTAGCAATATGTTGCTAAATGTTGTACCTTCATTAAATGTAACCATATTAGAGGCACTTCTTTTCTCTTTTACACTCAGTTGTGACATGATGCTACATGTATATAAAGACATCGCTTGTATATCAAGTCAAAATGTATAAAAAAAAATTTGCTTGTCTTGCAAAATGCTCTCAAACCAAGGTTTTACTGTGTAGTCTTGGTGTGCTTTGGGTATTTCTTCTGTGCAGTAATTCAATGTGAAACTTTGTAGAAGCTTACTGCAATAAAAAGCAGTCACTGTTGCTCTCTTTCCTTGCGCAGGATAACTGGTCTTATATCCGGCCTGTTCTATCTCTGTAGGTTTCTGCAGGAAGCCTGTAGTGTAGGGTAATATCTGTATTTGCAAAGTATTTGGTGCATACAATGTGGATTTATATTATTTATGGTTACTGAGGAATACTTTTTTTGTGTAAGGAGCTCAGCTTTAAAAAAAAAAAAAAACAATACACATCATAGGTAAGCCCTGTGATAAGGTTAGTAAAAATTCTTCTTCATAAACTTTGTTTTTTGAGGATTATTGTAAGAATAAGATTCATATTAAACAGAAAGCTCTGTAGAAGATCTAATTTCAAAACATAGGCACTTAAATGCTTCTGGCAGCCGCTGAACAAAACTACTCTATCTAGCAGGTTAGGAGACCCAATCACCCCCACTCTGCCTCCTCCTCTCCCCATTGAAAGTGCATTTAACTCTGTTGGCTTAGCCTAGAAGAGGTTTTTGGGTGATGCATGTGCAATTGACCGCCACCTTAAGTCCAAAGGTAGCTAAAGAATAGGGACTAGACTATAGTATCATAGAAAACTTGTTACACGCATTTCTAGTGCAATTAATCTGTAAGAGAAAAACATATTTTATATATACTGTACATCTATTGGGCTTACTAGGAGACTTCCTACTTAACTTTACCTTCTGTGGTGACCAGTAATGCTATTTGTTCTCGTTTTATGAAATAAAAAATGCAGTGAATATTTTAAAAGGAACAGGTAGTGAACACAAGTGAACCAAAAACATGTCCTATCATTCTTCAGATAGTAAAATGGGGGAAAAATGCGCTTCTGAATGTCTTATTATCACAAGCGCCAACTGAGTCTCATCAGATGTAATTTCCTATGCTCTTAAAGTGATTGTAAAGAAAGAATGTTATTTTATATATTTTCAATGCATTAAAATAAAAAAAATCAGTTGCGTGCAGCAGCCCCCCCCTAATACTTACCTGAGCCCCATCTTTAGCTAGCGATGTCCACGTGTGCCTCGGCTATCTGGGACTCTCCCTCGTGATTGGCTGAGACACAGCAGTGGCATTATTGGCTCCTGCTGCTGTCAGTCAAACTCAGTTAGCCAATTGGGAGAGAGTGGGGCAGAACTGCGGCTCTGTGTCTGAATGCTGCTTGCTGTGGGGCACTCAACAGGAGAGGAGGGGCCAGGAGCTCCAGCCAGGGACCTGAAGAACCACTGTACAGAGCAGGTAAGTATAATATGTTTGTTATTTTAATGACAAAAAAAAGAGACTTTACAATCAGTTTAAGAGCTTTATAGTACAGGATACAATCTCCATGTATTGTGCATACTTGGTTCAAAACGCTAATGGAAGAATTAATTTCCATTGTTTCTCCAAGTGCTAGCATTAAAATGCTTGGTCCATTGAAACTTTAATATATTGAGAGCGAATGTGCTGGATCTTAAGAGGCCAAATAACAATAAAAGCAAAAGTTTTAATTTTATATATGTGTTTATATACAGTATTTACAAGACGTCTCTCACCGATAAAGAATAACTAAAGTCCAAACCTTTTATATATGTGTTTATATACAGTATTTCCAAGACGTCTCTCACTGATAAAGAATAACTAAAGTCCAAACCTTTTAGTTTTTGACAGCATAAAGATTAGAATACCCTTCATGTTTTTATTGCTACCTCTGCTCCTGTAAGGGACAGTCACCCTCTCTATACTTATTTATAGTGTTTACCATTATCGCTAAAAAAAGTGAAAGTAAAAAAAAAAAATCCACATTTTGGGTTGTCCCCAGAACAGTAATAGAGGGGTAATCTTCCAATGGAGACCCTAGTTCTGGTGAACCGTGGGCCCCAACAGATTCCTTTAATTTGCAGGGATATCTTCTCACTTCCTTTTTTAGTTATGGGACAGGAAGCGAAGGAGAATCTCCTTAATGAGACACAGATGGCAACAAAAAAAAACAAGTTGACAGGGGTTATAACCCCCCCTTACCCTACCCATAATTAAAAAAAATGTTTTGCCTATAGTTCTACTTAATTATGAATAGCTATAGCTATTTTGAGATTTTACCGCTAAACATGGAGAGCTATCTTTTAGGAGGTTTTTATCCTTCGAGGGATATAATATGGATGTCTGATGTGATCTGACAGTTGTGTTCTCAGTTATTGTGTTGCTGTATTTGCCATTGTGTTGGGACTTTGAACCTTTAGAGCATGATCATCCATAACAAAGGCATAATGCCGCTTTCAAATCTACCCAAGCATTTAAAGTAACCCTGCCACAAAAAGTTATGTTAAATAGTAGATGTACCTGTAAAGAATATAAATATATATATATGGTAAATATACCACTCAATTGAAGAGAATCTAGCTACCTTTTACCACTGAAGCCAACAGTTTGGAAATGTTGAATTCGTATGTTCCCTACTACCCTAATTGTTTTCCCCACCAAACCCCTAGGTCACTACAAGATACAGTAGTGTGGTGTAGGGGATAGTGGGAGAAACCACTGAGGCAGTGGGAAGATTGATGCTTCTGGAAGGGTCGCTTTCAGAATAGACTTCAGGTGGTAATTCCTCTTTATTTACATTTTTTAAATTAAGTGATACTATAGCCTATTCATTTAATTTAAAAAAAAGTACAGACTTTCAAATTGTGTATAGTCTGCCTCTTTTCCCAGTCCCAGAACCACTGTCCCCCTCTCCTGTTTACAAGTGTCTCTTTTAGCTAGCTTTTTCTAAAGGAGACACCTCTGCATGTACAATCCCAACTGGGGCTTTGAGCTTTTATTGACACACACAGCATCTAGGTAGCCATGTCCCTGCTCCTTCCATCTATTTCCTGACAGTTGCAGGAACCAATCGCAACACTCTAGTCTCCTCTCCTCTGTATCCAGGAAATCAGTGAGCAGCTCAGCTCTTGGAGGACCTGACAACATTGAGAAGCAAAGCAGGGAGTTTTTGTGGGGGGGGGGGGGGGTTTAATACCAGCATCGGGACATTTTTTGCATTGCCTTAATGATATCTGTTAAGGTCAAAAAATGAATAGCCTTTAGAACTATTTTAAATTTGCTTCCTCAAAGCACTTTTTTTTCTTTGTTCTTAGGAAGTATGTTCTTCTAAAGTCAATACTCATTAGCCTGCAGACCTACTTTTAGCAAAACATGAAAGTGTTCTTATTAGCTACACTGTAGAGACATCCTATTTGTATGCTGAACCAATACCTATGACAGTGCAGTCTTATTTCCCAAGGAACTAGTGACATCAGGTAGAAATATTCGCGCAGTACACAAAATGGCTGTGCCCAATATTTCCAGTCAAATCAGTGTAATTTTAAAAAGTGTGGCATGCAAAGTGCAAAGTTTAAATTCTCCTTAGATATGCCTTTCCTACTAGAAATGCTTAGAAGCAAGTGTATATTTTATACCTCTCGATGCTCTGCACCCAATTTTTCTGAACTATTTCTGCACTGGTCAAAGTAAAGAAATTGTTACATCTACATACCGTATTTTCCGGCGTATAAGACGACCTTATATACTTAAAAATATCCCCCAAAAACCGGGGGTCGTCTTATACGCCGGTATTAGCAGAGTCAGACTGCGGGCGTTCATTGTTCAAAAGCCACGCCTTCTCCAGTTCCATGATAGACGGAACACTCAGTTTCCTAGCAGAGCCTGTGTTCAGTGTTCCACCTATCACAAACGTCCTCTCGTCCTCGGCCTCAGACGAGAGGACGTGCATGATAGGCAGAACACTGAACACAGGCTCTGCTGGGAAACAAAGTCTTCTGCCTATCACGGAACAGGACAAGGAGGAGGTGCGGCTTTTAAGCAATGGATGCCCACAGTCATACTCTGCATGTCATGGATAAGGTATGGTGATCGGCAAAGTGAGGCTTGTAATTGGGCACAGTGAGGTGAGGCATACAATGGGGCACATAGAGGTGAGGCATACGATGGGGCACAGAGAGGTGAGGCATACAATGGGCACAGTGAGGTGAGGCATGCAATGGCCACAGTGAAGTTTAAAAAAAGCAGTATAAAGCCTGTTCCTGTCAGCGGTTGTTCCGGCTCCTCCTCAGCTTCTAGACAAACTAGTCGGAAGAGGGGGCCGTCTCATAAGGTGAGTATATCCCAAAACCAACCTTTTAGCTGGAAAATTAGGGGGTCGTCTTATACGCCCAGTCACCTTATACGCCAGCAAATATGGTATTACCTAAACTTTATTGTGCCAGGCTTGCCACTTTAATTGGCTCAGTATTTTGTGCTTCAAAGGAATAGTGCATGGTGTTATTTTTAAACATAATCACAATGTAACTAAGGCTTGCTCTCACAAATATTATTAAAACATTGTACTGGAAAGTTTGGTAATTGAGCTACTGAGAGAAACTTAGGTAGTGACCGTTAAATAAAAAGTCCTGACATTTTCTGTATAAATGTATTATTTAGGCTTCTAATATCTGCAATGAACCAGCTGAATTCTGCAATTTTCAGAGAATAACTGGTGATTTGTAATTTCTAGTACAATGTGTTGCAAATCAGTTGCATCACCTGAACTCCTACTAGATAATTGCTACAATTATCTGGGATGTGCTCTCTGTTGCTCAGCTGGAGCAATTATTTTCTTGAATTTCAGGTGATTTGCAATGTGCAGCGGCCATGCCTCTAAAATTACCTGTGCAATCACTCTGTTGCAAATTAGATAATTGTCAGCAAAAGGTTAACGTCTTGGAAAAAGTAACCAAATATTCCTCATACAGTTTAGACCTAAAGTGTGTCTCAGCTAAGTTGATTCAGAAGGTGTTCCTAATTGCTGCACAGGCTTTTTATCTCAAAGCTTCAATTTTATGTTGCACACAGACAGATCACCTATAACTTTCTGACCACCCAACTAATATTGAGTAGGTTCCCCTTTTACTGCCAAAGCAGTCCTTACTCATCGTGGCATGGACACCCCCAGAAGTCTGAAGGTATGCTGTGGTATCTGGCACCAAGCCATCAACAGCCGATCCTTTGAGTCCTGTAAGATGTGAGGTGGGTCCTCCATGATTTAGATTTGTTATTCCAGCACTTTCCACCAATTTTTATTTAGATTGAGATCTGGAGAGGTTGGAGGCCACGTCAATACCTCAAAATCGTCCTTGTGTTCCCCAATCATTCTTGAAACATTTTTGCAGTGTAGCAGTGGGCATTTTCCTACTGAAAGAGGCCACTGCTATCGGAGAATTCTGTTTTAGTGAAGGGGTGTACTTTGTCAGCAACAATGTTTAGGTAGGTGGTACAAAGTAACATCCACATGAATGAAGGACCCAAGGTTTCCCAGCAGAACATTGTTCAAAGCATCACACTGCCTCCGCTGCCTTGCTTTCTTCCCACACTGCATCCTGGTATGATCTCTTTCCCAGGTAAGCAATGCACACACACACCCGGCCATCCACATGATGTAAAAGAACATATCATTCATTGGACCAGGCCACTTTCTTCCATTGCTTTTTGGTCCACTTCTGATGCTCACATGCCCATTGTAAGCACTTTTGGCAGTAGACTGAGGTCAGCATGGTCACACCTATCTGTGGCTAAGCATCACCATACACGACTAACTGCGATACCCATTTTTTCTGCATTCAACAGCTTCAGGGACAGCATGTTTACTTGTTTCCTAATATCTCTTTATTTATTTATTATAATTACCAAAGCAAAACTGGCACAAATTAAAAGAATATATATATTTTTTTTAAATGTAGCTGTAAATTACCTCTATTAGACCGCTTTCACGCTGGAGCATTTTGCAGGCACTATAGCGTTAAAAATAGCGCCTGCAAAACGCCCTTAAACAGCTTCACAATTCATTCCAGTGTGAAAACCTTAGGGCTTTCACACTGGAGTGTTGCGCTAGCAGGGCGGTAAAAAAAAGTCCTGCTAGCCACATCTTTGGAGTGGTGAAGGAGCGGTGTGTTTACCGCTCCTCCACCGCTCCTGCCCATTGAAATCAATGGGACAGCACGGCTATATCGCTGGAAATGCGCTGCTGCAACAGCGCAATGCAGGCTTTTTTAACCCTTTCTCGGCTAGTAGCGGCGGGTAAAACCACCCGCTAGCGGCCAAAATGCCCTGCAAATCCGCTCATAGTGTCGGCGGTAAAAATAGTATACCTCCGACGCTATGGGTGGCTCAGTGTGAAAGGGGTCTTACTATAACCTTCTGCCAAAGAACAACAGAAATGAACTCTGCTCCTGACAATCACAGCAATACCACATGATTGTTTTTTGTTTATTGTACCTATAGCAGGGCCCAGAAACAATAGTGCACACTTTACTTATTGTATCCAACCTAAAACATACCATACTAATTTTAAACATTTGTTTAATGCTACCTAAAATACACTAACATTGAGCTTTGACCCCTGATCTGGATCAGACCCTGATCCAAAGGCTCTGTCTTATCAGGAGATGGTTAGGGGACAGTGGAAGAAGGGGAGGATCAGATAAGACAGGATCAAACATCCTTTTTTACACAATGCCAAGGATTAACCCCTTAGGTTCCAAAGTGAGTATAACAAGCATACTTTACTGCATATACCGACTGATTTTACTGTTGTGGGTTTAGTAACATATTAAATGCATTTTTAGAATGATGGCTAGTGCTGTAAAACGTTCTAATAAAGGGGCACTTTTCCACTGACCACCAATGTAGAACTAACTCATTCAAAACCAGTGAAATAGTGAACTTTTCTACTGACCATCAATGCGATGGGGACATTTCTCCCACTGACCATCAATGCGATGGGGACATTTCTCCCACTGACCATCAATGTAAGGGGGCACGTTTCCACTGACCTCCTAAGTAAGGTCACACTATACCGAGCAACAGTTTAAAGGGACACTTTTCAAACCAACAGTTCTGACAAATATATTTTTCACATTTTTATTGTTCTTTTTAATAGAATAATGTTTTTGCATAGAAAAGAACAGTGTTAAAATATTCATATTTGGTAATTAATACACTAGGGATGCCACATTATTTATTCTTTTGTTTATTATTATATCTACAAAATATGCTCATTTTTTCCTGAGAACTGAATTGTTTTTCAAGGGTTACCCTAAAGTACAAGAGCTTAGAAAGGCTGATCTAGATGCATCATCAGTACTGGAACAACAGTATACTGTTGTTCCAGATGGGTAGAAACTCAAAGTATTTCCAGTGCATCACATTTCTTCTCAATTACTCTCAGCTTAATTAATGAAGCTAATCCTTCTGCCGCTAGTTTGTTTAGTAGATACTGTATTGTCATTTGTCTCTATAAACTCTCTCTGGTGTACAAGACTGGATTGATTGTGTCTGCTTAGAAGACGTCACAGCATAGTCTTACACCGTATATTTGTACAATTAGGCCAGTTATCTATTACTGGTATATTTAGTTACCAGCTGTTCTAATGCCGACTGATTTAACATTATAATTGGTTTACTAGATTTGGGATAAGTATTGCTTACAATGTGAAGATCAAGCTTCTCTAGAGGATGGGGAAAATGTATTTCCAATGCGTCGGAGGACCCCTCATCCTCTGTGTTCACATTTTTTTCCCTCGCAATCACACATATTTATTTCCTAAAGTCATCAGTGGAGGGATTATCATATAATTATGTACACAAATCTTTAAAAAAAGATTAAAGCTGAACTATACACACACAAACTGTAATTTAAATATATCCCTCAATACCTACAAAGAATATACATCCACGTTATATGCACCAAATCCATTAGCAGTGACATGATCACTGTGCTGTATACAGTCTGTGTAGAGAGCAGAGCTGTGGGAGGGTTCAAGCAAGCCCACTCAAAGTCTGACAGGAGAGGGAGGAGACAAGACCGGCCACCCTGCACAAGAAGAGAGAGCGGCACTGACTGGTCTTTATTACAGTAAGTTCCTGCACTGTGACAAAGTTTATCAACGGATTACTGCACAGATCTAGAAAAAAAATACAGTCCACCAATCAGAAGTCAGAATATATACTGTATCTAATTTATGTATTTAGACAATATTGGTTTATCATGGAGTTCAGCTTTAAATATTGCACTGCATAATTCAGAAAATAATTAATGGGAATATTTTGTTAGATGTAATACAAAAAACAATATGTTGTAGCACACTTCTCAGAAAAGAGCAAAACTATACACTAGTTATAGTCTGCCAAAATTCAATACTACTAAGGCTCATTTTTGTCTGTGCTTTGTGAGAACTTGTGTTACCATAAGGCAGATCATTCATTTGATTGGACTGTCTAATACACTATAACACATGGTAGAAGGTGTATGCATTTTAATAACACAATACACCTCACACACTACTGTTTATTGTGGTGCGCTGTCTATACACCATTCATAGTGTTAACTGTAAAGTACAAAGACTTCTCACATGGATCTGCTGATCAGTGTGGAATTTGGGAAGTGTTTCTATACTTCTATTGTTAAGATCACTTTTGAAAATCTCACCCTACAATGTTTTTACAATCTCCTTTAAGGTGACCATATACTATACAATCACCTTTAGATCTGCCATCAGCTATTCAGTGGAAGGGCCTGCCTGATTTAATGCAAGTACAATACATTTTTTAGCATTGTCCTTATATTACATAATTTTGATACGTCTAAAGATTGTACAAATAGACTGTATAGTGTATGACTAGCTTTAGATTTACCAAGACTATTTGATTTGAGCACCTACCTTAAGTATCCAATTGTATTTAGTCATTTGTAAAGCTGCACTAGAAGAGTTTCAAACAAATGCTCACATGAACATTCAAATGAAAATTCAAGAAAAAATATTCTATCCTACTCCTTTGAATTTTCATGTCCCTGTGGTTGAAAATAAACTTTGATTTGACCCTACTAACCATTTGAAATCAAATAAACATTCTTAAAACAAACACATTTTAACCACTTGATGGCCATCGGGCACACGTGACTGCCTACAATTGAGTTAGGACGTGGAGCTCTGTGTGTAAACACAGAGCTCCACGTCCCTGTCAGGGAGAGAGGAGACCGATGCTGTGTCCCTTGTACATAGGGACACAATCGGTCACCTCCCCCAGTCAGTCCCCTCCCCCCACAGTTAGAACACAATGTAGGAGAAACATTTAACCCCTTCCCCGCCCCCTAGTGGTTAACCCCTTCCCTGCCAGTTACTTTTTTACACTAATCAATGCATATTTATAGCATTGTTCACTGTATAAATGTAAATGGTCCCAAAAATGTGTCAAAAGTGTCCAATGTGTCCGCTATAATGTCCCAGTCCCAAAAAAAAATCGCAGATCGCCGCTATTTCTAGTAAAAAAATAAATAAATCATAATTATGGCCCCTATTTTGTAGGCAATATAACTTTTGCGCAAACCAGTCACTATACGGTTATTGCGATTTTATTTTTTTTACCAAAAATATGTAGAAGAATACATATCGGCCTAAACTGAGATAAAAAATGTTTATTTTTTTTTTAAATGTGATATTTATTATAGCAAAAAACAAAAAATATTGTGTATTTTTTCAAAATTGTCGCTCTTTTTTTGTTTATAGCTCAAAAAATAAAAACCGCACGGGCGATCAAATACCATCAAAAGAAAGCTCTATTTGTGGGGAAAAAAGGACGTCAATTTTGTTTGGAAAACAACATCGCACGACTGCGCAATTGTCAGTTAAATCGACGCAGTCCTGGAAGCTAAAATTTTGTCTGGGCAGGAAGGGGGTGTAGGAAAAAGAAAAAGATGGAGGGCGCACCGACCTAGTGTGATACTGCTAAATGAATTTTTATTAAAATATTAAAATCAATCATTATACTCACTATGTGGAGTTAAAATCAGGCTTAAAAAGACAGTACAGCAGAAATCCAACAGCAACAGCAGAGCTTGATAATCACTTGAATCTAGAATCGATGTTTAGAGCTGACGCGTTTCAGGGGCGTACCCCTTTCCTCAGAGCTTGGTGGTCTGCAGTGCACAGTAGGCAAGTGGTTAATGAAATTCTACTAGTTTATGGCTAGCTTTACTTTCACTGTGTTTGTAATTAAGGAGGAAAAGAAGAAGGCACAGAATGCATCCAGTTAATTTGCTATACAGGTGCATCTCATAAAATTAGAATATCATCAAAAAGTAAATTTATTTCAGTAATTCAATTTTAAAAGTCAAACTCATATATTTGATATAGATGTGTTACACACAGGGTGATATATTTCAAGGATTTATTTATTTTCATTTTGATGATTGTGGCTTACAGCTAGTGAAAACCCAAAATTCAGTATCTCAGAAAATTTTAAATATTACATAAGACCAATAAAAAAAAGAATTTTTAATACAGAAATGTTGACTTACTTAAAATGATGTCCATGTACAGTAGACTGTAGTATGCACTCAATACTTGGTTGGGGCTCATTTTGCATTAATTACTGCATCAATGCGGCATGACATGGAGGCAATCAGCCTGTGGCACTGCTGAGGTGTTATGGAAGCCAAGGTTGCTTTGATAGCGGCCTTCAACTAATCTACATTGTTAGGTCTGGTGTCTCTCATCTTCCTCTTGATAATACGCCACAGATTCTCTATGGGGTTCGGGTCAGGCGAGTTTGCTGGCCAATCAAGCACAGTGATCATAAAAAACGGATATTGGTACTTTTGGCAGTGTGGGCTGGTGCCAAGTCCTGCTGGAAAATGAAATCAGCATCAACATAAAGCTGGTCAGCAGAAGAAAGCGTGAAGTGCTCTAGAATTTTCTGGTAGGGGGCTGAACTGACTTTGGACTTGATAAAACACAGTGGACCAATACCAACAGATGACATGGCTCATCAAATCATCACCAACTGTGGAAACTTCTGGACCTCATGCAACTTGGATTCTGTGCCTTTCCACTCTTCCTCCAGGCTCTGATTTCCAAATGAAATGCAACAGTCCGTGATGATTTGGGGAGCCATGTCATCTGCTGGTGTTGGTCTACTGGTGTTTTATCAAGTCCTAAGTCAGTGCAGTCCTCTACCAGGAAATTCTTCATTGCTGCCCAGCTTTATGTAGATGCTGGTGCACCTACCCACACTGCCAAAAGTACCAATACCTGTTTTAATGATCATGGTATCACTGTACTTGATTGGCCAACAAACTCACCTGACCTAAACCCCATAGAGAATCTGTGGGTTATTGTCAGGAGAAAGATGAGACACCAGACCCAACAATGCAGACAAGCTAAAGGCTGCTATCAAAGCAACCTGGGATTCCATAACACCTCAGCAGTGCCACAGGCTGATCGCCTCCATGCCACATGGATGCAGTTTGGATATGTAATATTAGAATTTTCTGAGATATTGGATTTTGGGTTTTCACTAGCTGTAAGCAATAATCATGAAGATTAAAAGAAAGAAATGCTTGAAATATAATATTCTGTGTGTAACACATCTTTATAAAAGATATGAGTTTCACTTTTTAATTAAATTACTGAAATAAATTAACTATTTGATGATATTCTAACTGTATGTAATGCACCTGTACATGTCATGCTGATCAGGAGTTCCGAATGGACCAACTGTAAAGCAATCTATAGCTTTACAGTGGCCCGACATTAGTAGCAAGTTTAAAACCCTATAGAAACAAAAGGGACATGTGACTAAAGACTTGCTTCCTTACATGCCGCTGCTTCTAAGATACAGTAATATGTTGCTGACATGTAAGGGCATATATTGTAGAATGCAACAAAGATCTATCTGTCCTCTCTTTAAAATAAAAAAGTAAATGACACCAAACTTTTTGCCAAGTCTCTTTAATACAAATGGTACCCATCGCTAATTGTAAACAAAGGGTTGGGTCTCTTGTGTGATGGCTGCCCACTCCTTTGTTTATATGGAGGGGATTCCCATAAAGTAAATGAATGGGGTCAGGTGATATCACTGGTTGCTAAGGACGCAGCAGGGGCTGGCACAAAGGAAGCTGTCATTGAGGGTAGTGTTAAAAATACCACCGGGCAAGTAAAAAAGCTGGCATTCAGACAGATGCCTGAACAGCTACACTTGTATTTGGAGCAAACCTTGAGCTAAGCCCTACTCTTAACCAGGGAAAAGGTGAGACAGGCTGGTGCCATGGAAGTGTGCTAAAAAGCATTGTTTTATTAATGCAAGCAAACAACAGTCAAAAGGCGTTGTCTGCCTTCATTAATAAAACAATGTTTTAGCCAACTTCTATGGCACCGGCCTTTCTTCTTTTTTTGCACGGTTTGCACATGGAGGTTTGCAGAGACTTCCCAAGCTGAGTGCTGTGTTCTTGAGGCTGCTCAGGCATTACACATGAGGTAGTAACTCAGATGCACTCGTACCTAATCTTAAAAAGCATTTCTCCTGAGGTTGCTAGGGGTTCCTTGGATAGTGTGCACTGGCAAATTGATCTCTGACCATCAGGACAATGGGGCAATTTTCCAGTATAGAGCTATCTGTCCTATATTCGGAATGATGTAAGTATAGCTATCTCGAGGCTTTTGTTATTCTTTTCCCGCATACACATGGTCAGAATTTTTGATGAAAAAAGTCAGACAGAATTTTTTCATCGGATGTCCCGATCGTGTGTATGCCCCATCAGACTTTTTCTGTCGGAAAATTCGACGGACTTAGAAATTTTTTATCGGAAATTCCATTTGTCTGTATGGAATTCCGACCTGAAAAAAAATGAATGCTCAGAAACATTGACGCATGCTCAGAAGCATTGAACTTAATTTTTCTAGGCTCGTCGCAGTGTTGTATGTCACTGCATTTTTTGACGGTCCGTGTGTATGCAAGACAGCTTGAGCAAAATCCCATCTGAAAAATCCGTCTGAGTTTACTCCAATGGAAAAACCGGTCGTGTGTACGCAGCATTACTGTCACTATCTATCGCTTATTTTTTGCAGAGTTTTTTCACACACTTCTCACTAACCACCAGTCCAAGGGGGGCCATTCCACACTTTGCTTTAATGTTGGTAGACACCACAATTTCACTGTCTGGGTTACTTTTCTGTTTTTATTATTCATTTCAAGATTATTACCAAGAAGTATATTGTTGTTTACAGCAGGTTGGTGTTAAATACATTTTCTGCCCCTGGTGTCAAATAATCTAGGTACACCACCTTATACTGCTATTTAAAACTTTCTACAACGTGTTGGTCACACTAATGGATCCTGAGCTGTAGCTATAATCATTTTTAGCAGCAAGAGCTGAAATTACTTAAAGTAGTCCTTCCACAGTAAAAAGGTTGAGAAAGGCTGACCTAGACTGTCTGATGTTGTCACGATGCAGAAATAGGTATGTGCCTCCTGATTGCTTGGTACCACATCACAATAACTACATTTCTCAGTGACCACTTCATTCTTTTTCATGCAGTTATTCCCGTTGATTCCAAGCAGCCTGATCTTTAAAGTCTAGAATAAGATGTCTATTTTCTACAAAGAAGAACGCTGACAGCTTAGAATGCTGAGCTGCAGTTTTAGCTCGGCTAAGTGGCACCTGGTGCAGCCATTAATCTGCTTCACTGGAACATCCATCAGTCAGTCTGACTATTCCATCCTCATAAGCAATTTCAAAGTAGTGGCTAGATGACCTCCTTACAGTTTTATTCTCTTTTACTGGAATCTTGCTCTTCTTTCAGTAATTTTTTTTTAGCACTGCTTAGCAAGTTCCTGTTCCACATCAAATGTTATTATTTAGGTTCCAAAACGTAACTGTTTATGTAATACAAATAGTTATGTCTGCCTATTGCCATTGTATTATAGCCAAAGATCCAACAATGAATACACTGATAAATTGTAAATAGCAAAAACAGGCTGCTTGTGCTTTTACTTGCTTCAAATACAATAATAATGCCGCGTGCACACGTTCGGAATTTCCAACAACTTATGTTGGATGTGAGCTTGTTGTCGGAAAATCCAACCGTGTGTAGGCTTCATCGGACATTTGTTGTCGAAATTTCCGACAACAAATGTTTGAGAGCTGGTTCTCAATTTTTCCGACAACAAAAGTTCTTGACGGAAATTTCCGATCGTCTGTACCCAATTCCGACGCACAAAAATCCTACACATGTTAGGAATCAATTTGATGCATGCTCGGAATCATTGAACTTCATTCTTCTCGGCTCGCCGTAGTGTTGTACGTGACCTCGTTCTTGACGTTCGGAATTTCTGACTACATTTGTGTGCAAAACAAGTTTGAGCGAACAATCCGTCACTGTCCAGAATGAAAACTCCTCCTACAAGCTTTAACCAGACACTGATAGAAGTTACAAGACTGCTAGATACTGCTGATGAGAAAAGGTATTTAGCAGTTTTAATATAATTGTTTTTACATGTTCTGTGTACTGTGGGAAACCAGATATAATACATGTAGGGTCCTGGGTTTAGTAACACTTTAAAAAACATTTTTTTACCTGTAACTTTATGTGGATTTTTTACCTTAGCCTTTAATATAGCGTGGAACTTTACACATGTGTTCTCTAGCCACCTAACCCCCGGACCATATTGCTGCCCAATGACCAGAGCACTTTTTGCGATTCGGCACTGCATCGCTTTAACTGACAATTGCGCGGTCATGCGACGTGGCTCCCAAACAAAATTGGCGTCCTTTTTTCCAACAAATAGAGCTTTCTTTTGGTGGTATTTGATCACCTCTGCGGTTTTTATTTTTTGCGCTATTAACACAAATAGAGCAACTATTTTGAAAAAAATTCAATATTTTTTTACTTTTTGCTATAATAAATATCCCCCAAAAATATATAAAAAATACTTTTTTTTCCCTCAGTTTAGGACGATACGTATTCTTCTACATATTTTTCGTTAAAAAAGCGTTTATTGATTGGTTTGCGCAAACGTTATAGCGTTTACAATATAGGGGGTAGTTTTATGGCATTTTTAGTACTGCGACATTATGGCGGACACTTTGGACACTTTTGACACATTTTTGGGACCATTGGCATTTTTATAGCGATCAGTGCTATAAAAATGCATTGATTACTATAAAAATGCCACTGGCAGTGAATGGGTTAACACTAGGGGGCGGGGAAGGGGTTAAGTATGTTCCTGGGTGTGTTCTAACTGTATGGGGGGGTGGACTCACTAGGGGAAATTACTGATCTTCTGTTCATACATTGTATGAACAGAAGATCAGCATTTCTCCCCTGAGGCCGTTTTCATCAGACCAGGCTGAAGTGGTCTGATGGTCTGATGTGTGTACACACCATCGGGCCAAAAATCTGATCAGACCAGAACGCGGTGATGTAGAACACAACGTCGTGCTGAAAAAACGAATGCTTCCAAGCATGCGTCGACTTGATTCTGAGCATGTGCAAGTTTTTGGTCCGATGCTTTTGTGTGCTAACCATCGAATCTGTCCGACGGACAGGTGTTCGTCGGACAGATTTTAAAGCAAATTTTAAAACTTTAGTCCGACGTACACGCCATCGAATTGGTCCGATGAAACTGGTCTTAAGACCAGTTTCATCGGACCGGTCTGATCGTGTGTACGCGGCCTGACAGGACCGGGAGCTGTGTGTTTACACACACAGCTCCTGGTCCTCGCTCTGTACCAAGCAATCGCGGGTGCCTGGCGGTAATCGCGCCCGCCGGGCACGGGGCTCGGGGGCGATTGCGGGGGGAGCGCGCGCCCCTAGTGGCCGCTTTGAGAGCCGACATAGAGCTACAGGGTCTCGCGCAGGGGAGCTGACTTGCCGCCGTGAAACTGCGGCGGCTGGTCGGCAACCAGCTAGAGCATATGTCTCCAAACTTTCTAAACAAAGGACCAGTTTAAAGTCCTGCGAGACTTTATGGGGGCCGGACTGCAACTATTGGGAGTAGAAATGTTGCTGTTAGTGGGAGGAATAGTGCCTCAACATTGGTGTCCATGGGAGAATTAGTGCTCCATTGTTGGCGTCAATGAGAGAAATAGTGCCCCATCATTGGTGGCAGTTTTAGGAATAATGTCCCATTATTGGTGTCAGTGGGAGAAATGGTGCCTCTACATTGATGTCAGTGGGAGAAATGGTGCCTCAACATTGGTATCAGTGGGAGAAATAGTGCCTCAACCTTGGTGTCAGTGGGACAAATAGTGCCTCATTATTGGTGTCAGTAGGATAAATAGTGCCTCAATATTGGTGTCAGTGGGTGAAATGGTGCCTCAAAATTGGTGTTAGTGGGAGAAATAGTGCCCCATTGTTGGTGTCATTGGGAAAATTAATGCTCAATTGTTGGCATTATTTGGAGAAATAGTGCCCCATAATGTTTGTAGTAGCAATTAGCGCACCATTGTTGTCAGTGAAAGAAATAATGTCTTGTGTCACTGAAAGGAAAAGTGCCCCAAGGGCTGGATACAGGCAGGCAACGGGCCACAGTTTGGAGACCTCTATATGAAATATGATGATGCTGCAATTTTAAGTTGCCAGTTGGCAGAAATGATTGGTGTAGTGGCAATAATCATAGGCAAACGGGTTGTTGTGTTGTAGGTAATTGTGTGCAGGAACTACGAGTCTGATGTCTTCCTTGAGCTTTATGATCAGTAATAGGTGCTTCTAAGGCTGCGTACACATGATGAGACATGTCCGTTCAAACATGTCCGACGGACCGTTTCCAGCGGACATGTCTCATTGGATTTTGGTCCGATGGTGTGTACACACCATCGGACGAAAATCCCCTCGGGCTGAGGACGTGGCGGTGACGTTGATGCCGCCACGTCACCACTCCAGGAAGTAAAATACTTCCACGCATGCGTCGAATCCATTCGATGCATGCGCGGAGGTTTCTGTCCGCTGGTGAGTGTACTAACCAGCGGACATATCCGACGGACATGTCTCCGGCGGACAAATTTCAAAGCATGCTTTGAAATTTGTCCGCTGGGAAAACATGTCCGCGCGCCCGTACACACGATCGGAGATGTCTGCTGAAACGGTCCCTCGGACCAGTTTTAGCAGATATATTCGATCGTGTGTACGTGGCCTAAGCGGCATAGGATTAGGACAAAGTGCAAAGCTCAGACATACAGTTCTGGGGTTGCTTCACTAAAGGAAAATAGGCTGTTTACTTTGCAAATGGAATTTTCTCAAGGGCAATTAGTGAAAGTGGTGAAATTTCACTTTGCAAGCAAAACAAAGGACCAGCATTTTTGCTTGCAAATGATAAAAGTCAGCAAAGCTTCACCTCAATAATTACGCTCCACGGAAAATCCCCCTGCAAAGTTATCAGACTATTTGCCCTTTAGTAGAAATAAACCCCAAACCCAAAATGTAATATATTGCAGCTTACCAATCGATAGATGTGGTGGCTACATCAGTTTTTTTTTCCTTGGGCTTTTTGCCCTGTTTTAGCCCTGGTTCACATTGATGCTACTTTGAAATCGTGCTACTTTACTTGAAGTAGCGCGATTTCAAAGTAGCAAGGTCAGCGCGATTTCAGGTGCTAATTGATAGACATTTGTGTGGCTTCATACACAGATGTCTATAGAAATCGCACCTGAAATCGGCAAAAGTAGTGCAGCAACTACTTTTGCAAATCGGTGCGGCGCCGCAAAATCGGTGTCGCACCGATTGGAACAGTGCCATTGCCGCCAATAGGCTGCGACTTGTCATGCGATTTGATCTCTCAAATCGCATGACAAATCGCTCCAGTGTGAACCTAGGCTTAACCTGGTAATCTGGGCAGTAACACACCTCCTGTATTATGATAAATGAGCATGGGGGGGGGGGGCATCTTTGTCAGTCTGGGGGGAGGGAAGTGTAATAGCAGATTTCAATAATCAACAAATTAAGAGGTAAACTCCAGCTAATACCTTATAAGCAGATACACCAAAATAAAAACATTATTTTTTTCCGTTTGGGATAAAGGTTTTACACAAAGCGACAAATAAAAGCTCATCATTGTAATAAGAACCTATGCTAGTGTTAAATGGTTTGTCTCACCTCTGTAAATGATACATTCTGTTGGAGAGCTTGTTAAAAACAATAGATTTACTAGCTGGATCAGATGAAGATAGAAGAAAGAAAGCTTAAAAAAAATAATGCAGCCATCACATCTATCAAAAGGCAAGCTGCAATATAATAAATGTTTGCTTTTGGGTTTTGATTGGGTACCACATTTAGTGAATCAACCACTTTACCAATGTCTGTAGCGAAAGACTATCCCCGCTAATGCAGACCTGGATAAATGGGGACACAGGAAGTACCAAAACAGGCACTATTTCATAGCGGTGTCACTTTAGTGACCTGCTTTGAACCCGAAGAAGATTTACCTCCAATTGGGAATATTTGTAATTGCCATCTCTCTATATAACAAACAGTAATATAAAGGCAAGTGAGTTGAATTTATACTTTGTAGATTTATTTATTTTTGCTTTACCTGGAATTTTTCTTGCATCAAGAAAGCTTTAGCTGCATTCACAGTGTTGTGCTAAATCCAGGATTTATTCTCCTTTATCCTCTTTAAGGCCACAGGTTATCACAATGTCACAAAGGGACACATTTTGTTACATACAGCTCTATCTTTAATGTGTATCCAGTGTATATCCTATACAAAAAAATGTATTTGTTATTATTTTTTTAGGTTAGTTTATTTAAACATAATCTGATAATATTTCTAATTTTGGTGTTGGGGTGTATACAGGGAGTGCAGAATTATTAGGCAAGTTGTATTTTTGAGGATTCATTGTATTAATGAACAACAACCATGATCTCAATGAACCCAAAAAACTCATTAATATCAAAGCTGAATATTTTTGGAAGTCGTTTTTAGTTTGTTTTTAGTTTTAGCTATTTTAGGGGGATATCTGTGTGTGCAGGTGACTATTACTGTGCATAATTATTAGGCAACTTAACAAAAAACAAATATATACCCATTTCAATTATTTATTTTTACCAGTGAAACCAATATAACATCTCAACATTCACAAATATACATTTCTGACATTCAAAAACAAAACAAAAACAAATCAGTGACCAATATAGCCACCTTTCTTTGCAAGGACACTCATGCAGCCTGCCATCCATGGATTCTGTCAGTGTTTTGATCTGTTCACCATCAACATTGCGTGCAGCAGCAACCACAGCCTCCCAGACACTGTTCAGAGAGGTGTACTGTTTTCCCTCCTTGTAAATCTCACATTTGATGATGGACCACAGGTTCTCAATGGGGTTTAGATCAGGTGAACAAGGAGGCCATGTCATTAGTTTTTCTTCTTTTATACCCTTTCTTGCCAGCCACGCTGTGGAGTACTTAGACGCGTGTGATGGAGCATTGTCCTGCATGAAAATCATGTTTTTCTTGAAGGATGCAGACTTCTTCCTGTACCACTGCTTGAAGAAGGTGTCTTCCAGAAACTGGCAGTAGGACTGGGAGTTGAGCTTGACTCCATCCTCAACCCGAAAAGGCCCCACAAGCTCATCTTTGATGATACCAGCCCAAACCAGTACTCCACCTCCACCTTGCTGGCGTCTGAGTCGGACTGGAGCTCGCTGCCCTTTACCAATCCAGCCACGGGCCCATCAAGACTCACTCTCATTTCATCAGTCCATAAAACCTTAGAAAAATCAGTCCTGAGATATTTCTTGGCCCAGTCTTGACGTTTCAGCTTGTGTGTCTTGTTCAGTGGTGGTCGTCTTTCAGCCTTTCTTACCTTGGCCATGTCTCTGAGTATTGCACACCTTGTGCTTTTGGGCACTCCAGTGATGTTGCAGCTCTGAAATATGGCCAAACTGGTGGCAAGTGGCATCTTGGCAGCTGCACGCTTGACTTTTCTCAGTTCATGGGCAGTTATTTTGCGCCTTGGTTTTTCCACACGCTTCTTGCGACCCTGTTGACTATTTTGAATGAAACGCTTGATTGTTCGATGATCACGCTTCAGAAGCTTTGCAATTTTGTGTTGCATCCCTCTGCAAGATATCTCACTATTTTTGACTTTTCTGAGCCTGTCAAGTGCTTCTTTTGACCCATTTTGCCAAAGGAAAGAAAGTTGCCTAATAATTATGCACACCTGATATAGGGTGTTGATGTCATTAGACCACACCCCTTCTCATTACAGAGATGCACATCACATAATATGCTTAATTGGTAGTAGGCTTTCGAGCCTTATACAGCTTGGAGTAAGACAACATGCATAAAGAGGATGATGTGGTCAAAATACTCATTTGCCTAATAATTCTGCTCTCCCTGTATATATATATTTGTGTGTGTACACATATATATATATATAGGTATATATATAGGTATATATACAGTGGAATCTCGGATTACAAACATAATCCTTTTCAGGAGTATCCTCGTAATACAAAGAACTTGCATATCGAAGCAAGTTTCCCCATTTAATGGAATCGAAAATAATTTGTTCCGCATTGACTTCATGCATGCGGCCAGAGGCGGGGGGGCACCGGGGGGCCTCGGAAACGGCCACAAAAGCCAGAGGACACTTCGGCTGACCTCAACAAACCTCGGAAAGACTTCCTACACAAGATTTTCCGAGGTCAGCCGTGCTGTCCTTGGGCCTTTCCGTGCATTTCCGAATGGCTGCGATCGGCAAAGTTTGGCTCTGCTCAGCTCTGCCCCCCCCAACCTCAGGCCAAAAGCGGTACTGCACAACGCTTTGGCCTGAATCGTGCTCATTTTGCAAGACAACACTCGCAAACTGAGTCACAATTTTTTTTAAATACAGTGCTCGTATTGTGAAACGCTTACTCGCAATCCGAGATTCCACTGTATATCTATCTATATATATATATGCTGATGCTTTATAGTAAAAGTAATGTTTGTTCCAAATGTTACTTGAAGTTACATTATAGAACTATGATCTAACTGTATTTATTTAATCAATGTGCCTTTGTATATTTTATATGTATGACAGTTTGACATTGCAGACCATAAACAAGTTTATGCAATCCCGAGGCCATGCACACAGCAGATGGGCTTCTATGATATTGATGTACACTTTGAATTCACAGATGTGATCTCTGCTGTTCTGCTAGTTGTACTATGTTCAGGCAGCTGTCACCATGAGCTACAGCTATTTGTAGCTAATTCCGATTGCAAAAGTCAAATTTAACATTATATACTTTAGTTAGAATACAAACAATTATATGCAATACAAGTAAACACATTTATGCGGCCAACTGCTCTCTGTCCCAAAATTAAAAAGGAGTGGAGCACTATTGCGCTGTTATTGTTTGCCTGTCGACAACTCATATTGTGGTAACAACAGTTGATTCCGTAAAACAGATTAAAGGAGAGCTAACACCAGTTAATGCATATATTTATTTACTGAAAATTTTAGTTTTTAAATGTGATTACTTGCTTGCCGACCGCCCGCCGTCATATTACTGCGGGACGGCGGCACTCCTGGGCGAGAGCCCGTAGCTATACGTCCCCAATCGACCCCGAGTCTCGCGCGCGTGCCCGGCGGGTACGATCACCACTGGGCACCCGCGATTGCTCGTTACAGAGCGGGGAACGGGAGCTTTGTGTGTAAACACATACCTCTCGTTCCTGTCAGCGGGGGAAATGCTGATTTTCTGTTCATACAATGTATGAACAGAAGATCAGTGATTTCCCCTAGTGAGACCACCAACCCCCCCCCCCCCATACAGTTAGAACACACCCGGAACACACTTAACCCCTTCCCTGCCCCCTAGTGTTAACCCCTTCACTGCCAATGGCATTTTTATAGTAATACAATGCATTTTTATCGCTATAAAAATGCCAATGGCCCCAAAAATGTGTCAAAAGTGTCCAAAGTGCCTGCCATAATGTCGCAGTACTAAAAAAAAAATGCTGATCGCCGTCATTACTAGTAAAAAAAAATATTAATAAAAATGCCATAAAACGACCCCCTATTTTGTAAACGCTATAACTTTTGCGCAAACCAATCAATAAACGCTTATTACGATTTTTTTTAACAACAAATATGTAGAAGAATACGTATCGGCCTAAACTGAGGAAAAAAAAGTTTTTTTATATATTTTTGGGGGATATTTATTATAGCAAAAAGTAAAAAAGTGCTCTGGTCATTGGACAGTATGGTCCGGGGCTAAAGTGGTTAATGCACCCAAATTGATGTTGATATCAGCCTCCTGTATAGCATTACTAAGACCCCTTTAACACTGGGTAGCTTTGCAGGCGCTATAAGGCTAAAAATAGCGCCTGCAAAGCAACCTGAAACAGTTGCTGCTGTCTCTCCAGTGAGTATGCCCCGAAGGCTTTCACACTCGAGCTGTGCGCTAGCAGGACGGTAGAAAAAGTCCTGCTAGCAGCATTTTTGGAGCGGTGTGTGTATACCGCCCCTTCACCGCTCCTGCCTATTGAAATAAATGGGGCACCGCAGCTATACCGCCAGCAAAGCGCCTCTGTAGAAACGCTTTGCGTGGTTTTAACCCTTTCTCGGCCGCTAGCGGGGGTAACAACGCCCCACTAGCGGCCGAATAGTGCCACAAAATTGACAGTAAAACACCGCTACAAATAGCGGTGCTTTACCACCGACGCCACCCCCCTCCCCAGTGTGAATTGTGGCCACTAGGGGTACACGCAAAAAATAAAAACCGCAGAGGTGATCAAATACCACCAAAAAAAAGCTCTATTTGTGAAAAAAAAGGATGTTAATTTTGTTTGGGTACAACTTTGCACGACCGTCAGTTAAAGAGACACAGTGCTGAATCGCAAAAAGTACTCTGTTCAGGAAGGGGGTAAATCCTTCCAGGGATAAAGTGGTTAATGTAATTTTTAGCACGATGTAGTTGAAAAAAAAAAAAAAACATTTTGATTTTTCTTAAATTATTTTCATCTCAAAAATTTTAAACTATTGGAAACCCCAGCAGCTTTGTAAAACTTTAAAACTGATATTCCCCATGAAAAATTATTATTCAGATATTTATTATGACCTTTTAAATCACTCTTTTTCACAGAAGTGTAGTTCTGAAATGAAATGTTTTTGGTACATTACTAGTATGGGTATAGATGGGCAGTAAACAGTGCTCACAGCGAGTTCCCTAAAATAACGGTCTGATATAACTAGGAACATCTGGAGATTATGTTATAAGTATGGAAATGCATTATTAATTTTTTTCACTAGTAACAGAGCATCTGTTGGTATAGCAGAATGTCCCAGACCTCATTTTTGTTTATGCAGTAGTGTATGTTATATAACAATGAAGATAAAAAAGCACCCCTAACATAAATACTAGGACAGAAATCTTTCACATGGCATTTGATATGCCAACTGACATTACAGTATAAAGCCAACACTTTTATTAGTTTTAGAGTTAGAGTTAAAACTTCCCTTACAGTGGATATAAAAAGTCTACACACCCCTATTAAAATGTCAGGTTTCTGTGATGTAAAAAACAAGACAAAGATAAATCATTTCAGATTTTTTTCCACCTGTAATGTAGCCTATAAACTGTACAACTCAGTTGAACAACAAACTGAAATCTTGTAGGTGGAGGGAAGTAAAAATAAAAATCTAAAATAATATATGGTTGCATAAGGCCGCGTACACACGACCGAATGAATCTGTTCAAATCGGTCGGACAGACCGATTTGAACAGATTTGTCTGCTGGCTGTTTTGGTTTGATCGCTGTACACAGGATCAAACCAAAATCCCCGCCAGCAGACAGCGCGGTGACGTGGCGATGACGTTGACGCCGCCACATCACCGCACCAGGAAGTAAATCACTTCCGCGCATGCGTCGAATCCATTCGACGCATGTGCGGGCAGATATGTCTGCTGGTTAGCGTACTAACCAGCAGACATATCGGTCCGACGGGTTCCCAGCAGACAGATTTTAAAGCGGGTTTTAAAATCTGTCTGCTGGCCAAATCCGTCGGCTCACCCGTACACACGATCGAATCTGTCTGCTGAGACGGTCTGTCAGACTGTTCTCAGCAGATAGATTTGATCGTGTGTACGCGGCCTAAGTGTGCACACCGTTAAAATAAAAATTTGTTGAAGCACCTTTTTGATTTTATGTTAGCACTGTCTTTTTGGGTATGAGTATCAGCATGGCACATCTTGACTTGGCAATATTTGCCCACTCTTTGCAAAAACACAAATCTGTATCTGTCAGATTGCGAGGGCATGTCCTGTGCACAGCCCTCTTCAGATCACTCCACAGATTTTTAATCGGATTCAGGTCTGGGCTCTGGCTGGGCTATTCCAAAAAGAAATTCTTCTTTTGGTAACGCCATTCCATTGTTGATTTGGATGTATGTTTTGAGTCGTTCTAATGCTGAAAGGTGAAGTTTCCCTTCATGTTCAGCATTCTGCCAGAAGCCTGAAGTTTTTGTGCCAATATTGACTCTTATTTAGAACTGGCAATAATTCCATTGACTAAGGCCCCTGTTCCAGCTGAAGAAAAACAATCTCAAAGCATGATGCTGCCACCACCATGCTTCACTGTGGGTATGGGGTTCTTTTGGTGATGTGCAGTGTTGTTTTTGCGTCAAACTTATCTTTTAGAATTATAGCCAAAAAAGTTCAACCTTGGTTTCATCAGCCCATAACATATTTTCCCACATGCTTTTGGGAGACTTTGCAAAATTGTGTTGGGCTTGAATGTTTTTCTTCATAGGAAAGGGCTTCCATCTTGCCACTCTACCCCATAGCCCAGACACATGAAGAATACAGGAGATTGTTGTACCACACAGCCAATACTTGCAAGATATTCCTGCAGCTCCTTTAATGTTGCTGTAGGCCTCTTGGCAGTCTCCCTGGCCAGCTTTCTTATCTTTTCATCAATTTTGGAGGGACGTCCAGTTTACTGTTGTGCCATAATTTCTCCACTTGATGATGACTGTCTTCACTGTGTTCCATGGTATATCTTGGAAATTCTTTTGTACCCTTCTCCTGACTGATACATTTTAACAATGAGACTCCTCCAATGCTTTGGAAGCTCTCTGTGGACCATGGCTTTTGCTGTAGGATGCGAATAAGAAAATGTCAGGGAAGACCTACTAGAACAGCTGAAATTTATTTGGGGTTAATCGAAAGGACTCTAAATGATGGCGGGTGTACTGACTCCTGTTTACCATCAGTTTGAATTTGATTGCTTAATTCTGAACACAGCTATTAGAGGGTGTACACACTTATGCCAACCACAATATACAATTGTTTTATTTTTACTTCCCCTCCCTTAAATATTTCAGTTTGTTTTTTTGAGTTGTACAGATTATAGGAAACAATAAAGGTGGAAAAAGTTCTGAATCTATTTACCTTTGCCTCTTTTTTTTTTACATCACAGAAACCTGACATTTTAACAGGGGTGTGTAGACTTTTTATATCCACTGTATGTTTTTATGCTTCTCAACTTGCTGGAATAGAAGAGGGCGTCACCAATGGTGTGGGAGTTCCAAAATGATTTTATTTTGACAAAGAAGTCCAAGGCAATAGGACTGAGCATTGCAGAGCTATATGATATACCCTTCTGGGGAAAGCTCTAACCACTATCTACAGAAAGTTGAACACAAACAACTTATTCTACACCCAAGTTTATATTTAATTCAAGTCTACATTTGTTCACCCCATGCAACACGTTGAGTACCCTATAGTACCCAGAACAGCTTAGCTTTTCATCTTGGACTTATATCATTAATATTGTGAACTCCTGAACCATTACTGTGCTCTGTTTTCCTTCTGACACTTCTGGATTCAACCAAAAGGCCTGTTTGTGTTTGCAAGCTGCCAATCCATTACACTAGAAGACCTTACAAAGCAAACTGCGTGATTCACATTTGTTAAATCACTGGAGAGATTCACCTATTCCATTTGTCATCAGGACCTAAAGTAATGGAAATTAAAAATGTTATGATGTTGTCATAACAGGAATAGAGAAAGAACCCCTAATGCCTATTCCAGTGACAATCATCTATTGCTCTATTAACCTCTTCAGGTCCGCGCTATTAACAGAATACGTGAACAGCGCGGACCTGAGGCACCGGGGTCACGTCTTTGGACGTGATTTGCTTGTAATTCCCCGCGCGCGCCACAGGGTGGCGCGCGGCGGGGAAAAACAGTCCCGACGCATCACCGAGGATCCGATGCGTGTACCCGGCGGCCGCGATGTCCATCAGGTACACGCGATCGTCGGTGAGAGAGCAGGGACGTGGAGCTCTGAGTGTAAACACAGAGCTTCACGTCCTGTCAATGAGGTGACAGATGCTGTTTCTCTTGTACATAGGGAGACAGCATCGGTCACCTCCCCCAGTCACCCCCCTCCCCCCACACAGTTAGAACACACCCAGGCAATACATTTAACCCCTTCCTCACCCCCTAGTGTTAACCCCTTCAATGCCAGTCACATTTATACAGTAATTAGTGCATTTTTATAGCACTGGTCGCTGTATAAATGTGAATGGCGCCAAAAATGTGTCAAAAGTGTCCGATGTGTCCGTCGCAATATCGCAGTCCCAATAAAAATCGCAGATCGCCGCCATTACTAGTAAAAAAAAAATATAAAAAAAAAAATCATAATTATGTCCCCTATTTTGTAGGTGCTATAACTTTTGCGCAAAGCAGTCACTTATTGTGATTTTTTTTTTTTTTTTTTTTTACAAAAATACGTAGAAGAATACGTATCGGCCTTAACTGAGAAAAAAAAATATAAAAAATAAATAAAAAAATGGGATATTTATTATAGCAACAAGTAAAAAATATATATATATTTTTAAATTGTCGCTCTTTTTTTCATTCTAACGCAAAAAATAAAAACCGCACGGGCGATCAAATACCACCAAAAGAAAGCTCTATTTGTGGGGAAAAAAAGGACGCCAATTTTGTTTGGGTGCCACGTCGCACGACCGCGCAATTGTCAGTTAAAGCGACGCAGTGCCGGAAGCTGAAATTTCGCCTGGGCACGAAGGGGGTTTATGTGCCCAGTAAGCAAGTGGTTAAAACTAGAGTTTACATATTTGAAGGAAACTTGTATGATGTGTAATAAATTGGTTGCCGTTCCTGACCTCCCCTAAAATTGCCACAACATAAATTTCTGTCCCAAAACAATTGTGCTGATCAGGTATTCTGACTTCCCTGCAACTTTCTTAATTTCCATGCTTGCAGCCTAGAAACAATATGGTGGCTCAATAAGTATTTAAAAGATAGACGGGCAATACGCATTTGTAAGAGGTCACCCATGGCATTCTGCATTATTTCCCCAGTACAGCTTTCCTTTGAAGTGTGATTTTTTGGCTAGTAAATATGTACTGAAAATTTCCATCTGAAACCATACACTGACTACCTGCTAAATATGCAGATTGTTTTTTTATCCATTGATGATTTACTACTTATATATTTGCACAACCTCAACACTAAAGGATTATCCTAATCCACAGTGCCAAGCTGGATTGGCTTTTATAATGCATTGCATTGCTAGGTTTATTGAGTCCCTGTAGTTTTTTTAAAACTGCATTAAAAATGCTCATTAGCATTCCTCTGTGGCTTGTTAAGCATGCTTTGCATACCTGGAACGTGTTTGAAGAATCAGCTGAAGCTTTTACAAGTTACTTATTGCAAAACAAAGGCTAGCTTCAGCACCACAAATAACTGAACTTCCAAATAGTGTTACCTGTAAGGAAACTAAATCTGCAGCAAACATACATGTATATATTTATCTTTTTACATTATTCTTAATGGCTCATTTATGCCAGCGGCATGGGGTTGTGGGGTTGTGCAAGCACAAGGTCATTTACATTATGCTTCAATTCACAATTCAGCTATATATATCTATATTTATATACACTTAGAAAAATTTTAAACTGAACGCTTTTACTATTTCTCTCAGATATCGTTTACAAATCTGTCTAAATTTGTGCTAGTGAGCTCTTCTCCTTTGCTGAGATAATCCATCCACCTCACAGGTGTGGCATATCAAGATGCTGATTAGACTGCATGATTATTGCACAGGTGTGCCTTAGGCCCCTTTCACATTAGCGGACGAACGGTCCGCTAATTACAAGTCCGTTTACGGACTTGTAATGTGTCCCTATGGGAGCGGATCCGTTAGCGGATGATGCATCCGCGTCCGTCTGGATCCGTTTTGCGGACGGAAGAAAACCCTATTTTTCTTCCGTCCGGTGGATCGGATGCTAACGGTCCGTTTCCATCCGATTCCCTATAGGGCATAGCGGAGGAGAGACAGGGCGGTCCCTGCACAGTGTGCGGGGACCGCCCTGTCCGCCGACAGCTGAGCGGGACCCCCTGTTGAGCCGACAGACAAGCCTTAGGCTTGCCACAATAAAATAAAAGGTCACTCTAAAATGTGCAGTGGTAGTGTAATGGGGGTTGGGGGGATCCAAAACCAGTCAGTATCTGGTGTGACCACCATTTGCCTCATGCAGTGCAGCATATCTCTAGCGCATAGAATTGATCAGGTTGTTGGTTGTGGCCTGTGGAATGTTGGTCCATTCCTCTTCAAACGCTGTGTAAAGTTGCTGGCAGGAGCTGCTCAATGGGTGACATGTCCGGTGAGCATACTAGCCATGCAAGAACTTGGATTTATTTATATTACAGGAATTGTAATCCTTGCATTATGAGGTAATGGTCCTGGATGAATGGCACAATAATGGGCCTCAGGATCTCATCACGGTATCTCTGTGCATTCAATGCACCTGTGTTCATTGTCCATAGCGTACGCCTGCCCATACTATAACCCCACCGCCACCATAGGCCACTCGATCCACAATGTTGACATCAGCAATCCATTCACCCACACAAGGCCATACACGTTGTCTGCCATCTGCCCTGTACAGGGCAGATGGCATTTGTTTTACCTTATTTAATTTGTTGCATTTTTTTTATTACTGTGCAACATTGGTAACAGTACTATATCTTCTCCAACTGAAAGTTCAGCCAAAAGAACATTGGAAGGTAGGGAGCTGTGGTGGCTCAACGTGATTGGCACTGCGCTGATAAGCCGTTCACCTCTGCAGCCAAGGGTTCGGATGCTGGTCTCGGCTACATGTGAATTGAGTTTGGTGGTCTCAGCCCGGCTCCCGGTGGGTGTGCTATGCAAGGTAAGCCTGTGCTTAGTACTCCCTCCCTCACACCTGCCATTGCCACCGGGGGCATGGAGAAGGATGGCAGATTGCCTCTGGGGGGAGGGTCTGCCTACTCCCAACTCCTGCAGTCCGGCTCCTCTCTCGAGTTCACGCACAAAAAAAATACACTTAAAAAAGAAAAAGAACATTGGAAGCTTCCATTAATGCTTCCTTGAGGCTGGAATCACACTTGTGCGGGGAGAATTTCAGCTCTGTAATCTCTGCAGATAGATAAGGGAAGTGTTCAGCAGATCCATTGCATTTTAGCTGCGAATTTGGAGACCTGGGAGAAGTTCCGGGTGAGAGGAGAGTGGGGGAGAAGTGTATTGAGCTGAATGACAGAAATTCCTGAAGAGAACTGAACATCTGCGAATCAGCTGCGTACCCATAGAAGATAATGGGACTGAATCCGCACACGTTTTTACTGCAATGCGCAGTGCGAATGCATCGCACATATGTGAACACAATGGGGTAGATTCACATACACTTAATATTCCGCTGCGTAATCAAAATACTCTACGCTTCCGTATTTGACCAGGCTCTACACCGAATTCTGATAGATTTTTGCCCGTACGCTACGGCTGCGTAGTCTATTTTTCGTCGCGTATTCGAAATACGCGATTAGGGGGCATGAAGCATTTAAATTAAGCGCGTCCCCGCGGCGATCGAACTGCGCATGCTCTGTTCAGGAATTTCCCGCCGTGCATTGCGCGAAATCACGTCGTTACGTCATTCGTTGTTTGAGTAGCGACGTTTACGAACATTCCTATTCCCGGAACGACTTACGTTAAAAAATATAAAAGACGTCGGAAGACGTTGAAATTCGACGCGGGAACGACGGCCATACTTAACATGGGCTGTCTAATATTAGAGGAGCAAAAAGCTGGTATAGTGATACGCAAAAAAAAGATGACTAAAGGTGCCGTAAGAGATTGCGTTTGAATTGCGAAATTTCGTGTATTGCAGGCAAAAGCTCATTAGCATACCCTGACGGCGAAAAACAACAGGAAGTCCACCCAGTGGCCGCAATTTTATTGCAGCGTAGATCTGAAGGCGTACTAACACGTAATCCAGTCGAATTGAAGCCCGCAGCCGTCTTTTCATGGTTTGAGGTTTTCGACTAGCTAAAAAACGCCCGTAAGTCGAAAGTACTCCAGTCTAACACTAGTTAGACAGGCGTAATCGCTCTCTGAATCTGGGCCAATGTATTTAGAAATGTTCTGCGCATTAGATGCGGTTTAAGCCACAACCAATTCGCATAGGTGTGAATCCGGCCTCAAAAGCAATGCTAGCTGTTTGGCAGAAATGCTAATCAAATTGCAATTACTGCTTCCTCAATCACTCCTGGAACACATTTGTAAATAATGAGTTTAGAATAAACTCTGACTTCACTGCCTGCAAACATGTTCCAGGTCAGCAACCAAGAAAGTGCTGAAGTTGGGGGATCAGCTTTACTAATAGACATTTTCAGAAAGAAGTCGGCAGTATCCATATTTATCTCATAAAGAAAGGTTACCAAGAATACCAGATGAAACATTCTACAATTTATTCTTTTAAGTATTTTGCAAGTATACATGCAGGATATAAGATGTTTAATGCATAGGCCAATGTTTTGTTTAGGTTAGACAAGCAGTTCTACAATAATTTTATGTTCAGACGTTTTTTCTTATAATTCTCTTTAAAAATAATCATTAACACTACTCATGTCATGAGTCATAAAAAAATAAACTTGGCTTTACTGAACAAGACCCTTCTGCCCAAATGTAAATTGGGTTTTCTTGGATTTAACACAGTCCATTGATTTTATGCAGACAATATATTTTGCCAAAGGCTCTGTCAGAAATCGTAGAAATAATTTAATGCTTGCTGACCATGGATTCAATTAACTAATAAGCAAGTTTATATAGGTTTTCATAGCAAATCACTCTGGACTAAGACTGTAGCTTTGTTTAATGCAGTCCGTGTCATACTGGCTTAGCTCACCTTGAGGGCATGAAACAAAATCACATTATAGTAATGTCATGGCTTCTTGTTATTCAAGCTTGGCTCGCCTTGTTTTGTGTATGTGACTACTGGCTCCTTCCAAATGATATTCCATGTAAGTATATTATTATCCCTTCTAATAAAATATAATCAAAGCTCTGTGTCCGCTATTCGCAGATTGCTTTGTTTTGTTAAACAACATTTTCAAAAAGAATGCTAAAGAACAAATTCACACAGTGTGCTCCACTATAGTTTGACTAGGGTCACGAAAATCGACTCTCGGTTTTAAAATGTTTATGGGAATGATGGATCGATCACAGTCACCATTACTGCATGACAGGACATGCTTAAATCAAGCAACAGAAGGGATGTTCTTCGCTCCAAGCAGGGCAGGCAGCTGTCTGAAATAATGCTAGGCCAAGGGTACCAGATTTGGAAGGGGCCCGGAGGGCAGCTAAAGGACTTACCGACTGTGTTTAATCACAGCTCCCAACTGTTCCTCTTTTGGAGCCACATCTCAATAGTTACCATTACTGCATGACAGGACACACTTATCTCAAGCAACAGAAGGGATGTTTCTAGCTCCAAGCAAACCAGGATACTGCTTGTTACGATGTTAGGCCAATGGCGCCAGATTTGGAAGGTGCCCAGAGGGCGGCTGAGGCACTTACTGATTGTGTTTTAATCATGGATCCCAACTGTTCCTTTTTTTAAAACAAATCTCAATATTCTATAGTTACTATGTGACAGGACACGCTTATGTCAAGCAACAGAAGGGATGTTCCTAGCTTTGGACAAGCCAGGCAACAGTCCGTGGTGCTGTTTGGCCAAGGGCAATAGACTTGGAAGGGTCTTGGTGGGAGATTAAAGCCTTTACCGTGTTTTATCTTCGGCTCCATCTGTCTCTCATTTGGAGGGACAGTTCCTCTTTTTGGAACCTAATCTGAGTATTCCTCTTTCCACCTTTTAGATGTTCCGTACAGACCTATATATATAAGCTTGCACTGTTTAACTGAAATTGTTCAAATTGCACTACATTTTCTATCTAGCCTTCAAATGATTTTATTTATTTAATTTTAACATGGGTACAATATAAAGAAAAAGTAGTGATGAAAAAACACCAGTGGGTTTAACCTCCCTGGCGGTATTCCCGAGCGTGACTCGGGGTTAACATTCAGTGCCAGAAGCGGTAACCCCGAGTCACGCTCGGGGTGCATTTTTTTTTCCCCCAAAAATTCCTGGCGATCCGGCGGGGGTTTCCCGCTGGATCGCCGGTCAGACTAGCCTCCCTGGCGGTCTTCACGTGTGTGGCACGGGGTGAGATTTTTAAGCTAATATCGGTAACCCCGTGCCACACACGCGCTTACCTCGCTGGATGCAGAAAAAGTTTACTTACCTTTTCTCTGCGATCCAGCGATGAATCCCCGCAGTACACGGCGGGCGGATGTCCGCCTGATGCTGTGTGTTCCGCCGATTCCCTTCCCTGCGAGCGTCGCGACGTAGGGGGGGGAACGGCGCCAAATTTAAAAAAGTAAACAAACACTATACATACAGTACACTGTAATCTTATAGATTACAGTACTGTATGTAAAAAATACACACCCCCCATGTCCCTAGTGGTCTGCCCTGTACACTACATGTCATTTTGTATAATAAAAACTTTTCTTTCTCCCTGCAAACTGTAGATTGCCCATAGCAACCAAAAGTGTCCCTTTATGGCAAAAATTGTTTTAGAGCAGCTAAAAAACAGCGATAATAAATCAGAATCACTTGCAGAATTTAGCGATAGCGATTTATGGGGAAATTCGTCATAAAAAAAAAAAAAAAATGACAGCAAAAATTCTGCAACTGAGCAAATTTCAGTGATTTTGATTTGATTACATTATTGAATAATTTTTACTATAATTATATTATCATTTGTGATCATTTTTTATAATTATTTATTATATTATAATTTTTAATTAAAAAAAAAAAAAAAAATCATACCCGGGATGCCTATTAGACTCTTGTTTGAATAGATTTAAGTGAGTTATTCCTAAGAATTACAAGCCTACAGTATAAAACGCCAAATTCCCTTGCAAATAATGGTACCGCTTTTAGCACCTAAAATCTTAAAGAATCATACCGCCAGGGAGGTTAATGGATCATTTTGTCATGTACATCAGTTCTTCATGGTGCATGTGATCAGGGGTGTGGCAAGGGTATGTTGCCCATCTTAAAAAGTTGCGTGATGTGTGTATAATGGTGATTTATTGTGGTTTTCTGGCCGCTGTAAGATCCCAGCCCCAAGCTCAGCAGATTTCAGATCATATCGATTACACTCACTAATTGACATCATTTTTTTTACTACTGCTTTTAACTACAGTAAGGACTACAAAACGCCTGGCCCTGTTATGTAGTTCTAACACACTCTTTGTCCTAGGGCAGTGATGGCGAATCTCGGCACTCCAGATGTTTTGGAACTACATTTCCCATGATGCTCATGCACTCTGTAGTGTAGTGGAGCATCATGGGAAATGTAGTTCCAAAACATCTGGGGTGCCAAGGTTCCCCACCACTGTCCTAGGGTGACAAGAATGACCAGTATGGTTGTCACCCTAGGACGGAAAGTGTGTTAATGGCAGGATTACCTGGCATCTGAAAATATTATGAAAATAAGGGAAAACAAATGTGATAGAAGAAAATTAATCTGCATTAATTTTCTTTTATCACAACCATGGTGGCTCAGTGGTTGTTGTACCTGATGTAAGATCCCAGCCCTAATCTCAACCAGTTTTAGATCATATTGGCTACACTCAGTAACTGATGTAGTTATTTTGCTATTTTTTTATTTATTTTTAACTACAGTAAGGACACCTAGGGGAATATTGTTGTACATTGTCTGACATATCTAAGAATATATTTGTTTATGTCATATTGTATGTGCATATGGATGTTAAATTGGGATATAGTATTGACTTTTGTCAATTTGGTTAAGTAGTATATTATGCTTTGGGTGCCCAATATGGTGTTTTGTGTTGAACCTGATTGGCTGCTAGTTTTCTTGTTTCCATGTACCTGTCTGAATTCTGCTGTAGATATTTATAGTACAACTACATCTTAGGGGGTGAGAAAACAAGCCAACCTACTAGAATTTTTAAAATGTTCTTCACTAGCCAAATCTGCATGGTAATCACTTTAGACTTGCATGTAGCATTACCCCTACAATGGCAATGCTAAGAGTTTTGTAAAGATGTAGTTTTCCTTGAAGTCTTATTTAGGTCCTTAGACTAGGTCTACTTGAAAATATGTATAATTATTTTTTTACAATAAATACATAACTGTGTTCATTTTTTTATTTATTTTTTAAACATATTACCTAAAGTTCAGCTTTAATTGTATGTTAATCCTACTTCATTGTGAAGGACCTGATTACATGTTGGAACTAGAATTAAGCCCATCAGTTGAAGTAAATAAACTATGTTTACCTAAACTGATTTTAATTCCAGGAGTTTCAGTAGCGGGTGGCTGATATTTAATGCCTTCTTAATGTGCCAGTAACAGAACACAGCTGGGATACTTAGGATTTTATACTTTAATCAGCTTTTAGTACATAGTATGATACAGCTATCAAATTAATAAAAAGCAATTTTTTGTTAAATCTGTGCAGTTAAGCATTCCGATTACTAATTACATAAAAATAAATTTTGCTTCTAAAGTGTTGCTGACTTTACAGCATGGATTTAATGCAAGTGTGCAAAATATTCCTCCTTTTTTGTTAAATGTACTTAACTTCTTGGTAACAATTAAGCAAAAATAAATGGCAAACAATAAAAAGTGCATGCAGCTTTTAAAGCCAGTTGTTATGACGGTTACCATGGCAATTGTTCATAGGCTTGTACTCATGAATTCATTTTGTGGACTTTGATGGCATTGGTAACACATTTACTGCTCATATCAACTCTGTATGTGCCCCTTGAGGAATGCCAACTGTCTGTTGAATGCATATGTGCATACAATTTACAGAAAACCTGACTTGCACTCCAGGCAGACATCCAAATGAACATTTTAAATATACATTTCAATTGTTTTACCTGCATCAGTCCACCTGACGTTATGTCGCAGCCTTAGCTGCCAGCCATCAAAGCAAAGTCCCCTGCTCCCTATAACCATAGTGTAGTCCTCTTAAAGCAAACCCGTGAATTGCTTATTCAAGGCAAAGCAACTTCTCCCCTGCATCATAGATGTATCATTCTTTTGATCCTTCTCTGCTTCGATATGGTATCTGTCTATATGGTACTTCACATAGATAATAGTATGCAACTCTGTGACCATGCCAGGCCAATTCTGTCCATAGCCCTGTCTAAACTACAACTCTGGCGTGACTTGCAGCTTACCCATGGCTTTTCTTTTTACTCCTATTAGCTGAACAGAGAAACGTGTGAGGACAAAAGTGGAGATCTGTGTTAGGGCAGCCATACATGGATCAAAATTCAGCCAGTGGTTGTAAACCGTAAAAAAAAAAAAACTGCATGACAAAAGCATAATGAGCTAGTATGAGTAGTATACTAGCTCAATATGAATTCCTTACCTCACATCGAAGCCCCTGCAGCGGCCCTAGTACCCCCCTCCGGCCAGTGCCTTCTCTCCCACGGGTTACTTCCGGGTATTGCGGCTCCGGCACTGTGGTTAGCCTGAGCCGTGATGACGTCACTCCAGCACATGTGCGCAGTAGCCGCCCGTAACGGCACACTGACTGAAGCAGCGGCACATACGTGCCATTGCTTCAGTTTGCTCTAGTGCACATGTGCCGATGACATCTGTGCAGGTTTAGGAGATATCCTGTGTAGCTACAGGTAAGCCTTATTATAGGCTTACCTGTAGCATAAAGTGGTTGTAAAGGGTTTACAACCACTTTAAGTAGGGGTTGACCGAATTTTGATCCATTTGTGGGCACTGATCTACCGATCAACTTCTGTAAAATTGTCCTGTGGGATTTTCCCCACTCCAGCCTGCTAGTGCTAATCGTGTATTCTGACAGCGGGGAAGTCTCCCTGCTGTCAGAATACAATAGCTCAGTGGGCAGGATTACACCATCTACATAAAGTTTGTAGATGGGGGAATCAAGTCTTTTTTTTTCTCCCCCCCGCTAACTACATGGGGTGGGAAAAATATTAAGGGTACTTGCACACTCAAATGAACATCAAACATTCCTGGGAAAAAATAAAAAATAAATTGAGGATGGTTTGTACAACACTTGTGTGTGTGCGTACACACATGTAAAAGGCTAGATTCACACCTGTGCTTTTATTAGCGCATTTTCAGAGGTGCAGTAACACACAACAATTTATTTAACATGGTTTCCAATGGATCTCCTTTTCAGTTTCCCATTGGGAGAGGTCCAGGGACTTTTTCATGCAAAAAGATAAATTGGGTCTAAAACTCTATTCACATAGTATCAAAAAATAAAAGCACGCCTGATGAAGGGGTCCTGAGTGGCTCCGAAATATTGCTTTTATTTGTAATACTATGTGATTAATGTTTTGGACCCAATTTTGTAGATCCTGGTGTGCTGGTGACACTTCATTCTCATGATTGCAGTCGGTTCCAGCCATTGGTTATTTCAGCACCCAATCTAAGATACAGCCATTTCTGCAGGAACGTGTGCGTTGGGAGTATTGCATTGGAGTGCCGTGTGTGGTGGTCACATGATCAGAAAGCTCCCGATGGCAAGTAGCGATTGGTAGCTTTCAGTTAGCCACTGCTAACTGTGTATTCACACCAATTCATGCTAATTACATTACAACATTAAAGTGGATGTAAACCCCCAAAAAAAAAAAAATTATGTCACAATGTAGAGTATAAGATTTCCTATCATCTGTGCCCAGTCTTGCCACACAGAGTTAATCCAGCGCTGAGTAATCCTCTTTTAATGTTCAGTGCAAATTAACAGAATTCCAGATAAAAACTTGCCAAATTATAAAGTCTCTTTCTCTGTTTTTGCTTTCAGTGACAGGTTATTTACAAATCTAGCTTGGACATGTTTATCATAACATGAGGTGATCCAAAGTTTATTGTATATTACCAGGATGTGTTATGTGGGGGAGGGGGTGGATTTCTCACTTTTTATACCTCATGTTATGATAAACATGTCCAAGCTAGATATGTAAATAACCTGTCACTCAAAGCAAGGAGAGAGAAAACTGACTTTTTATTTAGGCAGGTTTTTATATGGAAGGCTGTCATTTTCACTGAACATTAAAAGAGGATTGCTCAGATCCGGATTAACTCTGTGTGGCAAGACTGGGCACAGATGATAGGAAATATTATACTCTACATTGTGACATCCACTTTAAACACAGCTATAGTGCAGAGATTGGGTGTTTTAAAGCATTTTTACAGTTTTTTTTAGGATTATGTAAATAGTTGAACATCCATAACCTGGTCATAAGTGCAGTTTAAAATGTTACTAAACCCAGTAATATGAAAAGAGTTCATCTGGCCCCCTCCCCCCACAGCACCCACAGCTTGTAAATCTTCTTTACATTAAAAAACTGCCACTATATACCATTTTGGATGATCTGTATACCACAGTTGCATGATAAACTGCACAGTTTCTCCAGTGCTAAGAGTTTAGGTAAGAGGAGATTTCCACTGCAGCCTGTATACACGCCCACATATGTGATGTGATGTCGATATCATGTGACCTGGCTAGCTCTGAGAACAAGTAAATGTTCTCTCCAGCATAAAAGACGCAGCTGAGCATGTGCAGGTCAGCTACTCTGCCTGTATTAGCTGGCCTTCCCCAGATAGACAATGCAGAAGGGGAGGATCTGTGCATACAGGATAAAACAGCCTTTTTACAAAATGCAGAGTATTAACCCCTAAGTTCCACAGTGAGTATAACAAGCATGCTATGCTGTATATACAAACTGAATTTACTGTTGTGGGTTTAGTAACACTTTAAGTATACAGTTAGCGTCAGCTGAATATGTACAATGTGTTGTAATGTAATATTTATTAAAGTTTCACAAGACACATTTAATTAGGAAGCTAAGAATGTTACCTGTCCATACAGGAAGTGATTGTATACTCTGTTCATACCAGTTCTGATTGTTTATTCTGTAGGTGATGCAAGTCGTGAAAGAACAGATCATGAGAGCACTCACAAACAAGCCAAGTTCTCTGGACCAGTTCAAAAGTAGACTTCAGAACCTCAGCTACACCGAGATCTTGAAAATCCGTCAGTCAGAGAGAATGAACCAGGAAGATTTTCAGTCCCGTCCGATTCTGTAAGTACTGATTTTCACTTCCTGTGCTTATGATGCCCATACAAGAAATACAGGGTACACTGGGACATAAGATACAGACCCACTAAAAACATTGTCAGAAATGATCTTCCCCCGCTTTTTTCGTGTGTGTGTCCCTATTGGAGAGATGTAACACCACTTCCTTTATGATTGAAAGTAAAAAGAAAATGACTGCAGTTAAAGAAAAAAAAAATTAGGATTTCTAAACCTTCCCTGTTCTATCTAATAAAAAAGAACATTTTGGCAGGCGTTGGTTTTAACAAAAATGTATCATGGCAAGTTGCCAGTCTAAGCCAGTACTTTGTGTTGCTTTTGCATGTGGCACAGTTATTGTCTGTGTACAGATTTTGCATATATAAATGGCACATTCTGCATTGGGTAAATATTTGTTTGGATTTGTATACTCAGTGCGTCAGTTGGTTTTCTCCCACATGCTGTTGGATTAATCCCCTTCTGTTCAACATGACCATTGTGTGCTTGTGCGTTTATATAGATGAATATTCCCTTAAAGCTGAATATATCTAGATATGCCACTCACAATCTGAACTACCGGTATGCTGTACAGGGGATTGCAATAGGTTTACATTAAATCCATGAATGGTTTCTAATGTCAAGGTTGTTTGCACTATAGTGTATGGAGTAAAACTGTGTTACCAGCAGCAGGTATATAGAATGCAGCCAAACTCGCATTAAAAAAAACACGTACAGTAATTCGCAACACACTCTCCACTTCAAATCCAAATGTTTATGCCAACTATTTTCCACAAACATAGTCACGATGATACTATAGATACAAAACTTGTGCTGTATTACAAGTTACTAGTTGTAGCAACTGGAAGAAACGGAAGGGAAAGTCTGCAGCAACTTTTATTCACAGACCACTGACCGCAGAAAATCCTCCTATGTAGGTAAAGATATCTACTGGGCTTCATGCACATGGCTGCACAGGGGCAAAGCTTGCATTAACACTTTCCTGGGACCAGCAGCTGCCGCATACAGCCTCCTATTGAGCAGAATTAAAAAATTCTGTATTCAGTAATGCACCGGGGGTTGCATTAGGCGTGCTCACAGACATTTGCTCTGAAAATGCACCATCTGCATTTAGTGTTGTTGCTTAACGAAACCCCCAGAACATAGCAACATAGTTATTCTAGTTCAACACACAGCTGCATCTTTTAAAGAGTTTGTAACCCTAAAAAAATGAAGATCTTGAGTGAGTGAGTGAGTGAGTGAGTGAGTGAGTGAAAAACGTATATAGCGCAACACATGCAAACTAAATTGCCTCTGATCCTGTTCCTTTAAGACATTTATAACAGCACAGTGCTTGTGCTGTGAAATTCTTCTGTTCCTTACTTGTAAACAAACCTGGTTGATCCTACCAGTTCCTGTGTCCCCCTGCCTCTGGATGCTGAGCTCGGATTACCGTGGTCAGTTTATGTGCCTCGTCATCTACAGCTCTCATCTCTCCTCTGACAGTCTCAACCCCCTCTCTCCCTGTCAGCATGAGATCGCTTTCCTCCCCACCTCTCCAGCCTCTATTCAGCTGCATAATGCAGCACATTTCAATGTATGCCATGCACAGGAGCGGACTGACAACTCATGGGGCCCCCAGGCAATATTAGATCATAGGACCCCCCTGTGTCCCTGCCACACTGCCCACATTACATACATTGGTCTCTACGCCCTTTAGCTGCAGAGGCAACAGCTAAGGATGTACACATGCTGCGGCAGGAATTATATCCCCTGTTGCTTTTGTTGGGTGATCGTCACCCAATCAAGTGAATAGGGCCCCTCTGCAAACACCCAGCAACCATGTGTAATGCATGCCTCCTTATAGCCTGCTTTAACCACTTGGTTGCTGTACTGCACAAGGTTGCAAAGCCTTTTGCAGAGCAGCCCCATGTAAAGTGTGACTGGGTGTATAATTTTTGATGAGGCTGTGTACACCACTGGACCCCTGGGATGGGGGCAGAGAGGGATCCCTGGGCTGGGAGCAGAGAGGGATCCCTGAGCTGGAAGCAGAGAGGGATCCCTGGGCTGGGAGCAGAGAGGGATCCCTGGGCTGGGAGCAGAGAGGGATCCCTGGGCTGGGAGCAGAGAGGGATCCCTGGGCTGGGAGCAGAGAGGGATCCCTGGGCTGGGGGCAGAGAGGGATCCCTGGGCTGGGGGCAGAGAGGGATCCCTGGGCTGGGGGCAGAGAGGGATCCCTGGGCTGGGGGCAGAGAGGGATCCCTGGGCTTGGGGCAGAGAGGGATCCCTGGGCTGGGGGCAGAGAGGGATCCCTGGGCTGGGGGCAGAGAGGGACCCCTGGGCTGGGGGCAGAGAGGGACCCCTGGGCTGGGGGCAGAGAGGGACCCCTGGGCTGGGGGCAGAGAGGGACCCCTGGGCTGGGGGCAGAGAGGGGAAAGGGCAACTCTTTGCTTTGGAGAAGGGAAGTCAGATTCTAAATCCTCCCCCCTACTAGCACATGTCCTCTTCCCTCAAAGACCCCCTCCCCCCCAGCATTATACAACTAGAGGTTGTATAATAGAAGGAAAATACAAATTTGGGTGGTCTGCAGTCAGCAAGAAATAATTACAGTAGGTAAATGACAAGCAAGGTAAGTAACCAAATCCAAAATGAGTGTAAGGATGTACTTCTTACAACAAGGGCATTAGATTGAAAGCTGCCCAAGTGCAAAGACTCTACAGACAATTCATGGTGCCCATGCACTGTAATATTGCTGGTACTTTTATAAAAAAAATGTAGATGTTTCCATTATCAGTTAAAACAGGACAATAAATTACATTAGCCTCCTGGCTCTTTCTTGCAGCACCACAGTGACAGCCTCAACCTCGGCCTCTGGGTTGGTCCTTTGGACTGGTTTACAGTACCTACCGTGCTCATAAACAATCTATGCACTTCTCTAATTCTTCCTTGGCATATCACTCACAGATCTCTGCTGCATTGGGCCCACTCCCTCACCTGGGCAGTGGTCCTTCTGTCTACCTGGTGGAGCCTACCTGTTTCCTTAATGGAGCCCTGAGCAATGGTTAGGTCTCTAAATATAAAGGGTGTGCATACAGTTTGTCGGTCCCTAATAAATCCTCTGAACTCCAGACCCCAATCTGGAAATACAAACCCCAGAGAAAGCTGTAAGACCAACTTCCTTTACTTGGTACAGACACTCTGGAGCCCCTCACTCTGCCTCACAGTGTCAGGGCCTCACACTGTGTGTGTGTGTATATATGGTATATATGAGTGTGTGTGTGTATATATATATATATATATATATATATATATATATATATATATATATAGGCAGGTGAGAAAAAATGCACTCTGTGGGGCCAAAACAATCACTTCTAGAGCTCTTGTTCTTCTTTACACTGAAGATAGTTCTCAATGACATTGGCTGTGTGTTTAGGGTTGTTGTCCTGCTGCAGAATAAATTTGGGGCCAATCACACACCTCCCTGATTGTATGGCAGGATGGATTAGTATTTGCCTGTACTGCTCCAATCCCATAAATATTTTGCTTCCCCTGCCTTCAAATCCTTCCCGACATGCTGCAAGGCTTATAGCCTTCCCCCCTCTGAACTCTTTTGATACCTGCAAATTAAGAACTTCCTTGCTACTTATACCTCCTCTGACTCATCAGACCCAGGTTTTTCGCCCTTTGAGCGGGTGTGCAAATCTGAACCCCACAGACATGGGCTAATTTCTGAACTTTACACCCATCTTCTAACCCCAGACATGGCAAAATTCCCAACGTAAGTTGGCAAACGGGTAAGGGACTGCAACCTTACCTTTTGACCAAGCAGATTGGTCATTCATTTGGCGGGCAATTAAATCTTCCTCTTCCTCACCTAACACCGCTGTCTTGGAAACTACCTACAAGGTGCTTACCAGATGGTACCTGGTCCCCGCCAAGATTAACAAATTCCTCCCGCAATATTCACCTCTTTGCTTTCGTGGTTGCAGCAATACGGGCACGCATCTCCACATTTGGTGGGACTGTCCCGTAGTGCAAACTTTTTGGTCTGAGATTTTTGTAATCCTATCGCAACTTTTTGGTGCATCTTTTTGACAACAATGGCTCTCCTGAACCACAAACCCATGTCTTTGATGCACCGCCAATTTAAACTTCTATTCCAAGTCACCACTGCTGCCAAACACCACTGTTGCTAAAGCATGGAAATCCACTTTCTTTTTCAATATAATTCTTTATTCAAAGATTTTTCAATTATAACAAAACATGTAAACCATATAAAAGCAATAACATCAATATCAAAATCAAGAGAGGGAATAAACCTATGGTACAGTAAAAAAAAAAAAAAAAAAAAGCAAATCTGGCCAGACTAGAAGAGAAAAAAAAAATAGATACAATCCACTTTCTTGTGTGTACTTGCAGTAAGACAGACTTACCTCCCTGATTTGAGCTCTTAACTAGACATTCCTCTTAGTATACCTCCTGCCCTCTCCAGCGAAAGTCTCCCAGCACTCTTGCGCTTTTTGGTATTGTCCCCCATTGGGGTGCCAAACAGCCGCCTCTGTTAAATGTTCTCTTTCTCCCTAACTGTTAACATATTGTCTACACCTAGAATTAAACCTAGTAGCATTATGGAGCATTATCCTCCCATTGATGTTTGCTATGCACCTTCTTTTAACCCGGTGTGTTTTTTTTACATGCTTTAGCTCTGTTTCATTGTACTTCTTATTCATATGTACTTTGCACCCTCACTTATGCCTTTGTATTGAAACTTTTACTCTTTCAATAAAATACTTGATCGCATTGATCCTTACCAAATCTCCAACTCAATTTTCAGAAATGCAGCTTAAAACTTTTAAGGAACCACCACCATGCTTTACTGTTGCCTGCAGACTTAAAGGGGTTGTAAAGGAAAAAAAAAATCCTCAAATACCTTAGTGCAGTCCTCCTTCACTTACCTCATCCTTCGATTTTGCTTTTAAATGTCCTTATTTCTTCTGAGAAATCCTCACTTTCTGTTCTTCTGTCTGTAACTCAACACCGTAATGCAAGGCGAAATCCCTGGTGTGTAGAAAGCCTCTTGAGGGGGGGAGGGGGTCGAGCAGGAGTGTCAGGACGCCCACTAACACACAGCTCCGTTCTCTATCTGCAAAGTAGAGAGTGTTCTGACTTGCCTGCTCGCCCCCTCCCCCCTCAAGAGGCTTTCTTCACACCAGGGAGAAAGCCTTGCATTACAGAGTTAAGTTACAGACCGAAGAACAGGAAGTGAGCATTTCTCAGAAGATATAAGGACATTTAAAAGCAAAATGGAAGGATGAGGAAAGTGAAGGCGGACTGCACTAAGATAAAGGAAGCTATTTAGGAAAAAAAAAATCCTTTACAACCCCTTTAATATTGTACTGCTCTCCAGGCCTTCAGTAAACAAACTGCCCCCTGCTACAACAAAATATTTCAAATTTGAATTTGCACCTGCTGCAATTTTTCTACACCCAGTTCCTATGTTTTTGTGCATGGTTGAGATGCCTAGCCTTGTGCCCATGTCAGAGGCATGGCTTTTTGGCTGCAATTCTTCCATGAAGACCACTTCTGGCCAGATTTCTCCAGACAGTAGATGGTTGCATCTGGGTCACTCTGGTTTCCACCAGTTCTGTGCTGATGGCACTGCTGGACATCTTCCAATGATGTCCGACGGACAGTTTGCAGCGGACATGTCTCATCAGATTTTGGTCCGATGGCGTGTACACACCATCGGACGAAAATCCCCTCGGGCTGAGGATGCGGTGACGTGGCGGTGACGTTGATGCCGCCACGTCACCACTCCAGGAAGTAAAATACTTCCACGATGCGTCGAATCTGGAGATTTTCTGTCCTAGTGTACTAACCAGCGGACATATCCGACGGACATGTCTCAGGCGGACAAATTTCAAAGCATGCTTTGAAATTTGTCCGCTGGGAAAACATGTCCGCTAGCCCGTACACACGATCGGAGATGTCTGCTGAAACGGTTTGTCGGACCAGTTTCAGCAGATAAATTTGATCGTGTGTACGTGGCCTAAGGGACGTAAACCCAATGTGTATTATATCTGCTGCAAAGAGTTTCCTTGGCTGACCACTCAACTTTGCCCGTTTCTTTGTGCTTCTTCAAAAGGGCTTGAACAGCACATCTGCTTTGAAATCTTTGCCTAGAAGTGACCTTGCTAATACAGTATACAGTGAGGGAAAAAGTATTTGATCCACTGCTGATTTTGAATGTTTGCCCACTGACAAAAAAATGATCAGTCTATAATTTTAATGGTAGGTTTATTTTAACAGCGAGGGACAGAATAATAACAAACATATCCAGAAAAATGCATTAAAAAAAGTTACAAATCGATTTGCAATTTAATGCATGAAATAAGTATTTGATCCCGTATCAATCAGCAAGATTTCTGGCTCCCAGGTGTCTTCTATACAGGTAACAAGATGAGATTAGGAGCACTCTCTTAAAGGGAGTTCTCCTAATCTCAGGTTTTTACCTGTATAAAAGACACCTGTCCACAGAAGCAATACATTAATCAATCAGATTCCAATCTCTCCACCATGGCCAAGACCAAAGAGCTGTCTAAGGATGTCAGAAATAAGATTGTAGACATACACAAGGCTGTGATGGGCTACAAGACCATCCCCAAGCAGCTTGCCTAGAGGGTGACAACAGTTGGTGTGAATATTCGCAAGTGGAAGAAACACAAAGTAACTGTCAATCTCCCTTGGTCTGGGGCTCCATGCAAGAGCTCACCTCGTGGAGTTTTAATGATCATGAGAATGGTGAGAATTCAACCCAGATCTACACAGAGAACCTTGTCAGTGATCTCTAGGCAGCTGGGACCATAGTTACCAAGAAAACAAAAGTGTTGTGGTCAGATGAGACCAAAATCAAACTCTTTGGCATCAACTCAATGTGCCGTGTTTGGAGGGGGAGGAATGCTGCCTATGACCCCAAGAACACCATCCCCATGGAGGTGAAAACATTATGTTTTGGGGGGGTTTCTCTACAGGACAGGACAACTTCACTGTATCAAAGGGTCGAATGACGGGACCGTATACTGTCAAATCTTGGATGGTGGATGGGTATTCCAGCGTGGAAAATACTGAAAACACACAACCAAGGTAACAAAGAAGTGGCTCAAGAAGAAGCACATTAAGGTAATGGAGTAGCCTAGCCAGTCTTCAGACCTTAATCCCATAGAAAATATGTGGAGGGAGCTGAAGGTTCGAGTTACCAAACATCAGCCTTGAAACCTTAATGACTTATGCCGCGTACACACGATCGTTTTTCAGCATGTCCAAAAAATGACGTTTTTCCAACTTCATCATCAAAAACGACATTGCCCACACACCACCATTTAAAAAAAATGATGAACAAAGCGTGGTGACGTACAACGCGTACGACGGCACTCTAAAGTGGAAGTTCTACTCGCCTTCGGGCTGATTTCGTGTTAGTAAAAGACGATTCACGTATTTCTGTCGGTTATAGTGTGATGAATGTGCTTACTCCATTATGAACGGAGGTTTTACCAGAACAAGCGCTCCCGTCTCATAACTTGCTTCTGAGCATGCGTGGGCTTTTTCCGTCGTTTTACCCCTCAAACGATAATTTTTTACAACCCGAAAAACAACATAGTTTAAAACTACGTTAAAAAATGCAGCATGTATGATTTTATTTTCCGTCGTTTTTCAGAACCTGAAAAAAACGAAGTTTTTTTCATGCCGTAAAATGATCCTGTGTACGCGGAGGATCTGCAGAGAGGAGTGGGACAAAATCCCTCCTCAGATGTGTGCAAACCTGGTGGCCAACTACAAGAAACGTCTGACCTCTGTGATTGCCAATAAGGGTTTTTCCACCAAGTACTAAGTCATGTTTTGCAAACAGGTCAAATACTTATTACACTCATTAAAATGCAAATCAATTTGCAGGGAGTGCAGAATTATTAGGCAAGTTGTATTTTGACCACATCATCCTCTTTATGCATGTTGTCTTACTCCAAGCTGTATAGGCTCGAAAGCCTACTACCAATTAAGCATATTAGGTGATGTGCATCTCTGTAATGAGAAGGGGTGTGGTCTAATGACATCAACACCCTATATCAGGTGTGCATAATTATTAGGCAACTTCCTTTCCTTTGGCAAAATGGGTCAAAAGAAGGACTTGACAGGCTCAGAAAAGTCAAAAATAGTGAGATATCTTGCAGAGGGATGCAGCACTCTTAAAATTGCAAAGCTTCTGAAGCGTGATCATCGAACAATCAAGCGTTTCATTCAAAATAGTCAACAGGGTCGCAAGAAGCGTGTGGAAAAACCAAGGTGCAAAATAACTGCCCATGAACTGAGAAAAGTCAAGCGTGCAGCTGCCAAGATGCCACTTGCCACCAGTTTGCCCATATTTCAGAGCTGCAACATCACTGGAATGCCCAAAAGCACAAGGTGTGCAATACTCAGAGACATGGCCAAGGTAAGAAAGGCTGAGGTGCCGTACACACGGCAGAGAACCTCGACGGGCAGAACACATCGTTCCGCCCGTCGAGGTTCTCTCCCGGCCGTCGAATTCGGCGACCCGCCCGTCGGGAATGGCAACCAGCCATTCTTCCAGGCGGGCCGTCGAGGAAATAGAGAGCGTGCTCTCTATTTCGGCTCGACGGGCTTCCCGACGGGAAGCTCGCTGAGACCGTACACACGGCCGAGGTCCTCGCTGGAATGTGCATTCCAGCGAGGTTCTCGCTGATTTTCAGCGAGAACCTCGGCCGTGTGTACGGCGCCTCAAAGACGACCACCACTGAACAAGACACACAAGCTGAAACGTCAAGACTGGGCCAAGAAATATCTCAAGACTGATTTTTCTAAGGTTTTATGGACTGATGAAATGAGAGTGAGTCTTGATGGGCCAGATGGATGGGCCCGTGGCTGGATTGGTAAAGGGCAGAGAGCTCCAGTCCGACTCAGACGCCAGCAAGGTGGAGGTGGAGTACTGGTTTGGGCTGGTATCATCAAAGATGAGCTTGTGGGGCTTTTTCGGGTTGAGGATAGAATCAAGCTCAACTCCCAGTCCTACTGCCAGTTTCTGGAAGACACCTTCTTCAAGCAGTGGTACAGGAAGAAGTCTGCATCCTTCAAGAAAAACATGATTTTCATGCAGGACAATGCTCCATCACACGCGTCCAAGTACTCCACAGCGTGGCTGGCAAGAAAGGGTATAAAAGAAGAAAAACTAATGACATGGCCTCCTTGTTCACCTGATCTGAACCCCATTGAGAACCTGTGGTCCATCATCAAATGTGAGATTTACAAGGAGGGAAACCAGTACACCTCTCTGAACAGTGTCTGGGAGGCTGTGGTTGCTGCTGCACGCAATGTTGATGGTGAACAGATCAAAACACTGACAGAATCCATGGATGGCAGGCTTTTGAGTGTCCTTGCAAAGAAAGGTGGCTATATTGGTCACTGATTTGTTTTTGTTTTGTTTTTGAATGTCAGAAATGTATATTTGTGAATGTTGAGATGTTATATTGGTTTCACTGGTAAAAATAAATAATTGAAATGGGTATATATTTGTTTTTTGTTAAGTTGCCTAATAATTATGCACAGTAATAGTCACCTGCACACACAGATATCCCCCTAAAATAGCTAAAACTAAAAACAAACTAAAAACTACTTCCAAAAATATTCAGCTTTGATATTGAGTTTTTTGGGTTCATTGAGAACATGGTTGTTGTTCAATAATAAAATTAATCCTCAAAAATACAACTTGCCTAATAATTCTGCACTCCCTGTATAACTTTTTTGAAATGCGTTTTCTGGATATTTTTGTCATTATTTTGTCTCTTATGCCACGTACACACGATAATTTTTCAGCATGAAAAAAAAACAAAGTTTTTAAAAACGTCATTTAAAATGATCGTGTGTGGGCTTAATATCGTTTTTTCATCTTCTGAAAAACGACCAAAAACAATTCGAGCGTGCTGCATTTTTTAACGTTGTTTTAAAAAAAATGTGTTTTTTGTGTTGTAAAAAATTATCGTGTGTGGGCTAAAACGACGTTTTAAACCCACGCATGCTCAGAAGCAAGTTATGAGATGGGAGCTTAAATGGAACTTCCCCCTTAGAGTGCCGTCGTATGTGTTGTACGTCACCGCGCTTTGCTCATCATTTTTTTAAAACGATGGTGTGTGGGCAACATCGTTTTTAATGATAAAGTTGGAAAAACTTTGGCCCAGATTCAGAGAGCCATTACGCCTGTCTAACTGGTGTTAGACTGGAGTCATTTCAAATTACGCGCGTTTTTTAGCTAGTCGAAAACCTCAAACCATGAATAGACGGCTGCGGGCTTCAATTCGACTGGATTACGTGTTTGTACGCCTTGGAATCTACGCTGCAATAAAATTGCGGCCACTGGGTGGACTTCCCGTCGTTTTCGGCGTCGGGGTATGCAAATGAGCTTTTGCCGGCGATCCCCGAAATTACGATCTTCAATCGCAATCTCTTACGGCACCTTTAGTCATCTTTTATTTGCGTAACACTATACCAGCTTTTTGCTGCTCTAATATTAGACAGCCCATGTTAAGTATGGCCGTCTATCCCGCGTCGAATTTCTAAGTTTTCCGACGTCTTTTATTATTTTTAACGTAAGTCGTCCGGGAATAGGAATGTTCATAAACGCCGCTACTCAAACAACGAATGACGTAACGACGTGATTTCGCACAATGCACGGCGGGAAATTTCTGAACGGAGCATGCGCAGTTCGATCGCCGAGGGGACGCGCTTAATTTAAATGCTTCACGCCCAGTAATCGCGTATTTCGATTACGCGGTGAGAAAAAGACTACGCCGCCGTAGCGTACGGGCAAAAATCTACCAGGATTCGGTGTAGAGCCTGGTAAAATACGGCAGCGTAGAGTATTTCGATTACGCAGCGGAATATTAAGTGTATGTGAATCTGGGCCTTTGTTTTTTCTACATGCTGATAAACAACATTTTTTTTCATGCCGAAAAATGATCGTGTGTACGCGGCATAACTGTTAAAACAAACCTACCATTGAAATTATAGACTGATCATTTCTGAAAAAAATACTTTTTTCCCTCACTGCATCTACCATGTAACTTGTTGCTGCCCACCTGCCTAAAACCTTTGCACATTACTGTATGCAAGTGTGAATATATATACACACTATGGGCCAGATTCATAAAGGCTTTACGCTGGCGTATCTATTAATACGCCGCGTAAGTTAAAAGATGCGCCGTCGTATCTATGCCCTGTATTTAGGAACCTAGATACGCTTGAAATATGGCTTCAGCCGACCAACGTAAGTTGCCGAACGCGGTCGTAATTTAGTTGCATATTTGCGCTGGCCGCTAGGGGCGCTTCCGTAGATTTACGCGTAGAATATGCAAATGAGCTAGATACGTAAGGCTTATGACCGGCATAAAGTTACCGCTGCGAAATGAGGCACAGGCAATGTTAAGTATGGACGTCGGAACAGCGTCAAATTTTCCGTCGTTTGCGTAAGTCGTACGCGAATAGGGCTGTGCGTAAGTTACGTTCACGTCGAAAGCATTGAGTATTTGCGATGTGATTCTGAGCATGCGCCGTTCGTTAAATGCTTAATTTACATGGGGTCACGATTAATTTCCATAAAACACGCCCACTACCAGTCTAATTTGAATTACGCGGGTTTACGCCGGCCCATTTACACTACGCCGCCGTAACTTACGGCGCAAGTTCTTTCTGAATACGGTACCAGCCTCTCTAAGTTATGGCGGCGTAGTGTATATGAGATACGCTACGCCCGCCGAAAATTACGCCATTCTTTCTGAATCTGGCTATATATATATATATATATATATATATATATATATATATATATATATATATATATATATTTATAGATTTTTTTCCACTAGAAGGGGGAATTCTTAGTTTGCATATATTGCAATGCATGTTCAAGCTGGCTAAACCACATCACAGTGACCACTATTCATTGCTTGCTGGTTTTTGTAGTATTACATGTTTTGTGGAGAGTTCCCCCATTAGTCTAAAGAAGAAAGTTTACAAAGCTTGTAAAACTCTATATTGTTTTTCTTTGTGCTCTTCATAATCTAGCCTCCTGAAGATCCACCAGCCCCCTTTCAGGGACTCCATTTCCACAGATCTCCCCCAAGCTCCAGAACCCTCCTCCTACCCCACTGCCCTTGCAGTGTAAAGCAACAGCACTCGCTTTACCTGTGGTCCGTGGTGTCTGTCCCAGCATGCGACGATGGGGTCTCCTTTCCAGCTCCTCCCCTTCACAGTTAGCTGACCTATAGTTTCGGACCCACGGAGAGCCCGCATGAGCGGCGTGGGCTCAAGGAGCAGCCCAGCTGCCTATGAAATGCGGCGTGGCCCGGCCCACTGAGCACATGCCCGGTGTGCCCGATAACCAGGTGTGTCCCTAAACAAACCACCAAAGTTATTAAAATATAATACAAGGTTGTTATATACTGAATATACTGAGTGAAATAGAGAGAATTGATTGAAATGTGCGGTCATCTGTGTGGGAAGTGTGCAATGTGAAATAAGGTTCTTTAAAAAGCAATAATCCATTACACAGTTTATTATCTGCCTAGAAGTGGAAGCAGCTGCAATCATGTTTTTTTGTTGCTTTCTGCTCGCTTTCATGTTACTTTCTCATCTTTCCAAGCAGCCACAGGTGTTGTAGCACATACAGTACGTGGCCCCAAATCTATTATTATTTTTAATCAGTAACACCGCACTGCTGCTAAACGACTTACTTTATTTCCAATAGGTTATATCAGAACAACTTTTTTTTTTTTTAATAATTCTAATAGTTGCTATCAACATTTCTTACACAGAGAGCAGAACCTGGTTATCAAACTATCAGCCTTGCCTCACAGGTTACATTGGAAATGCTGCTCTCTGAGTGTAATGTGTTGGATTCTCTGTTTGGCTGCCTGTTCCTGCTCTTTGTATCAGGGGTGGCACACTTTTTGCCAATTTAATGAGGGGGGTCAGGTTGTACGTTTTTAAAGCTGAATTTCACTTTTCGTCTTCGGAACACTTCTTATTGTATCAGAAGCTACTGTCAGTGCTTTAGATACACACTGAAGCTAGCTGTCAAAGTGACAGCTGAGCCCTGCAAGTTACACCAGGGTAGCAGCTGTTCTGTGTAATTTGCATTGCTGGGCTATCTATTTGAGAGCCAGGTCTCGCTCTATATATCCGGAACTCTGACATCAGCTTCTGATATAAGGCAGAAGTGGTAGTGAAATTGTCAGCCAAGCCTCATTCATTACACAGGGAAAGCCAATGTTTGTAACTTTGTAATGGAAGTTCTGACAGTAGCTTCTTACACATAGATCAGGACCAGACAGCCCAGCCCTGCATGGGAGTGAAGGAAAAAATCATAAACACTTTGAACAGGCAATAGCCTTGCAAGATCAGCTTTAAAGAGAAGTGTGGAAATCAAACAAGATGGCTGCAGCATAGATTTGAGCTTCAGCTGTCCCACTTCAGCTTTACAGCAAGAACTGAGTAACCACTGATCACTCAGTTCTCAGTTCTGTTCTGAGCAAAAGAGTGGTGACTTTAAGTCTTTGCTCTCTGCTCTGCTCTCAGGCTGTAGAGAGGGCAACAGTGGCTGGCTCAGGGTCTTCGCCAGCTTCCGGTCAGGCATCTGGGTGGATCCTGACATAGCTGGTCCAAACTTATTTGGTTTAGATGGTGTCAAGCTTGTGTGGTGGCAACCAGATGAGGAATACAAACAAGGAAGAAGGTTTAGTGTATAAATGTATTGGGAATCGTCTCTGCTGTGTACTGGAGATTGCTGGTCTCAGGATTGTATAACCAAGAGATGGGTGGCCTGCTTTAGTGTATTTATTTCTACATGCTTGCTGATTCCTTGCAAGGGATCCCCATTAGATGGAAATCCGATCAGTGACCTACTAAGCTTATACGAAGGGTCTGATAATACTATATGTCTGGTGAGTTTGAACCCCTGCGGGGATTTTGATTCCAACACGTGGTGGATTGAGAGTGGGCCGGCTGGTGCACGCTTCCTTTTCCTATCTACACTACTTTTGGATAACGCACAGACTGTGGATGTTTTCTTACATCAAGATTTTCCATCTTTTTGCCTACTGTATGGTGGAGTTGGACACCAATATGCATTTTTAGCGCTGTTTGGCATTTATTACTTAATGACTTATTTTGGACTCTGAATGCTTTTTTATTTTTTATATATATATATATATAATAAATTATTATAATTATTCTCCCACTGTGTGTGATATATATATATATATATATATATATATATATATATACACAGTGGGAGAATAATTATTTGATCCCCTGCAGATTTTGTAATTTTGCCCACTTACAAAGAAGTTAAGGGTTTATAATTTTTATCACTGGCGCAATTTACAAAATATGCAGGGGATTAAATATTGTGTGTGTGTGTAATATATATATATATACACATATGTATGTATGTGTATGTGTGTGTATATATATATATATATATATATATATATATATATATATATATATATATATATATATTATTTAGAGTAAGGAGCTCTGATGTGACCAGGAGGATATGTATAATCCTAAAAAAAATGTATCCATGGTTTTCAAGAACAAATCTTTCAACTATATTTAATTCAACAAAGCAATGACTTCAGCCTAAAAATAATAAAGTATTTTATATTAGGAATGACAAGTCACTTACTTGATGTCGGTGAATCTGATTACCCTGACTTGAATTGGATATTTACAGTAGCAGCTGCCCAATCTTTTTTTTTGTAAGCCATCTGGAATTGTATTTCAAGGTAGGCTGCTTCAGGCAAGCAAGGGAGTATAATGATTAGAGAGTCAGGAAAAAAATGTTATATTGTATCTTGGTTATGTATGGTGAAGTAGGATCACAGTGAAAACTCAGATGTGATTGGCAGTTAATAAGGGATTCAATTACTTCAGAGACACACTCTCAGAACTACTACTACTGGTGGTAGACAGTAGCATTTTTCTGTGGAAATGTGGTGATCGGAGTCTCTTGTGTTCTGTTATTTTTCTTAAAATTGTTATATCTAAATGGTTGTGTTTTTTTTATGGAAGTTAATATGTGTTATCCAAATAGTATGTTTTCTTAATGGCTTGAGGTGGCAGTACAAGGCTGAAATTCTTTCCAATAAAGTGCCTTTTTTTGTTTTGTTTTTTAGGACATTGTGGAAGTTTTAGAACCTTTGCATCATTTTCATAGCTTACTGTGTCTCTGTTGTGGAGTTGTTTCATCATGTCTTCTTCCCCTAACACCCAGGCAAAAAATTAGGGGAACATTTGTCAGCTACTCTTACTAAGACCCTTCTCCCTCGATTTCTCACTTTGCCTGGGCAACCAGCTCTTGGAAGAGTCCTGTTTGTGTCAAACTTCTTCCATTTGATAAATATGGAGGCCACTGTGCTCTTAAGAGCCCTCGGTGCAGCAGCAATTGTTTGTGTATATAAAAACAATTCCCTGTGTTGCACTTTTTGCTGTGAATAGTGTTTTATACATATAAACCTTATGTTTTTCTTTTTTTTCCATGAAGGGAACTTAAAGAGAAGATCCAACCAGAAATACTAGAACTGATAAAGCAACAAAGACTTAATCGACTTGTGGAAGGAACTTGCTTTAGAAAACTGAACAGTCGAAGGCGACAGGGTATGTTGCAATTGTTTTTTTATAATTTAACACTAAACACGTTTTATATTTTTAAAGCGTATAGAAATACTATTTATAGACCCTTTGCATAATTTCCCTAAATTTCAAAATACAACAAAGCAAATTGTGTACTTTATTATTTCCTCACAAATGTGTTCTTATATTTTTATGAAGTATAGGGTTACAATATAATACTGTTCGTCTTCTGTGATCTAAGCACTGAAAGTGTGATTTCTATAACTGATCCAGTTGTGGTGTGATAAAACAAACTTACAGTCTCAGTAGCTTGGCAGATTGTTACTCCATCCAAATGACATCTTGCAGATTGTAGAAAGCTTAAATTCACAAATGTGTGCAGATCATAACAGATGAACATCAGATAGGTCAAAAAAGTCATAGTATGTTTAGTTCCAGCAGAAAACAGTACATGTAATGAATGGCGACAAAAACATGAAAAAGATGATTGGGACTAACAACATAGTGCACCCCCTAGCTACAGAGTGAAGTAGGAAAAAAATATTAAGGGCAAACAAGCAATAGATGTGTAACATGATAAATACCATACTTGTGCACAACGTAATGATGCAGTATTGCTCTCTGTAGCATTCTCCTGTGAGCACAGTAAGGGAGTCTGCAGTGAAGATACACAGGTTCAGCAGTGCTAGCTACTTTTTATTTTATTTTGAGTACCGCAGGACATTGAATTGAATGAATTCTTAAATATTTTTCTGTAGCTTGGCTTGAAGATGACCCTAATTGTTATTTTTATTCTCCAAAAATAACCCATACACGTCCTCTACTTAATGGTCCTGTAATATATTTTTCTTGAAATTGTTTCATTTTGTGTTTTTGTGGTTTTTTAACAAAAAATAAAAACCGCAGAGGTGAATAAATACCACCAAAAGAATTTAGGTACAGTGTTGTATGACCACGCAATTGTCATTCAAAGTGCGACAACGCTGAAAGTTGAAAATTGGTCTAGGCAGGAGGGGGGTTTAAGTGCCCAGTAAGCAAGTGGTTATTGTTACTTTAGGAGTAGTAATCCATAACAAATAATCAGAATCAATCTTGTATTGTTCTGACTTGAATGAAATCTGATTGGTTGGAATGCATACGCATATAAGCGTGGAGTGCAGACAATGGGTCTTCTGCAGAATGGCAAAACAGCCATTATCATGAATAACACTTTTCAAATTTACTGTTTTTACGCCTACAATAGATTAGCAAATGCAGCAAGATTTGAGGTGCCTTTGGATTTAATCTACGATCAGTCTGGGATGCTTCTGAGTTCCTTCCTTCTCAGTCCTTCTGACCACCTTCCGGTCTCTTTTGCATTCCTGTTGACTTGCAAACAAATACCTTTTTAAATTTATTTTACTGTATGTCCCAATTTACGCAGCTCTTTACATATATCAGTCCCTGTGCTCAAGGAGCTTACGCTCTAAGATTCCTAACTCACATTCATACATATTGGCCCAGATTCAGATAGAATTAGACTATCGTAGAGTATCAGAAATACACTACACCGCCGTTTTTTACCTGGCTCTACGTGGAATCCAGGTAGATTTTGTCCAGTAAACGACGGCGGCGTAGTGTATTTCTCCTGTCGCAATCCATCTGCGCGAGTAGGGGGCGTGAATCATTTAAAATAGGCGCGTTCCCGCGGCGATCGAACTGCGCATGCTCCGTTTGCAAATTTCCCGCCGTTCATTGCGCGAAATCACGTGGTTACGTCATTTTTTCTTGAGTAGCGTCGTTTACGGAGATTCCTATTCCCGAACGAGTTACGTAAAAAAAAAAAATTGAAATTCGACGCGGGAACGACGGCCATACTTAACATGGGCTACGCACCGTTAGACCAGCAAAAAGCTGGTCTAACAGCACGTATAAAAAAATAGACGAAAGCGATTGCGAAGACCGCTCGTATCTTCGTGGATCGCCGTAAAAACTCATTTGCATATCCCGACGCATGAAAACGACGCGAACTCCTCCCAGCGGCCGCAAAAATATCGCAGCGTAGATCCGAAGGCTTACGAAGACGTAAGCCTCTCGGATCGAAGCCCGAAGCCACCGTATCATGGTTTGAGGATTCAAACTAGTGATACGGCGCGCGAAATTTTAAATTACTCCTGTCTAACACCAGTTAGACAGGCGTAATTGCTCTGTGAATCTGGGCCATTATATTTATATTGGAAAATAGGTGGTTAGTGAAATGTGCATATGTGTTTGATTGCAGTACTAACATGGTCTAATGCTGTTAGTATGATGGTAGAGAAATTACTATTAACTGACTGTCTCTTCTCATCACTTCCTCTGTCAGAGAATGGAGCGTTTTAGTGGTGACCTTGTACCTTGTACCACCATGTACAAGATGGCAGCTGAGATGGACAATTTCTCTCCCAATATGACAATTGCTCCCAGTTCAAGTATAGGTATATCTATGGCCTTTGTGCATGCAGTAAGATACATTGGGCCAGATTCAGATACACTTAATTTTGCGCTGCGTAATCGAAATACTCTACGCTGCCGTATTTTCCCAGGCTCTACATCGAATTCTGGTAGATTTTTGCCCGTACGCTACGGCGGAGTAGTCTATTTCTCGCCGCGTAATCGAAATACGCGATTAGGGGGCGTGAAGCATTTAAATTAAGCGTGTCCCCGCGGCGATCGAACTGCGCATGCTCCGTTCAGAAATTTCCCGCCGTGCATTGCGCGAAATCACGTCGTTACGTCATTCGTTGTTTGAGTAGCGTCGTTTACGAACATTCCTATTCCCGGACGACTTACGTTAAAAATAATAAAAGACGTCGGAAAACGTAGAAATTCGACGCGGAGACGACGGCCATACTTAACATGGGCTGTCTAATATTAGACCAGCAAAAAGCTGGTATAGTGTCACGCAAAAAAAGATGACCAAAGATGCCGTAAGAGATCGCCGGCAAAAGCTCATTAGCATACCCCGACGCGGAAAACGCCGGGAAGTCCACCCAGTGGCTGCAATTTTATTGCAGCGTAGATCCGAAGGCGTACGAACACGTAATCCAGTCGAATTGAAGCCCGCTGCCGTCTATTGAGGTTTCCGACTAGCTAAAAAACCTGCGTACGTTGAAATTACTCCAGTCTAACACCAGTTAGACAGGAGTTACGCCTCTCTGAATCTGGCCCATTGTGTCTATTACAGGGAGACCAGAAATCCAGTGTAGTGCCATAAAACTAATTTACTGCACACATAAGCTAATAAATTCATCCTAGATAAAACATAGAGTTGTTGTTTTTGCAGGTAGTAATGATTTACCATTTTGTGGTTTTGACTGTATTATTTAGAAGAAAACTTCCGTCCCATCTTTTGTTGGATTTCAGCAAGTTTTAAGTTCTGCAAAGCAGACTAATCGTTGCACAGAATGTACTGTCCAAGAGTGAACCATCCCCACTCAAAAGAGAAAAGGCTCATCTTTAGAGTGCATATACTGCTATGGTTCAGAACACAAATCAATTAAAGACATCAAGTACAGCTTGGCAATTTTTACATTTAAAGATCTATTTCCTCCTGGATGTGATTACCCTCAAAAAAAAAAAAAACACAAATTACATAAATGCTACAAATTCCAATTCTCAAATACCTTATCTTGTTTCTTTACAATTGTATGTACATTTAATTCCTATAAATATCACAATATTCACCTTTTGTAGCCATCTATTCACTGATAGCAAAAGACCAGTAATGGCCAGTGATGATTTAGTGCAGGGGTGTCAAACTCAATTTAATTGTGGGCCACATCAGCAGAATGTGGTGCACAACATACTGAGTGCAGGGTTTAGAAGTTAGTTACATACAAAGTGCAGAGTTCAGGAGTGCATTATGAACAGAGTTCAGGGTTGTGCTGTGTACAGAGTGCAGGGTTTAGGGGTTCACTATGTACAGAGGGCAGATTTCCAGGATGTGCTGAGTACCGATTGCAGAGTTCCGGGGTGTGCTGTGTACGGAGTGCAGGTTTTGGGGGTGCACTATATACAGAGTGCAGAGTTGAGGTGTGTACTGTGTGCAGAGTGCAAAGTTTAGGGGTGTGCTATGCACAGTGTGCAACCGCAACCCCCCCTCCAGCTTCCTCGCATCTCTCTTTCCTACCTGGCCCGACTCTACAACCACCCTTGTAGGTGGCTCTGCTTTGCTTTGCAGGGGAATTGTTCTCCCCGTAAGATTCTTGAGATCTTTTCCTGCTATGAGTGCACACAGAGATGTTTGTTACGAAAACTGCTGAGAGCACAGCTGTTCCTGGTAGACACAAAAGGCTTCTGTGTTTACAAGTAACAGTGGGGAGCAGGAGTGGAGGGTAAAAACCAGAGGTAGCGGAATGGAGTTTCACCATGTTCCTTCTGCAAAACTGGGTGCAAGGGTCACATGACAAGGCCTTGCAAATGGCCTTGTGTTTTGACATATGTGATCTACAGTGAAAGAACAGATGCCTGGCATCCCTATAAATTAACATGTGCCTTCCTGCTGGCCACTGGATGGTGCAGACTTTATCTCTTCTGTGCTGATCAGTTGTTTGAAAACTGGTCCTGGAGAAGGTCTTGTAGATTGTAACCAAGCCAGTGGCCAGATCCCTCCCTGGAACATGCACATCTAAAGCATACCTGGGATGTATTTTTCCCACTCACGCTCAGACAAAACAGCAGTATAATGACTGGGGAGCACCGCAAGGAAGCATGGGAGATGTCATTTTGCATTTACCAGGAAGCCGATGTATCACCCCCCGCTGGCTGTTATGAAGAGCCAGAAATGAAAAAAATAAAAATAAATGAAACAGCCATAGGAATGGAATGATGATATGCACAAAGTAAGAAAAATATTTCAGCAAAACGAATACTGCATTTTGACGATAAATGCTCTTTGTTAATACTTAATTTGATAAATGTGACTTTAGTAATGCTTTATTAAACACTGCTGATAAATTTACTAGATATTGCCAGGCTACGTTTTATCACCATCATAATTTTTCACTGTGCATTAAAAAAAAAGTTTCAGGAGGTAAGGGGAGCACAACTTTGCTTTTTGTAGAATAGGTAATATATAATATGTAATAAATCTTTCTTTTCGAAAGGCTATGTCAGCGGGAATAGTACACATGAATTCTTTAAAGCTAGATTTGTATCCATTACTTATGGAAATGAAAGCTGGGGAGAGAGTGTAGTGATTCTTGCCAAATTTAAATATAGATAGAGAGTAATGAATGAGAACTTGTGTTTATTACTTAGATCGTAGGGTTGTCAGCAACCAAATTGGAATTAAAATTATGGAATTGAAATTATATCATTACTGATTCGCCCCGTGTCCAAGGGCCCTTATTTTAACTTTGGATAGTATTTTTTTTTTCTGCCTTTAAATACCTTATACAGCCCACTTCCTGATTCTTGTCTGGTAAAAAGCTTAGGCTTATGACATCATGCACAGTTCTCTCTCTCACTCTAGGAAGGGAGGGGTGAGTCATAAGAGGGCCAATCAGAGCTTCAGAGCTGGATGTGTGCCTTTTGTGTGTCTGTGTAAATTCAGGAAGTGAACAGGCAGCAGCTTTAGCTGCCCACAGTTAAAATGGCTGCAGCCAGACTCAGTGGAGGGAGATTTCTGCAGTATATTTGGCAAGTACAGAATCACAGTATATATACAATAAAATGCAAAGTGGTTGGAGGGAAGCTTTAGAATAGCAAAGATGTTTTTATTACAAATTATGTGAGCAGACTGCAGTTCCTCTTGAAATACTTAACATTATGGATGTTGAGCATTTTTGAGCTTTAAGCTACAAAACACTCAGGTGTGAATGGGGAAGGGAACTGCCGCTCCAGGACACAGCACTACAAATCACAGCAGAGTGGGGTATGAAGCTGACACATTTCGCACTGTGGTATCAGCGCTTAGTCATAGCTAAAACAAAATAATACACAACTCGAATAATTGCCTTAACCAGACCAAGTCACGTGACCCACCCTCACCTGTGGCCAACCCTTGTTAATGATGTATATTCAAATGATGAGTGACAATCAATGGTAATCGCCTGGGATGGTGAGTCGCATTAGTGGTCATATCTGACACACATGTGAAACCCAAAACAGAGATGGAAATGAAAGTAAATAAATATAAATAAAAACTAAGTAAAAGATACATACAGTAAAGTAGTCAACCATGAGAAATAGACAAAGGCATAAGTGAGACCTAGTGACAATAATCTGACGTACAGCTGTGATCAATGTGAAAAATAAATAATATAAATGGTGCAACAGTGTCATTGAAACACAAATACGTACAGACGTGTGTTCCTATTAAATGTGTGAAACAACGTGAAGCGATCGAGAATCCTATATACACATATATATGTAAAGGTCGTGATGATGCAAGAGAAAATAGAAAGTAGACATCAAAATTATGTGTATATTATGCATCAGGAAACTCGAAGGACATTGTGGGCAAACAAATAAAAGAAAAAATATGTATGAAGAGACAGCGCTCAAAGTTATATGGAAATTATATAGATTTATATAAATGTTTATGTGTTCATAGTGGAGCTCAAAAAGAGCTGTAATGAAACAAAATACATATTTCATATGCCTATTAACTAGAGACAGTGCAGTGATGAATGTGTGATCACTGTACAGTGATGATGATATACCTGTTTTTCTTTAAAAACGGGTATATCATCATCACTGTACAACGCTCTGATTGGCCAAAGCGGCAATGACGTCACTACACGCATGTATGCGGGAGCCGTGAAAATTGCCAGTTTTTATTAAGGGATTCTCACTGCAGTTGCGCCTTTGTCTACGGCGCACATGCGCCATAGACAATGGTGTCTACCTTTTGGAAAATATCTCCTAAACCATGTAGGTTTAGAAGATATTGCAAACACCTACAGGTAAGCCTTAGTCTAGGCTTACCTGTAGTTGGAACTTCGTGTGCGGGGTTTACAACCACTTTAATAATTATTAGCGCCAACAGCATGATGCGTTTCACCAAAGCACACAAAAGCATGCAATTTTGTGTGTGTTCATGTGCTACATAAGTGTGACTACAGCCTTAGGCCCCTTCCACCCGGGGCGGGTTCCGTTGGAGACTGTCTGCTCAGCAGGGAATCTGTCCACTCATCCCCTTCAAGCAGACAGATGGCTGGTCTGTGTCCGCTCTGCTTATGCAGAGCAGATACAGACACAGACCACTCTCCTCTATGGGCAGTCGGATGTAAATGGACCCCCTGTCCGTTTATACCCCACTACTATCCGATCCCCATCCCTCTGTTTTTAGCAGACAGGATCCGATCGCATTCCTCTGTTTTTAGCAGACAGGATCCGATCGGATGTTGGCGGGTGTCAACGGACACATGTCTGTTGAAAATTGCTGCTCCATAGAGGAGACTGGGAGGGTCCAATCGTGTCCACCTGAAAAAACGATTGGTCTGTCTGTGCGAAAGGGCCCTTATGTGCGATAACAATGTTATTTTTGGTTATAGATAATTATCTTGTTTAAATTTTTAGATTTTTTGCATCATCAAAGTTTTAGATTTTTTGCATCATCAACATAGTGTCAAAAATCTATTTTAATTATGTGTGATTAATTTTCATAATTTTGATACTTGGAAGCACAGGCCTTGCATGTTTTCCTAGGTGCATCTGCTGCACACACTCCAGTGGGGTATGATCCTCACTGCTGAATAATCCAGTTGTGACCTAGTAAAGGAGCACCAATATGTGCTTTTTATGGTTGCTAGATATGTTTTTGCACCTCCCCTCCCATGTCTAATACCTTTTAGATTGAATAAAGCAGGCCAACTTAACTGAATGTTTTGTAATTGTCATCTTTTATTGCACTGTATACTAAAGTAATTTCATTTTTTACAACCATTCATGCGATTTGCTGAATAACATCTGTTAGTCAGCTAAAACAAAAGTTTCCCCATGCACATTTTTTTAGAGCTTGTAGTTTCTATATGTTTGATATTGGAAATTATATGGGGTATGAAATGCAGAAGATCACATAAAGAAAAAAAGTATCAAGAAATAGTCTGTTGTTGAGGTTGGAAATATAACATTACTGCCTAGTAGGATAAGAATCCAATGAGAAAATCGGATGAAAAATACTGCTTTCAGAGATTGTCCGAATAATCTCCATTGTTAGTATTTAGTAATTAGTACAGTATTTCTACAATCAAAATCGTGTGACCAAGCTTACGAATGCTTGGAAACGAAAGTGTACGTTACAATACAATACAATACAATACAATACAATACAATACATAACATCACTTCCGAAGTTTGTATTATGTTGTACAAGAATTTTCGTCACTTTAGTAACCTTTTGGTTTTTAATATAAGACTAGCATGCAAAAAAAAATGGACGATCATTTTTCCCACATTCTTATTGTGTGTACAAGGCTTTATTCTTGATTTTTTTCATTATTGTTAGTGACTGTTTAATCAATACTCCCCAACTGCAGGCTTGTAAGCTGAATGTGTCCTTTGTCTCCATTGGACGTTGTCTTCAATATATTTTAATCTGAACTTTCCCCGCAGAGTATATTTAAAGCTGAACTTTAGGCAAAGTGCTAAATACGCAGGTGCAATACATATATCAATATGAAATATAGCTGCAACATGTATAACAACAAGGGGAGTTCCACCCGTTTTTGTGTTTATTAAATGTCAACAGCTACAAAAAGCTGCTGGTTTTTAACCACTTACCCCCGGACCATATTGCTGCCCAATGACCAGAGCACTTTTGTGATTCGGCACTGCGTCGCTTTAACTGACAATTGCGCGGTCGTGCTAGGTGACTCCCAAACAAAATTGGCGTCCTTTTTTCCACAAATAGAGCTTTCTTTTGGTAGTATTTGATCATCTCTGCAGTTTTTATTTTTTGCGCTATAAACAAAAATAGAGCGACAATTTTGAAAAAAAATCAATATTTTTTACTTTTTGCTATAATAAATATCCCCCATAAATATATAAAAAAAAAACGTTTTTTTTCCTCAGTTTAGGTCGATACGTATTCTTCTACATATTTTTCGTAAAAAAAAATCATAATAAGCGTTTATTGATTGGTTTGTGCAAAAGTTATAGCGTTTACAAAATAGGGGGTAGTTTTATGGCATTTTTATTAATATTTTTTTTTACTAGTAATGGCGGCGATCAGCATTTTTTTTCAGTACTGTGACATTATGGCGGGCACTTCGGACACTTTTGACACATTTTTGGGACCATTGGCATTTTTTTAGCAATCAATGCTATAAAAATGCATTGGATTATTATAAAAATGCCATTGGCAGTAAAGGGGTTAACACTAGGGGGCGAGGAAGGGGTTAAGTGTGTTCCTGGGTGTGTTCTAACTGTATGGGGGGTGGCCTCACTAGGGGAAATCACTGATCTTCTGTTCATACATTGTATGAACAGAAGACCAGCGTTTCCCCCGCTGACAGGACCGGGAGCTTTGTGTTTACACACATAGCTCCCGGTCCCCGCTCTGTAACGAGCGTTCGCATGTGCCCGGCGGCAATCGAGGGGCGAGCAGGGACGCGCACGCACCGCCTCCGGTGGCGCGCACGTGCCCCCTAGTGGCCGCTTTAATGCGGACGTATAGCTACGGGCTCTCGCCCAGGAGAGCCACCGTCCCTCAGTAATATGACGGCGGGCAGGGCTAAAGCGGTTAATAAACGCACACTTTACTGTCCCACGGTCCATCGATGTGGACGCCCGAACCCTCGCTCCTCTCTCTCTCCTCTCCACAGCGCCGACATCACTACTGTGGGCACCCGGCTGTGACGGCTTGCAGCTTCACAACCGGGGTGCACACTGTGCATGTGCGAGTCGCGATGCACATCCTGAGTAGTCGGGCAATCTTCTGTGACGTGATCATGATTAAACACAAGATATTTGTGTGAAACGCGTCTACGTGACCTTGTCTTGGTGTCTTTGGTGTTATCACTTTGAACAATAAAAGGCAATCGGAATTTCTGGATTTGCAGCCATTTCTTTTCTTACAAGTTTCCCACGGAGGCGGGCCAGAGCTGTCACTCTACAAGATATTCCACCTCAGGTTATCATCATACACCTAGGTGGCCAGGAGAAAAAGTGGGAGCTGGGTACCTGTGAAAACTAGGTACTCGCTCCCGTCCCCAAAAAATGGCATGTCATGGGTCATGATTGCTTAAAGCAATGGGTGGAATTCCACATTGAGCATTTGAGGAGGAGAGGATTAGAATGCCTGTACTGCTGCCACAACATCAATCCAAAAGCTCTACATGTATAGTACAGAGTGGGTTTTAAAGTTGTAATCACGTTTACGTGACTTTTTATTTGTGTAGCTCTCACTGTTTAGGCACTGTTCTAATGCAAGTTTGCCTCATTATTTTTGCTAGTATAGTATAGTACATGCTCTTAATTCAGGCCCAGCAAGCCTGATTTTCTTTCACTTACTAACTACCCACGTTATGGCTTATGAAAGCTTTTTCTGTGAGCACAATGCTTTTGAAATAATCCTCTACAAAGTGTTTGAAATGAGAACAGGAAGCATGGATTTTCAAAGGCTTTATCGCAGCATCGGAGATTCTCCCATCCTCTTTTACTTTTAGTGATGTTACAAAATAAAAGAAAATTGAATTGTATGAAAGTTAATGAATCGCTCTCTAACACGTCAAATTGACATTTTGTCTTTTTTTGGTTTCTGACCACAAAGACTATTTTCTTTTAATTAGAAAAACAAATGTGTTCTATTACTTCTGAGTGACAGTTTGCAGTCATAGAGCCTATGAAGGAAACAATAATTCTCAATACCTCCTGAATCCTGATCAGCCAACAATACAGCAAGCATCAGCCTGAAAAGAAGCATTATGTAGCTCCAAATTGACATGTCACTCTTGTCAACACTTGTATTCTCTTGAGTCCTATATCATATAAGAGCAAAAGTGGAGTAGATAGACACATATGCCAAGATTGATCGTGGGCTCCATCAGGGCTGAACACACATGATTGCCTCCATGAAGTTCCACAAGCCTTCAATTATAAATAGTGGGACATTTTTTCCAACTTGGCACATCATCTTTTTCAGTAGAAGGCAACAGGAAATATATTATCTTTCCGGAAAAAAAAAGTTGTTTTAAAAAAAGCAGTAAAATATATTAACTCCAGCCATAAACCAGCCATTTTATTTTACATTGCATTACCTGAAATATTTCAGGCCCTAAAGAAGGGGGCTTTTCCTCCTAAAATGTGTTGGTTGTATTTGATTATCTTAATCAATATATGTTTTAATAAAACCTTTAAATTATATGAATTTTTATACTCCAAGAGTTTGCCCCTGAGGGTGTCCACTTCTACCACTGGCTGACCTTTGTTGTTATTTCCATTTACAACAAATAAATATGCAAATAATGAACACGCTACAAATGTTTATTAACATTCATGCTTCATAATAACCAGTTAAGAGTTTTGTACCTCTGGAAGCCTCTCATATATTTTCCATTATATTAAGTATAGAGATTTGTAGATTAGCAACTTAAAGGAAGGTATGTCCGCCACCTCATTTTTTTAGCCTCCTTGTAGCTGTTGAGATGATATGTCTTACACAAAGATAACACAAGTTGATTGTTTTTAATGAGTCCACCAACTGCATGCTGCGTGCACACGCTCAGAATTTCCGACAACAAATGTTCGATAGGAGCTTTTTTGTTGGAAATTCCAATCGTGTGTAGGCTCCATCGGACATTTGCTGTCGGAAATTAGGACAACAAAAATTTGAGAGCTGGTGTGTACACAATTCCGACGCACAAAATTGCACACATGCTCGGAATCAATTTAGAAGAGCTGCACTGACTATTGAAATTCATTTTTCTTGGCTCGTTGTACATGTTGTACGTCACTGCGTTCTTGACGCTCGGAATTTCCAACAACATTTGTGTGACCGTGTGCATGCTAGACAAGTTTAAGCCAACATCCGTTTGGAAAAAATACAGTTTTGTTGTCGGAATGTCTGATCGTGTACGCGGCATTAGACTTGCATTGTGTAGCACTTACATATGCAAACATGGCCTCCCCTATGAACCTGGGGAGGTCAAAGCAGTTCAAGGGGACATATTAAGATGTTAGTTATATGGAAACGTATTTTGACATTTGCATCACTACAAAGTTGCTAAATGAGAATCTTATCACTGATATTTTCAAAATAAATGTAAAAGAGTTAAGCTAAACATAAACAATCCTACCAATAAGTGACAATGAATGGCTTTCAATCATAGTCATTCATTGTGCATTGTTGTATTGTTCTCTGTGATTGGTTACAACATTCACATGGTACAGACAGGGCCAGTTAGCATCTGTACCATGTAATAGCTGTGGCCAATCACAGCTTCATAATAGTACACACTGTACATCACCGTGATTATCACTGTTATAAGCAATCAGAGTGTGTAAAAAAATTAATCCTGATCTCTTCGCCAGAGTAGTAACATGTCACTATGGTAACACTGTCCTGCTCTAGCCACAGAATATAGAAAAATTATAAAAAAAGTAGAATTTGTAAAAAAGAAAAAAAAAAGTAAAAAAAATATTGGCTTGGGCAGGAAGAAGGTGAAAGTCTCAGGCATTAAAGTAGTTAAAAACAGCGTTAACATTATACACAGTATAGATTGTCACTAGGCATAGAAGAATGAGAACACTGGTTTAACCCAGCTTTAAATATACACGTCCAATGCTATCTGGAGCATGAAATGTATCCCAGGGTGATTACTCAGTTAGTCATACGGAAGGCAAGATGCATTTTATTTTTACTGTGAAACGCTTGAATACTGTTAACTACTTGTCATGTTGTTATGATTTGCACTGCTATATTTTTTTTTTTTTTATTATTATTATTATTAAATCAAGTCTTTGTTTGTCCTTTATTCGCTTGGGCAGTGTGTGTGTATTTTCATTAACCATGTTCTGCAAATTAAAGACCCACATCTAAAAGCACCAACAGCTTTGGGTAGGCATCTGATAAAGACTGCCTACATGTAAGATAGCATTTTTATTTGGTGCTCTAGGCTCTTATTATATATTCTGTATATATATTATGTACACCTGTATGGTGTTGGATTCCCTTTTGGAGTCACTGGGCAGAGCATGTTTTGCTAAACGACAGCAAGAATAAAAAAGGGTAAGGGATCATTCCCACTAGTTTTGATCTCTCTCTAAAGAGCCATTTGCATTTGGAAAATTTAACACACAGGAGGAGGCCTTTTATTGCCTGCTTACCGCCTGTTTTGACCCCTTGAACCCCACACTAGCACGCTGCAATAACTCCTGCTGCGGTCGCAAATCAGTACACTGTGGCATAGGTACACCTCCAACTGCTGTCTCTTCAGCTAAAGGGGAAGCACTTGGGAGTAATAAAATCCTGTCTCAACCATTTTGTGTTACAGTACCTCAAACACTATGGTGAATGGGGCCACAAAAAGATTGTTGAAGGCGTTTTACATTGGGTTGCAAAAATATGTAGAATGTTATGTCATTGCTGCCCCCATCATTCTCTATTCCGCTCAAAAGGCTTTGGCTGAAGGATTTCATTATGCTTTGATAAAGATCTGATACAAAACATTGCATTAGAAAAACAACCTCTAAGGCCGCATAAACACAACCAAATAAATCCGATCAAATCGGTCTGACAGACCGTTTTGATCGGATTTGTCTGCTGGGGTATATTGGTTTGATCGCTATACACACGATCAAACCAAAATCTCTGCCAGGAGACAGCGCGGTGACGTGGAGGTGACGTTGACGCCGCCACGTCACCGTCACCAGGAAGTAAAACACTTCCGCGCATGCGTCGAATCCATTTGACGCATGCGCGGGCATGCTTTAAAATCTGTCTGCTGGAAAAACCCGTCTGTCCGCCCGTACACACGATCGAATTTGTCTGCTAAAACGGTCCTTCGGACCGTTTCCAGCAGATAGATTTGATCGTGTGTACGCGGCCTATTATGTGAGTGAATGTTTCACCCCTTGCCTTCACGAATCATTGTAAAATGACGTCCTGAGCGGCTAGGGGGCGCGCTCGCCGCATCCCTCGGGACCCGGTGCGTGTGCCCGGCGGCCGCGATGGCCACCGGCACCCGCGATTGCCCGCAATCACGGCAGGACCATGGATCTGTGTGTGTAAGCACAGAGGAGAGGAGACCGATGCGTGGTCCCATTACAGAGAAACATACATCGGTCTCCTCCCATTGTAAGTCCCCTTCCCTTACAGTTAGAATCACACACTAGGGAACATATTCACCCCTTGATCGCCCCCTAGTGTAACCCCTTCCCTGCCAGTCACATTTACACTGTAACCAGTGCAGTTTTATAGCACTAATCGCTGTATAAATGTGAATGGTCCCAAAAAAACGTGTCAAAAGTGTCTGATATGTCCGTCGCAATGTCACCGTCACAATAAAAATTGCAGATCACCGCCATTACTAGTAAAAAAAAAAAAAATCATAAATCTATTCCTTATTTTCTAGATGCTATGGGCCAGATTCACAGAGAATTAGATTATCGTAGCGTTTCCGAAATACACTACGCCGCCGTATTTTACCTGGCTCTACGTGGAATCCAGGTAGATTTTGTCCAGTAAACGACGGCGGCGTAGTGTATTTCTCCCGGCGCAATCCATCTACGCGAGTAGGGGGCGTGAAGCATTTAAAATAGGCGCGTTCCCGCGGCGATCGAACTGCGCATGCTCCGTTCCCAAATTTCCCGCCGTGCATTGCGCAAAATCACGTTGTTACGTCGTAGTAGCGTCGTTTACGTACATTCCTATTCCCGAACGAGTTACGTTAAAAAAAATATATATATTAAATTTGACGCGGGAACGACGGCCATACTTAACATGGGTTACGCACTGTTAGACCAGCAAAAAGCTGCTCTAACATTACGTAGCCAAAAAATGACGTAGGCGATTGCGAAGGACACTCGTACCTTCGTGGATCGCCGTAAAAACTCATTTGCATACCCCGACGGTGAAAACGATGCGGACTCCACCCAGCGGCCGCAAAAATATCGCAACGTAGATCCGAAGGCTTACAAAGACGTAAGCCTCTCGGATCGAAGCCCGAAGCCGCCGTATCATGGTTTGAGGATTCAAACTAGTGATACGGCGCGTGAAATTTGAAATTACTCCTGTCTAACACCAGTTAGACGGGCGTAATCGCTCTCTGAATCTGGGCCTATAACTTTTGCACAAACCAATCAATAAATGCTTATTGCAATTTTTGTTTTCCCAAAAATATGTAGAAGAATATGTATCGGTCTAAACTGAGGAAAAAAATTGTCTCTTTAAAAAAAAATTGCGATATTTATAAAATCAAAAAGTAAAAAATATTTAGTTGTTTTTTTTTTTCAAAATTGTTGCTATTCTTTTGCTTATAGCACAAAAAAAAAAACATAAAGATTTAATTTCGGTACAGTGTTGCATGACCACGCAATTGTCATTCAAAGTGCCACAGAGCTGAAAACTAAAAATTAGTCTGGGCAGGAAGGGGGTAAAAATGCCCTGTATTGAAGTGGTTAAAGCCAACCTAATTTTAGTTTAGTAAAAAAAAGATCTCCCTTTCCTTACTGACCTTGTGGCCCCCAAGAATAAAATGGGAACTGGTGTCACTACGACAGAAAAACACAGTTGCAACATTTTTTAAACTAAGCCAGAAAACATGTCTGAAGCTGGGCTTTAAAACTGTAAAAACTTTAATAGTATATATATTAAGTATTGTATATGTAAAACCTGAATCACCAGTGCAAGAGCCTTGAGTAGTGTGACAGTATAAGATGCTGTCGCTGTAAAATTGGTCGTTTAAGGCACACCGGGAGTGCAAATTGGCTCGGCTTCTTTTCTCCAAATCAGGAGTAAATATTGATTCTCCATGAATACAGAATAGTGAAGGATTCTGTATACTGAAAAAATAAGCCTAATGCAGCTGCCACATCTTAACTACGTGCCGACCGCCACCGCAGTTATACGGCGGGACGGTGGCACTGCTGCGCAGGAGCACGTAGCTCTACGTCCACTCTTTAGCAGCTTCTAGGGAGCGCGCGCGCCCCCGCGCGTCCCCCGAGTCGCGCGCCCATCGGGCGCGATCGCCGCTGGGCATGCGCACTCGTTCGTTACAGAGCGGGGAACGGGAGGTAAACACATAGCTCTCGTTCCTGTCAGCGGGGGAAACGCTGATCTTCTGTTCATACAATGTATAAACAGAAGATCAGTGATTTCCCCTAGTGAGGCCACCCCCCCATACAGTTAGAACACAAGCAGGAACACACTTAACCCCTTTCCTGCCCCCTAGTGTTAACACCTTCACTGCCAATGGCATTTTTATAGTAATCCAATGCATTTTTATAGCATTGATCGCTATAAAAATGCCAATGGTCCCAAAAATGTGTCAAAAGTGTCCGATGTGTCCGCCATAATATCGCAGTACCGAAAAAAAACACTGATCGCCGCCATTACTAGTAGAAAAAAAAATATTAATAAAAATGCCATAAAACGACCCCCTTTTTTGTAAACGCTATAAATTTTGCGCAAACCAATCAATAAACGCTAATTGCGATTTTTTTTTACGAAAAATATGTAGAAGAATATGTATCGGCCTGAACTGAGGAAAAAAAAAATGTATATATTTTTTGGGGATATTTATTATAGCAAAATGTAAAAAATATTGAATTTTTTTCAAAATAGTCGCTCTATTTTTGTTTATAGCACAAAAAATTAAAACCGTAGAGATGATCAAATACCACCAAAAGAAAGCTCTATTTGTGGGGAAAAAAGAACGCCAATTTTGTTTGGGAGCCAGGTCGCACGACCGCGCACTTGTCAGTTAAAGCGACGCAGTGCCGAATCACAAAAAGTGCTCTGGTCATTGGGCAGCAATATGGTCCGGGGCTAAAGTGGTTAAGACTGGTAAGCCGCAAGATATTAAACGTTATGTTTTGGGGTTTAGATACACTTTTACCTCTCCTCCCTATTCGTTCTCTAAAGTGACATCATGAGTAGAATTCCGGCATCTATGGAAATCCCAAAAATCAGAGAGCTCTAAAAGAGCCTCTTGACTTTTGCAGAGAAATTCAACATCTGACCTATCTCCTCTTTCAGTTCCCAGTTAGAGACTGAGGTGACCCACTGTTGGTGAACCAAAGAGGGGGTTGATCTAGCCCTGAAAATCTTGTCAGAGTTTGAACTACTGAAAATAATTAAAGCTTATTGTGGACAGCCAAATGTGTCTGTTTCATATGAGCTGTGACTTTGAAGAAAGTTTGGTGAGTAAAGGGTTAGTTCAAAAACTGCTGTCAGAGTAGGTCTCTCAATGAATTGTAACTCAAGAAAGCTTAAATGATTATGATAAAACGTAAACTGCTACTTTTGTGTGCAGAGACTACAATAGTATGACTGGCTAGAGGTCAGGGGTTAATCATTAGGCCCCGTACACACGAGCAAATGAATCTGCTCAAATCGGTCGGACAGACCGATTTGATCAGATTTGTCTGCTGGCTGTTTTGGTTTGATCGCTGTACACAAGATCAAACCAAAATCCCCGCTGACAGAGAGCGCGGTGACATGGCGGTGACGTTGACGCCGCCACGTCACTGCACCAGGAAGTAAAACACTTCCGCGCATGCGTCAAATCCATTCGATGCATGTGCGAGCAGATATGTCTGCTGGTTAGCGTACTAACCAGCAGACATATTGGTCCGACGGGTTCCCAGCAGACAGATTTTAAAGCAGGCTTTAAAATCTGTCTGCTGGCCAAATCCGTCGGCTCGCCCGTACACACGATCGAATCGGTCTCCTGAGATGGTCTGTCAGACCGTTTTCAGCAGATAGATTTGATCGTGTGTACGCGGCCTTAGACACTGACCATCAAGTCTATATAAGGTTCAAGAGTAACATGTTACACCCATAATCAGGGAGTAAGATGTGACTTGTTACAGATGCACCGGTTCCAGCCCCCCTCCCCAGCCCCCCATTTCTGTTGCATCATTCACTGATACCAGCAAGGGTTTTTGTATCTTGAGATACACACCCCTGTGTTTTGTTTGCCATCACAGGGTTTTCATTCATTATATTTAGCGCGACTTTCTATCCTTTTATATTTACCATAGCATTACCTGGTGCACAATGACTTTTGTTTCATTCGCCTAGAATGCACAGATTGTCATGCAGTTTTTTTTTTGATGCATACCATTAAATGAGGAATAAAAAAATATTATGAGGCAATCTCGTGTAAATGAGCTATATGATAGTTGCACTAATCAGTTCTTGCAACAAAGAATCCGTGTAAACTGCATGGTATAATCTTGAAATATGCAGTTTCAAACCATTAAACTTTAACAAAGTCTCTAGTCTTTAATAAGTCTTTAAGTCTCTAATATAATAATTTCCTTCATCCAAATGTAAATTGGTGCCCTTTGAAGAAACTGAGCTTGTACCCATTAACAAGCAAACTCAAACTTTTTAACCATAAAATGTTAGTAAAATTTTAATGCAATCAAAGAGTTTTTCTAGCTAACACTGCATTGCATTTTTTTCATGCTGAATGTGATTTTTTTGAAAGTATGTTAAAAAAGTGATGATGAGAGGGAGCTGTGGTGGCTAAACGTGATTGGCACTGCGCTGACAAGCCATTCACCTCTGCAGCCAAGGGTTCGGATCCCGGTCTCGGCTACATGTGAATTGAGTTTGGTGGTCTCAGCCCGGCTCCTGGTGGGTGTGCTATGCAAGGTACGCCTGTGCTTAGTACGCCCACCCCCCCCCCCCCCCCACAAAAACCACCACACTTGCACGCACACGAAATTGGTTTAAAACACATGCACTTTGGCCATGCGGTCTCTTAAATAAAGAGAGGCGAAGGACCTACGGGGCTGGCTGGGTGGGCTAGGCCCCCTCACTCCCTCATAGGGGGAGTCCCTCTGCCCCATTGGGGTCCCGTTGGGCCCCAGTTGGGCTCCCAAGAGGAGCAGGTAGGGCGGGGTGAGTGGGAGGCCCCCCTTCACACCCGCCATTGCCACCAGGGGCATGGAGAAGGATGGCGATTGCCTCCGGGGGGAGGGTCTGCCTACTCCCAACTCCTGCAGTCCGGCTCCTCTCTCTCGAGTTCACGCACAAAAATACACTTAAAAAAAAAAAAAAGTGATGATGAACTATGGAATTTCACGGCACACAGTTGCCATTCATTGTCCAAATCTGAAGCTTTCCCCATGTGTGCAACTCCGTACCCTACTGTTTGCACCAACTGTTTAATTACTGGCACATATTTTTTGCCTATAGCGTTTCTAAATAGAAAGTCAAAATGTAATATATTTCAGCTTACCAATTCTTCGATGTTGTGTCCTGCATCAATTGGGGAACAGCATTGTTACCCTTAGACAAGAAATGTGTTGGGGCCACAGAACACATCCCCCTTGTCTCCTTAACATAGAGGGGGAGTTCTCTAGTCTACAGAGGTGTACTGTACCCTGGAACTATATGTAAGGCAAATATGCCCTTCACACTTACAATATCTCTCAAAAGTGAGTACACCCCTCACATTTTTGTAAATATCTATAAATAACAACACAGCCATTAATGTCTAAACCGCTGGCAACAAAAGTGAGTACGCCCTTAAGTAAAAATGCCCAAATTGGGCCCAATTAGCCATTTTTCCTTTCCGGTGTCATGTGACTCGTTACTGTTACAATGTCTCAGGTGTGAATGAAGAGCAGGTGTGTTAAATTTGCTGTTATCGCTCTCACACTCTTATACTGGTCACTGGAAGTATAACATGGCACCTCATTGCAAAGAATTGTTGCTCTACATAAAGGTGACCTAGGCTATAAGAAGATTGCCAAGACCCTGAAACTGAGCTGCAGCACGGTGGCCAAGATTACACAGCGTTTTAACAGGACAGGTTCCACTCAGAACAGGCCTCGCCATGGTCGACCAAAGAAGTTGAGTGCACATGCAAAGGGAAAGGGGATGCCATTCTAATGTGACTTTACAAACGCTTTAAGATATCTTCATGCCATGCCAAACCAGTATCAGATTGTGTGTAGGGGGCTGTAGCAACTGATGGGTGGCACCATTTTCAACAGTTATAACCTTCTTTACTAGCACACTTCTTTCATCATAAACTTGGTTGTTTCATTTGTATATATAAAAAAATTGTTTCAACTTTTCAAAAGGTTGCAGGGTTCCTTTAACAAGGGACATATTTGAGACTCCCATAACGTCTCGTTCAGGATTACTAGCAAAAAACAATAACCACTATGACTCCTGAGCTTTTAGCCATAGCTGAATTTTAGCAGTCCCCACTAAATACATTGACTTTTTGTTAACTATGCATGTAATTCAAACATTCGGAAATTCCACTCCCTTGGATAGGTCTATATCCTTGGTAGGCAATGTTACTAATTCCCCTTGACAAATGTTGCCCCTGCCTGGCTGGATTCAGATAAGGCAGAGAGGAATGGTCAGAATCCAGCTCTGGGCTCCCCATGTTTCGTGTTTCTAAACATTATTAAGCTTTGTACCGTTTTCTAAAAAAAAATTAAAAATAAAAATAGCGAGAACACTGGTGACATGGAGAAATTAGAAAATAGTTTATGCCACCTTGAGAAAAGATCCTTCTCCCTCTATTTGAAAAAATGAATGCCAAATATAGCAGCTTTATGAATATACAGAACTGTCGGGATACCCATCATATATTTTTTTAAGGATATATATATATATATATATATATATATATATATATATATATATATATATATATATATATAAAGGTCCCTATACGATTGCCAAGTATCTTCTGTGTGGGTCAAGATATATTAATAGTCACAAACCGTTGTTTATCGCCATCATCCTCTTGATGTAATTATTTGTCAGACACTGTCTACTTCTACAATGTATTGATTAAGTTAGAGTCTGTCAGTAACATCAAACTGTAAGCAGAGTTGCATGTATTAGTGTCCTGCATGTCATCTTAGGTTAGGGGTACAATATTGTTTAATCAGGCAAATCCATTTAAATTTTGTGTTTTTAAGTTACTCGCTTGTGTATCAAGTAGTAATTTTCCACTATGGGACAGTTCTAGTTTGAGAAATGCTGAAATTGGGGATGATGACTTTTTTACTATGTCATGGGTCAGCCCAGAGTTTTTTTTTTAACCACTTAAGACCCGGACCAAAATGCAGGTAAAGGACCTTGCCCCTTTTTGCGATTCGGCACTGCGTCGCTTTAACTGACAATTGCGCGGTCGTGCGACGTGGCTCCCAAACAAAATTGGCGTCCTTTTTTCCCCACAAATAGAGCTTTCTTTTGGTGGTATTTGATCACCTCTGCGGTTTTTATTTTTGCGCTATAAACAAAAATAGAGCGACAATTTTAAAAAAATGCAATATTTTTTACTTTTTGCTATAATAAAAATCCCCCAAAAATATATAAAAAAACATTTTTTTTCCTCAGTTTAGGCCGATACGTATTCTTCTACGTATTTTTGGTAAAAAAAATCGCAATAAGCGTTTATCGGTTGGTTTTCGCAAAATTGATAGCGTTTACAAAATAAGGAATAGTTTTATTGCATTTTTATTAATTTTTTTTTTTTACTACTAATAGCGGCGATCAGCGATTTTTTTCGTGACTGCGACAATATGGCGGACACTTCGGACAATTTTGACACATTTTTGGGACAATTGTTATTTTCACAGTAAAAAATGCATTTAAATTTGCATTGTTTACTGTGGAAATGACAGTTGCAGTTTGGGAGTTAACCACAGGTGGCGCTGTAGGGGATGTGTGCCTATGTGGTTTGTTTACTACTGTAGGGGGGTGTGGCTGTAGGTGTGACGTCATCGATCGCGTCCCCCTATTACAGGGATGACGTGATCGATGCTACAGCCACAGAGAAGCACGGGGAAGCCGTGTGTACACACGGCTCTCCCCGTTCTTCCGCTCCAGGGACGGATCGCCGCACTGCAGCGGCGACCGGGTCCGCGAATCCCACGGTCCCGGAGCTTCGGACCGGGTCGCGGGCGCGCGCCCGCGACCCACGGCTGGGTACTAAAATCAACATATATATACGTTGATGTGCCCAGCCGTGCCATTCTGCCAACGTAAATGTGCAGTAGGCGGTCCTTAAGTGGTTAATACGTTTTTATTTTATTCTTTCACATGTCTACATCCGTCAATATTATTATGTTTCTTCATTAAATCTTTTCCCATTTCATAAATACAACCAAATCAACACAGTGTGTAACAGAGAGAAGAGTGGGTGGAAGAGATGCCTGGAATTCAGTTCAACCAGAGGATGACCTCTGCTTGGTAATAATTTGATTAGCTAGTCTGTTTTAATGTAACATAGGACCAGGGCAATGATAAGTTAGCACACCTTGGTACAGGTTGATATTCACACCTAACAGAATGACAGAATTCCATAAGCCTGTATACGCTTTTATTGTAGTGCATACCATTGTAAGCCATTCCGTGGGATCCATATTACTAAATTTTTTTATCTTGTTAATCTTTGTACAGTTTAACCACTTTTGACCACAGTTTAACCACCAGCCCCGGTAGGATTTACCCACTTCCTGACCAGACCATTTTTTGCAATATCGCACTGCGGCACTTTAACAGACAATTGCACATTTGTGTGACGCTGTACTTATACAAAATGTATGTTCTTTTTTCCCACAAATAGAGCTTTCTTTTGGTGGTATGTGATCACTGCTACGTTTTTTTAAGAGTGACAATTTTGAAAATAATGTAATACAGTTTTTTTTACTTTCTGCTATAAAACATTTCCAAAAAATAAATAAAGTTAAACAAATGTATTCATCAGTTTAGGCAGATATGTATTCTGCTACATATTTTTGGAAAAACAAATCCTGATAAGCCTATATTGATTGGTTTGCGCAAAAGTTATCACGTCTACAAAATAGGGCAGCCATTCTCAACCAGGGTTCCGTGGAACCCTAGGGTTCCTCCAGAGGTGGCTAGGGGTTCCTTGGCTGTGGCTGATTTACCTCCTGTTTGATGGTGCCTACATAGTTCTGAGCCAATTCCACTTGGAGGAGCCAGTGGTATTACACCAATGATCTTCATAGTTCTCTGTAAGGAGGGCATTCTTACCACTACTGTAAAAAAGGGCATTCTTCTCACTGACCACCAAAGTAAGGGGCATTGTTCCCACTGACCCCCAATGAATGGGTTTTATCAGGGGATGCCCAAGACCTGAAAATTATTTTTAGGGTTCCCCAGTGGTAAAAAGGTTGAGCAAGGCTGAAATAGGGGATAGATTTATGCCACTTTTATTATTTTGTTTTTTTTTACTAGTAATTGGCAGCAATCAGTAATTTTTAGTGGGTTTGCGACATTGCGGCGGACAGATCAGACACCTAACTGATTTTTTTTTGGGAAGCAGTAACATTAATCCGTGCTAAAAATTTGCACCATTATTGTACTAATGACACTGACAGGGAAGGGGTTAACATCAGGGGCGAGCAAGGGGCTAAATGTGTTCTCTGCAGGTGTTTTCTAACTGTATGGGGGACTGTGTGTCTGGGGAAAAACACAAATCCATCTTCCTGCTTGGCAGAAAGACAGGATCTGTGTGATCTCCCCTGTCAGAATGAAGATCTGCCTTATTAACACAGGCGGATCCCCATTCTGTCACTGCGGGGAACAATCGCGGGTGGCCAGCGGACATTGAGTCCATCTCCACCCACTGATTGGCTCCCCCACCGGTCAATGGGAGCACCCACGAAAGCGAGTTCCCGAATTGATGTACACCTATGGTGATTTGCGAGATCCTGTCGGCTTGCCGCAGTATAATGACGTAGGCTGGTAAGCAAGCCGTTAATGGTTACGCAGCCAATTAGTGGAATGACACTTGAACCAAAGACAGTTTATTTTAAAGTAAATGGTCATACACAGGGTTAATGTTGTCTTATGCTATGCACATCAATTTGGTTTGTGTGTTTTTTTTACGTATGCAGTATTCTGGGCACTTACACCTCAGAATTTTACCCCTCAGAATCCATCCTTCCCTATATGGCAAGGATATGCAATTAGCGGACCTCCAGCTGTTGCAGAACTACATGAGGCATAGTAAGACTTTGATAGCCACAGGCATGACACCCAGAGGCAGAGGCATGGTGGGACTTGTAGTTTTGCAATAGCTGAAGGTCCGCTAATTGCATATCCCTGCAATATGGTGTAAGGTTTGATGACTTTTAAACTGAGTCATGTGGACTTATTTACATACAGTACAGACCAAAAGTTTGGACACACCTTCTCATTCAAAGACTACCTCTTGAAGCTCATCAAGAGAATGCCAAGAGTGTGCAAAGCCGTAATCAAAGCAAAAGGTAGCTACTTTAAAGAACCTAGAATATGACATATATTTTCAGTTGTTTCACACTTTTTTGTTATGTATATAATTCCACATGTGTTAATTCATAGTTTTGATGCCTCCAGTGTGACTCTACAATTTTCATAGTCATGAAAATAAAGAAAACTCCTTGAATGAGAAGGTGTGTCCAAACTTTTGGTCTGTACTGTATATCTAATGTACAGGTATTTTCTGTTTTACCTTTAGCATCTTAGTTCTGCAGTCATCCATTATCCTCATTTATATTAATGCAGCTTTGCACTGGCTTAATGGCATTTGTCAAGAAAAGGAGTTATAATAGATTACTTTGAAGAAATGGACATATAAATAAAACATAAAGTAAAGAATGCAAATCTCTTAGAATGTAAGCTCTAAAGAGCAGGCTCTCTGATTCATACTGTATTAAAGTGTATTCAAGTTGTAAAGCACTGCGTAAACTGTAGGTCCTATATAAATCCTGAATAATAACCTTGAAATTGGTAGAAGGTATGTACAGTGACACGGAACCTTCTCCCACACTCCGCTTGAGTGCGTCTGTCAGTATACAGCCGCCTCCAGTCTGAACATCAGAGATCAGATATTATAGCCAAATGTACAACACTAGCTGACATTAGGTTGTAGGAACATTGAATGTTTTATTGGACAAGGATACAGGCTTTTTATACACTTGAAAGTATATCAGTCCCCCACATACACAATGACCCAAATATTTACCCAAAACATCGCACAATAGGTTAGATAGCAAGGCAGGGCTGACTCATAGCTACTCCCCCCTCCTCTAGAAACTACTAACTGACAATGTTGGAATTGGACAAAGATGGACTTTGTAGGCACCAATTATAACAATGTATAAAATACGTTTATTGATACAACGCCCCTTTGGCATTGTATCAATAAACGTATTTTATACATTGTTATAATTGGTGCCTACAAAGTCCATCTTTGTCCAATTCCAACATTCGTTGTTCCAATATATTTAGAACGTGGCACTGCACTATCACAGACACCCACAGTCCATCCTGTGTGTGGTGTGCTCTTTTTAATAGTTTAAATACTAACTGACAATGATATAATTTACATGCTAATTAAGGCAGCACTTAAACCAGCCCAGGTGAACAGACTGCCCGGCAACAAGCTCACAACTTACAATATTCATTATTACAAGTATAAGCACATTCCCCTAATAGTTTGTTAGGAGACAAAGGTGTGGTAATTAGCACAACAGGAGACCCAGGGCTTTCCAGATCTTATTAATCATCGTTCCTTTCACATACATCTGTTATGAGTCCCAAGCTGGCAGAGACCATCATGGCCTCCTTAACCACTTGCCCACCGCACCATAGACATTTTACTGCTACAGCGCGGTGGAGCTATTTTGGGACGACGTTCCTGGGACGTCCTCGTGCATTTCCGCGATTGCGCGTCCCCTGGGTTTAGAAGACCCGGCGCATCACGGATCACGGTAAATTGATGCTGATAGCGGCCGTTTACCACGTGATCGCGCCGTCAAATGACGGCGCGATCACTTGTAAACAAACCGGCGTCATTTGATGATGCCGGTTCCTCCCTCTCCTCTCTGTACCGTTCGGTACAGTGTGAGAGGAGAGGGGGGGAGCGGGTGGCAGCAGCAGCAGCAGCGCTGTGGCTGTATCTGTGACAAATGCAGTCACAGATCCATCCATCCCAGCTCAGCCATCCCTGCCCCATACTGTGCAATACCCCAGTACTCTGCAATACCCCAGTACCCTGCACAATACTCTGCAATACCCTAGTACTCTGCAATACCCCAGTACCCTGCACAATACTCAGCAATACCCCTGTACTCTGCAATACCCCAGTACTCTACAATACCCCAGTACCCTGCACAATACTCTGCAATACCCCAGTACTCTGCAATACCCCAGTACCCTGCACAATACTCTGCAATACCCCAGTACTCTGCAATACCCCAGTACCCTGCACAACACTCTGCAATACCCCAATACTCTGCAATACCCTGCGCAATACTCTGCAATACCCCAATACCCTGTGCAATACTCTGCAATACCCCAATACCCTGCGCAATACTCTGCAATACCCTGTGCGATACTCTGCAATACCCCAATACCCTGCGCGATACTCTGCAATACCCTGCGCAATACTCTGCAATACCCTGCGCAATACTCTGCAATACCCCAATACTCTGCAATACCCCAATACCCTGCGCGATACTCTGCAATACCCTGCGCGAGACTCTGCAATACCCCAATACTCTGCAATACCCATTTTTTAAAGCACCCCTGTCCCCGTGAGCTCGCATGCAGAAGTGAACACATACGTAAGTCCCGCCCACATATGAAAACGGTGTTCAAGCTACACATGTGAGGTATCTCTGCGAACGTTAGAGCGAGAGCAATCATTTTGGCCCTAGACCTCCTTCGTAACTAAAAACATGTAACCAATAAAAGTAATTAAAGCGTCGCCTATGGGAATTTTTAAGTAGCGAAGTTTGGCGCCATTCCATGAGTGTGCGCAATTTTGAAGTGTGACATGTTGGGTATCTATTTACTCGGCGTAACTTCATCTTTCACATTATGAAAAAAAATTGGGCTAACTTTACTGTTTTTTTTTTTTAAGCACAAAACATTTTTTTTTTTAAAAACACGCGTTCAAAAAATGTCTGCGAAAATACCATGCAAGATAAAAAGTTGTAACGGCTGCCATTGTATTCTCTAGGGTCTTTGCTAAAAAAGCATATATAATGTTTTGGGGTTCTATGTAATTTTCTAGCAAATAAATGATGATTTTTCCATGTAGGAGAAAAATGTCAGAATTGGTCTGGGTGTTCCAGAACGCCTGATGGCGTTCCCTGCATGTTGGGCCTCTGTATGTGGCCACGCTGTGTAAAAGTCTCACACATGTGGTATCGCCATACTCGGGAGGAATAGCAGAATGTGTTTTGGGGTGTAATTTGTGGTATGCATATGCTGTGTGAGAGAAATAACCTGCTAATATGACAGAAACAAGATTTTTTATTTATTTTTTTACAGAATTTTCAGTCGTTTTTCTTTTATAGCGCAAAAAATAAAAAACCTAGAGGTGATCAAATACCACCAAAAAAAAGCTCTATTTGTGTGAAAAAAAGGACAAAAATTTCAAATGGGTACAATGTTATATGACTGAGTAATTGTCATTCAAATTGTGAGAGCACCGAAAGCTGAAAATTGGTCTGGTCAGGAAAGGGGTGCCCAGTGGTCAAGTGGTTAATAGTGTCCTTTTGTATTACATAACAGAACATCTTCTTAAAATTCTAGCAGCTCCCACAAATGCCAGGGCCCATAGTCACTAGGCAAGAGGCTAGCACTCAGTGCCCTCCCAAAGCCTCTGTTCCGAGTGAGTCTGTCACAGACAGACTAAGGGCTCTTTCACACGGGCGGACCGTTCAGGTCCGCCTGCCAGTTTTTTAGGCGGACCTAAACTGGCGCTCCGTGCTTCTCTATGGAGCCACGGATGTCAGCGGTGACATGCCCGCTGACATCCAACCCGCTCGGGTCTGCCAAAGTGTGACGGAGGAAAAGATCTATGGACAGAAGGTCCTTGCTCATGGGGGGATAGGGTAAAGCGGAGAAAGTGTGCAGGGACAACCCTGTCATCCGCCGGCTCAGCGGGGATCAACGGAGCGATCCCCACTGAGCAAGCGGAGGTTCACGGGGTGGATCATTACTGATCCGCCCCGTGTGAAAGGGGCCTTAGGGAAAATTGTTTTAATGCTGTACACAGGTTTGGGAATGGATGAGGAGTTAATAATAGGATGTCATACTGGAGTTTTTTTGTATGTAAAGATATTTAGAATTGATCAGGTAAAGTGGGGAAGCAGGGGTGTGTGTGTGGAGGGGGGAGGTTAGCCATACTTATGAATTACAGGTGTAGGGCTACAAAAATGTACCTACAGGTTTTGAACGTCCCGCACTGGTTTATAATATTTGCCCTAGTGAAGGTTCCCAGTAGCAGATGTGGGTTGCTATGATGGTCGCGCAGCTGCTATTATGTTGTTCTATAGCCTGTAAGAAAATGTACATGATCAGATGGAATTTGAGGTGATCTGAAACATAGCAATTACAGTTCATGTTTTATGGAGAAAAGTGCATACCGGTAGTTTAACTTGTGATTTTTTTTAAAACTTGCTTATGTATTTTTCTACAGTGCACACACAATCAGGCTTTTTGGCCCTTGGTTGATGAATATAATGGTGACTGTACCACAGCTTTCACAGTCTTCAGCTGTATTCTATGCCAAAGGTTGCTGTGACATTGAGTTAATATTTATCAGTACCTGGTGATAACTTGCCTATTGCCGCGTACACATGATTGGAGAATCTGATGGTCTAAAATCAGATGGATTTTTTCATCGGACTTTCGTTCAAGCTGTTTTGCATACACACTGTCAGACTAAATTCCAACCGTCCAAAACACAGTGATGTAAAACACTATGAGCCAAGAAAGGTTTAATGATTCTGAGCATGCGTTGACTTGATTCTGAGCATGCGTGGATTTTTCTCTGACGAAATTCCACACAGACAATCAGAATTTTCCATCGGATTTTTTTCAATCGGAAGAATTTAAAACATGTTCTATTTTTTTACTCCGATGGGGAAAAAAGTCTGATGGGGCCCACACACAATCGTAATTTCCTATGAAACAAGTCCATCGTCCATTAGAATTACCTGATCAGTATGGAGGTTGTTATTTGGAAAAGTTTTTATAGGCATTAATAAACACTTTAATGCAGTTCCCCACACTCTTAAAGCTGCATTTAACCCTATATCACAGTGAATGAACTTGCTATCTGGACAGAGTCCATTAATACACTTCCCATAAATCAAATGAACAGGTTTGGGTGTGTTGCTGTCCAGATTTAATCATGTAAACCAGAATATAAATCAGCTCTAATGTCAAGAACACGAGTTAGGATTGCCATCAGATGATTTCTTTTTACTCCTCGATTTCTCCTTGAGAAAAGATGTAATGTTTTTCATTTTGTCCAGTCTATCATACTCTGCTGATTTTCATATATATTTTTTTAAACTATTGTAATTATTTAACCTACATAATAAGATCTGAACTACTTTATCATTCTCAAATAGCCAAAATAATTACCTAGACCTTTGTTTTATAAAAGTATCATAGTTTAAATTAATAATATAAAAATTATTTTTCTAAACTGTTGCTGGAGCTGGCATCAGAATGTGTGTTTTCACAGTCATATGCCCAAGACCCCAAATAACCTAGGGAAGGGAATTCCACATCTATGCCACTCTTACAGTAAAGAACTATGCCAGGGATGTCAAACTCAATTTCATCGTGGGCCGCATCAGCATTATTGCATTATTACGGTCCAGCGCATCCCCTCCTCTTACTTTAGATGTCAAGGGCCACCCCACCTTAAGAAGTTGAGTCCCCCACACTCCCTTACATCACAGTGCACCCCCTTTCCTTATGCTGCTGCTGGGAAGAAGCTGGATGCATTGCTTGAAAACAGAAAGTAGGGGTGCAAGGGCCACATGAAATGGCCTGGAGGGCCAGATTCGGCCCGCGGGTCTTGTGTTTGACGCCTGTGCTCTATGTAGTTTAAGGTTAAACCTATTTCCTTCTCATTTTAATGAGTGGCCACGTGTCTTGTTAAACTCCCTTCGGCAAAAAAGTTTTATCCCTATTGTGGGATCACCAGTATGGTATTTGTAATTTTAAATCATATCCCCTCTCAAGCGTCTTTTCTCCAGAGAGAATAAGTTTAGTGCTCACAACCTTTCTTCATAACTAATATCCTTCAGACCCTTTATTAGCTTTGTTGCCCTTCTCTGTACTTGATCCATTTCCAGTACATCCTCCCTGAGGACTGGTGCCTAGAACTGGACAGCATACTCTAGGTGCTGCCGGAACAGAGTCTTGTAAATTGGGTGAATTATCGTTTTATCTCTGGATTAATGCATGCCAATATTCTGTTTGCTTTGTTAGCAGCAGCTTGGCATTGCATGTCATTGCTGAGCCTATTATCTACTAGGACCCCCATTTCTTTTTCCATCCTAGATTCCCCCCAGAGGTTCTCCTCCCACTGTATAGATTGAATTTATATTCTTGACACCCAAATGCATTATTTAAATTTTTTCTACACTAAACCTCATTTGCCATGTAGTTGCCCACCCCATTAATTTGTTCAGATCTTTTTGCAAGGAGAAGTTATTGCCCTGCTTAGCTTAGTATCATCTGCAAATACAGGGAGCGAACTGTTTACCCCATCCTCCAGGGTATTTATGAACAAATTAAATAGGATTGGTCCCAGCACAGAACCCTGTGGGACCCCATTACCCACCCCTGACCATTCAGTGTACTCCCCATTTGTCACCACCCTCTGAACTTGCCCTTGTAGCCAGTTTTCAATCCATGTACTCCCCCTATGGTCCATCCCATTAGACCTTATTTTGTACAGTAAACGTTTATGGGGAACTGTGTCAAATGCTTTTGCAAAATACAGATACACCACATCTACGGGCCTTCCTTTATATAGATGGCAACTCACCTCCTCATAGAAGCTTAATAGATTGGTTTGGCAAGAACGATTCTTAATGAATCCATGCTGGTTTGGCAAGAACGATTCTTAATGAATCCATGCTGATTACTGCTAATGATACCATTCTGATTACTAAAATCTTGTATATTATCACCCCCTCCAAGAGCTTGCATACTATTGATGTTAGGCTAACTGGTCTGTAATTCCCAGGAATGTATTTTGGGCCCTTTTTAAATATTGGTGCTACATTGGCTTTTCTCCACTCAGCTGGTACCATTCCAGTCAGTAGACTGTCAGTAAAAATTAAGAACAATGGTCTGGCAATCACTTGACTGAGTTACCTAAGTACCCTCGTTCCCGGTGATTTATTAATGTTAACTTTCCCAAGTCTAATTTTAATTGTGTCCTCTGTTAACCACAGAGGTGCTTCCTGTGATGTGTCATGAGGATAAACACTGTAGTTTTGGTTACTGAAGCCCTCCGATTCCCTTGTGAAGGCTGAGGAGAATAATAAATGTAATACCTTTGCCATCTCTCCATCCTTTGTAACCAGATGTCCTTACTTATTCGTTATGAGGCCAATATGGTCTGTCCTCTCTTTTTTACTGTTTACACAAATTTCTTGTGATTGTTTTTGTCCTCTCCGCTATGTGTCTTTTGTGTCCTATCTTAGCCGCCCTAATTGCACCCTTACATTTCTTGTTGCATTCTTTATAAAGTCTGAATGCTGATGCTGTTACATTCCCCCATGCTGGAACTCAATGTTGGCCATGCTGCAGAGACTCCAACAGTGTGCCATCAACAAATACCTTTGCAATTTGGGTGTGAGGTCAGACTCTGGAGGGCTAAGGTTCTTTTCACCATGTCATTAGCTAATCATACAGGATTTTTGAAGAGGTGACCAGCAGAGTAAGCTGTGACAGGACATTAGTGATACAATCCCTCTAGTGATCCACCTGGAACACATGCTATGGTTTGATAGTTTGGGCACTGGAGGTACAGCAGCAGGAAGAGGGCCAACAGAATCCTTTGCCTACTGTATTCATCTACTCTGTGACGAAGAGAAGGAATGTTGGGGTGCTGGTGGAGAGTAGGGGAAGATGGGGAAGGGTTCAAGGAAGAAGTTTCAGCCCTCCTAAACCTAGGAAGTTGTGCATGGGCGAAATTGTTGAGGACAGCAGTGTCTACTTATTGTTGAGGACATGTGGTCTACTGCTGAAGGCAATTTCTCCTATTCAGAATCACTGTGCACATGACATGAACTAACAAACAGCTACTCGTTTAGAGCAGGGGTCTCCAAACTACGGCCCTCCAGTTTTTCAGAAACTACAACTCCCATCATGCCTAGTCGTGTCTGTAAATGTCAGAGCTTTACAATGCCTCATGAGAAGTGTAGTTCCGCTACAGCTGGAGGGCCGTAGTTTGGAGATCCCTGCTTTAGAGTAAAAGCAGGTAGGAATATACAGCACATTTTATTAAAATACTTGCAATGTACATTGATCACCCAGAAGAAAATGTTTTTCTGAGCAAAAGTGGAGTGAAACTTTAAATGTACCTGCACAAGGACCCCAGAATTTGGATCGTTCAAGAGGGACCACTATTGAGTGACCACCCTATTAGATCCCCAATACAAGAGTAAAATGGATGCTCCATTGACACCATCCTGAGGGGGAGCCTTTGAAGAGGTTCTGTGTAATATTCCACAGTTCTTCCTTTTCTAGCCATTAGTTGAGAAAGTACTAAAGCAAAAGCATCAACATGAGAGACATGCAATTAGCATTTTCACATGGAGAGGTCAGAAATGGCAAGTTATATCTATATCCTTATATACTACAAATAAATGTATTCATTCTACTGTATTGCAATATATTACATAATGCTAATCTTTTCTCTCTGTGTAACCAGAGGTTTGTTTGTAACTGTGTTGTTTTAACAGATTTTTGTGTTTTTATTTTATTTTTGGCAGATAAGTTTTGGTATTGTCGACTTTCACCTAATCACAAAGTGTTACACTATGGAGACTTGGAAGAGAGTCCTCAAGGGGAGGTACCACATGACAATTTGCAAGACAAATGTAAGTAACTCTTTGTATAATATAAAAACGTCATGGTTTACTTTCGGACAAGCCCTACGTACAAATGATTTTATTTAAAGTAATTATGTTTCTATGGGGTTTAATGCTGCTTCTGGTTACACTGGGGATGGTCATAGAAGAAAAATGAATAGATTCGTCCATCTACACAACTGAGGTTATTAGATGTATTTTCCTGCCTGAGACATTGATTTTGGACAGTGAGGACTCTCTGCTGCAGGCGCTGATCAAGAAAAATGTTTCAATATTCCTATTCAACAGAAGTTCTTTGTTACGTTTGTTGCACACAAGAGCTTGGTGGCGCGTATAGTGATTTTGTACATTAATTTATTTATGAACATGGCAAAATAATTAACAGATTTAAAAAATATTGTCTTGTATTTCTTTTCTTTTTTATATATACAGTATATATCAGTATTTTGCTTTCTGCTTTTGAGCCAGCAGGAGGAGGTTTAGATTCTTTTTTGTGTTAGTCTATCAGTTTGCTTATTTGATTTATTAATTCTACTGTTTACCCAGTTCATTGACTCATTAACAGTGATTCATAACAAAGACTTTTCCCTGTATAATATGGCTCAGTATGAAGTTTCATTCAGACAATGTGTGCCTCAGACCAAGCATCTCTGCTGTGTTGTCTGCTAAGTTAACCTATACTGTACTGATGAAAAAGCAAACAAAAGCATAAAACAGCCTTAAATGTATATGTATTAATGTGTGTTAGGGACCTTAGGTTGTAAGCTCCTTGAGGGTAGGGACTGATTTGAATGTACAATTGTAGCAATAGTATATGTAAAGCGCTAGTGTTTAGTGTTACTAAACGCTGGACCCTGCATTCACTATATCTGGTCTCCCACAGAACATGAAAATACAATTATTTTAGTAAATATAAACTGCTAAATACCTTTCTCATCAGCAGTATATAACAGTCTTGTGACTTCTATCAGTGTCTGGTTAAAGCTTGTAGGAGGAGTTTTCATTCTCCCCTGATTGTCCTTTGAGGCATATGTCTGGACAGTGCTGATTGGCCCTGTGCTGATCACATGCACTCTCCAAGGAAATACTCGGCCTGTCTCTGTGCACATCTTCTCAGTGCAGAGTTAGACGTTGAGAGAGCAGGACGCTCTCAAACGAGTCACTCTCTCAGGGATAGTGCAGGGTCCTACCCACTGTGCGGCTCCAGGTCTCACAGACAGGCAGGATTTCCACCTCCCTGTCATCTGTCCACTTGCCACTGACCATCTCGGCAGGCTATCGGACAAGCTCCTCTCCTCCCCTCCAGGACTTACATGGCTTTCCCCCGGTTCACCTGACCCCCCCTGCCTCCCTCAAACAGGTAAGCCATTCCTTGGGAGCTGCAGGCGGCCGCCCTTTTTAGGACAAGCCGCAGTAGCTTCCCCCAAACCCCACGGCTCTTCCCCTCTCCTCACCCCCACACTACTACCCCTGCTCGGGCGTCCTACTCGCCATCCATCCCCACAAGCCTCCGCTATCCTCGGCGCTGTACTCCTTTCCCTCCGCGCCGGTCGGTGGGGATTCGCGGCAGCCGCGACTTAGGAAAGGCCGCGGCTTCATCCGCGGCCTAGCGGCGCGCCGCTCCCCACCCCCAACAATCGGCACCTAACTGCTCCAATCTGGCCAGAAAGCCCCCCCCCCCCTACCCCAGTAGAGCCCCCTTTCCCCCCGATCATCCTTTTTCAGCCCCCCAGGCGGCACTGGTCCACTTAGCCTGGTACCCCCCAGCCTGGATCCTGCTGCCAGGTCGGCGGCCATCTTGCTCCACCCAGCCCTATCTCCCCCCTCTCAAATTCATTTAAAAACTTGATCCAGGGCTTAACCCGATCGCCTCTTTAGGGGTCAGGAAGGAATTTTTTTCCCTACCACAGCATATTGGCGCAGCGTGGTCAGGGTTTTTTTTCCTTCCTCTGGACCAAGCTAGGATCAGAGGATTCAGTTATCCTTGAGAATCCACCCCCCCCCACCCCTTTGTTCCACGGCGGCCATGGTTAATCGGCAATACTCGGCAGAGAACATTTGGGATCTGAGTCGATTTGCCGCAATTCTGCCGGCCGCCACCAAAAAAGCCCTAAGAAATCTGCGATTTTTGAGGATCGATCGACTACCAAAAATCGCAGCCATTTACCCCAGCCTAAGCACATATCATGTGCTTTGATCAACACTAGATCGGCAGTAAAACACCAATTAGAAATCCATGATTTCTTATTGCAACATGACTTAGACTGCCTCTTTATTACAGAGAGCTGGCTCACAGCCGACTGTAACACCATTCTAGGAGAATTGGTGCCAGAAAACTACCGTATTATAACGGAAAATAGAATAGGGCAAAGAGGAGGAGGACTGGCGGTGATCCATAAGACGCATCTTGCGATCACAAAACCAAGCCTTCAAAACCCTCTTCCATTCATGGAAACCCTTACTCTTCAACTGCAAGTAAACTGCCAGGAGACCGTCCAGATTCTACTCTGCTATAGGCCACCCGACCCAAAATCGCAGCTTCTCCCATCATTGACGGACTTTGTCTCCACCTATACCTTTAACAGCAAACACCTTTTGCTGCTCGGGGACTTCAACCTCTGGGACAACTCCCCACAAGACCCCATTGCCGACACCTGCATCGACCACCTGGAAGGATTAGGGCTTCAGCAACTAGTATGTGGGCCCACACATGCTTCAGGTCACACGCTCGATCTTATTTTCAGACAAGATCTGGAAATAAAAATCTTGGAAAATGAACCATTGCCATGGACAGATCACCATGCAATTAAATTCATTATTTCCGAATTCCCCCCCTTAACAAAAACATCAAATCCAGTGACAACACACTGGACCAGATGTCAGAAGAAGCTCCACTCGGAACTCTTCAAAGCCACGTTAGGGGAAAAAATAAAAACAATTCAGCCGCACCAAACGGCGGAAGAAACACTGGAGGCCATAAACACAGCACTATTGCAGTCAGCTGACTTGATAGCGCCGAAACGAAAGACCCAGATCCGGAAAAACAACTCCAGCTGGTTCAACAACCAGCTGGCGTTACTGAAGCAAGAGCGCAGAAGGGCAGAAGCCGCCTGGAAAAGAAGCTCTTCAGATGAGAACCTCTCGATCTACAAGGCAATAACCAGAAAATACTACAAGCAAATCTTCGAGGCCAAGAAAAACTATTTTTCTGAGGCTATCAACGGTGCCCTAAACCGCCCCGCGAACTCTTCAAGTTGGTCACTCAGGCCATGAATCCAGGATGCCTTGAAGCCCCCAACTTGGATACACAAGAATTTTGCGATGAATTATCGGATTGCTTCATTAATAAAATTGAGGCAATCCGGCAAAGCATTCAGCAAAATAATTTCTCTCCTAGCCCCCCCCCCCCGTAGTTATTTACACAACACCTGCAGTAATTCACCACAGTTAGGTGAGTTCACGCTGGAACCCATCTCCATTCAGACCACAAAAAATATCATCGGCACTCTGCGCAACAGCACTGCGCCAAATGATATTATCCCCACCAAACTGCTGAAAGAATGCGCCGACATCCTGGCACCTCCTGTCAAGCAGCTTATCAACCAATCCTTCAGGGAGGGCATAATGCCCTACCAGTTGAAGGAGGGCATAATTCAACCCATCTTGAAGAAAGCCACCCTGGATCCTAAGGACCCACTCCATTGGCGCCCCATAACAGGCCTAAATGTTCTCTCCAAGGTAATGGAGAAAGTAGTGGTACAACAGCTGCAACAGCATCTAGATACCCACAACTTACTCGATCCATTTCAATCAGGATTCCGTTCCGGACACGGGACGGAAACAGCATTGCTTAAGATATGGGACGACGTTCTCGAGGCCGCAGACGAAGGAGAATCTTGTCTTCTGGTTCTGCCGGACCATTTTCATCGGTTCACCCCTGAAGTGGCCTAATGGTCTGATGTGCGTACACACCATCAGTCCAAAATCTGATTGGGTCAGAACGTGGTGACGTAGAACACAACGACGTGCTGAAAAAACAAAGTTCAATGCTTCCAAGCATGTGTCGACCTGATTCTGAGCATGCGCATGTTTTTGGACCGATGCTTTTGCGTACTAACCATCGGTTTGGTCCGATGCTCAGGCGTCCATCGGTCCGATTTTAAAGCAAGTTTTGAAACTTTGGTGCGATGGACGACAGTCCGATTGGCCGTACACACAATCGGTTTGGACCGATGAAACTGGCCTTGAGGCTTTATGATCACTGTTATGTATCCGTTGTATAGCAGATTACATTATTTTTCTTTATTTTTTAGCTTTTGCCCACATTATTTATTCATGGCTAACAATATAAATAATTTGAGATTTGAGTTATGTGAGAGAACAATTGGTGGGGAATCAGGCTTCTAAATCTAATAACAACACCTTTTACCATAGATAATTGGTCACCTCTCACTTCATTCACAATAAACCATTCATCCGTAGACTAATGTGATAACTGCTTTACTTGTACACTTCACCCTCTTTATCTAGGTGAGATTCTGGTACCTGCAAGTGTAAATACTAAAGCTTCAGTCATTTCTGCACTTCGGCTGTATGCAAGTCAATATATCTGCAGCAGAGATGAACCTTTCTAAATTAGCTGGTTCATTTCATACTGGAGAAGAAAGAAATAGATATGAATTGCCGTAGTTATAATGTTTGGCTTTACATATCCCTACATATTTTTTTTTTCTTTTCTACAATGATTTAATCAAATTTTTCTACATATATCTCATGCAGAAGTAAACAAATAGGTGAAATGGCACATTAATATGATCACATCGGGTGACATGACCTATTTTTTCTTGGCATTACTGTGGAATCCATTGGACAGTTATGCTAAGCCTGATTTTAATCAAAATAAATGACTTCCCCGGTGCATTTTTTTTTTTTGGACATCAGTGTTCATTGACGTAGGCTGTCCCTATTACTTACTGTTTAATCCACGTATCTCAGGTAATGAACTCTGCCCTTCTACTGTAGATCCTATTTTTATGTTAAGATCAAGAGTGTTATATTATCATGTTATTAATTGTAAATGTTAAAAAAAAAATTTGACCATTTCACAACAACATGTAGCCTGGAGTTTATATATATATATATATACTCCAGGCTACATGTTGTTGTATATATATATATATATATATATGAAGATCTTGTCACCAGACTTACATTTTTCATTTTTAAAGTTTTCAGCAGTAGCATCTTAGCAAATTGCTTGCCCAAAACCTTTTTCTTTTTATCAAAGTTTCTTAGAGATACAACAATTCTGAAAGTAACAATCCCAGCCTCTGCTATCCTGAAACCCCGCAGATAGGTTACTCAGTGTTTGTATATAACTATACCGTTAAATGTCCTATTTTTATGTTGAGATCAAGAGTGTCATATAGCGATGTTATCAAATGTAAATTGTAAAATAATAATTTGAACCTCTTACTAAAAAACACGTGCCCTGGAGCTTTTATCATTTTTTTTCTAAGAGACCCTGTCACTAGACTAAATTTTAATTTTTAAAATGTACAGTAGTAGGATCTTTGCAAATTGCTATCTCAAAACAATTTTTTTTTAATAAAAGTTTCTTTGATGAACAATTCTGGAAGTATCGGACCCAGCTTCTGCTCTCCAGAAACCCTGCAGCTAGATTACTGCAGTGTTTGTGCAGTGCTACTGAAAATAACTTTAAGGCCTCGTACACACGATCAAATCTGTCCGCTGGAAACGGTCTGCTGGACCGTTTCAGCAGACAGATTCGATCGTGTGTACGGCCGAGCCGACGGATTTGGCCACCCGACAGATTTCAAAGCATGCTTTGAAATCTATCGGGTGGGAATCCGTCCGCCCGACATGTCTGCTGGTTAGTACACTTACCAGCAGACATGTCGTCCCGCACCGCCGCCGCACCGCCGCCGAATGGATTCGGCGCATGCGCGGAAGTGTTTTACTTCCTGGTGCGGTGACGTGGCGGCGTCAACGTCACCGACACGTCAGCGCGCCGTCTGCTGGCGGGGATTTTGGTTTGCTCGTGTGTACACGTGAGCAAACCAAAATCCCAGCAGACAGATTTGTTCAAATCTGTCGGACAGACAGATTTGAACAAATCTGTCTGCTCGTGTGTACGAGGCCTAATAGAAAGTAGTTCTTTCATCGATTGTGGACCTTGAACACCTCTGGCCATATTCCTCCGGCCTCACTCATTAACAAGTTGTTTTCCATGAGATAATGACTTTTTTCAAACTCTCCTCCCTAAAAAATGCTAGATCATGTGTCTTCCCCATTCTATTGTTTAGTGCAGTGGTCTCCAAACTGCGGCCCGGGGGCCAGATGTGGCCCTTTGCTTGATTTTATCCGGCCCTCGGGGTGCTTTTTTATTCATTGGCATGGATGGTGCATAATTCCTCCCAATTATCCCAATGATGGGGCAGAATTCCTCCCAATGATGGGGCAGATTTCCTCCCGATGACACCAATGATGGGGCAGTATTCCTCCCAATGACATAAATGATGAGGCATAATTCCTCCCAATGATAGGGCAGAATCCCTCCCAATGATAGGGCAGAATTTCTCCCAATGATGGGGCAGAATTTCTCCCAATGATGGGGCAGAATTCCTCCCAATGATGGGGCAGAATTCCTCCCAATAATGGGGCAGAAATCCTCCCAATGATGGGGCAGAAATCCTCCCAATGATGGGGCAGAAATCCTCCCAATAATGGGGCAGAAATCCTCCCAATGATGGGGCAGAAATCCTCCCAATGATGGGGCAGAATTCCTCCCAATGATGGGGCAGAATTCCTCCCAATGATGGGGCAGAATTCCTCCCAATGACACCAATGATGGGGCAGGATTCCTCCCAAAGACACCAATGATGGCCCAGAATTCCCCTTAAAGTCTGGAGGACAGTAATCCGGCCCTTTGTTTAGAAAGTTTGGAACTAAATCGTTTGACCATATCTACATACCCCAAAGCAGATGTAGCTAATAAATGCCCGTTGAATATATACACTTCTTTTTTGGCAAAATACCAAATTAAAACAGTCCAATGTCCCTCAAGAACTTGCATACCTAAAGATGTTGTCCAGTAGTAGAGAAGTTTACCCGTAAAGACTTTCTGCTAATTGATTGGTCTTCAGTAGTTATGCACATTTACCATGGTTTTCGTTTGAGTATGAACCTGCAAGAAAATGTTGCTACAGATAGAAAATGCTGCTACTAGTCCCGTAAAACATTATTCATTTTGGTTACAATGTTATAAAATATTTTGCGTTACATAGTCTATTTTCATTATTCAGCATGTAATCTTTGTTGAGTTAAAACATGCCGAGGCTTATGAGGATAAAAATAAAAGATTTTCTATGGATTTTCTCTCTAATATAATTACTGCTGCAGACTTGGCATCTGCTGTAAACATAAATAAAGATCGCCGTGCATGTAAAATTAATCCTGTTGTTTTTGCTGATTGAAACTACAGCAAAGTGGATCTTAAAATCTCCAGAATAAATAATGTGAAAATATACAATGTTCCCAACAGCAGTACAAATCAGTGACATTGTTCTTCTGGATTATAGGCAATATACTGAAGGAGGTTTACGAGTAATTAATTCTTTTAGCAAATAGATTTAAATGGTTTTTGGAACCCACATAGTTACAGTGTATTCAGTACCGTAATATTAATTTTATGCAGCAAACAAAGCGTGAAGATGTAAAAATAAAAAAAAAACACTAACCTAACAGCAATGTTTTCTTTTATACAATTTCAATATAATGTGTGTATTATTAATAGAACTCAAAGCCTTTTTAAAGCTGACCTACAGACAAATATAAAAGCCACCAGTTAAATATTTAAAATCTCCCTTAAAATCGGCCTCCTGTAATCTCCAGCACAGCAGAGAGAAGGGTAGCACTGTAAAACAAAGCTATACTGCATTGCACAGTCTTGTCCATCTAACACTGGACATTTAGGAGAAAGGAGAGTGTGGACCTCATTTGTTTGCTGTCTGGCACACATAATCCATTCATAACCTAGGGCTGTCCTAGACCAGACTGTGGGCCAGATTCAGAGAGCCATTACGCCTGTCTAACTGGTGTTAGACAGGAGTAATTTCAAATTTTGCGCGCCGTATCACTAGTTTGAATCCTCAAACCATGATATGGTGGCGTTGGGCTTCGATCTGACAGGCTTACGTCTTCGTATGCCTTCGGATCTACGCTGCAATCTTTTTGCTGGGTGAAGTTCGCGTCGTTTTCAGCGTCGGGGTATGCAAATGAGCTTTTTCCGGCGATCCACAAAGTTACGAGCGCCGTTTGCAATCGAGTACGTCATTTTTTCGCTACGTAAAGTTAAACCAGCTATTAGCTGGTCTAACGTTACGCGGCCCATGTTAAGTATGGCCGTCGTTCCCGCGTCGACTTTCAAATTATTATTTTTTTTTGCGTAAGTCGTCCGGGAATAGGAATGTCCGTAAACGACGCTACTCAAAAAAAGAATGACGTAACGACGTGATTTCGCGCAATGCACGGCGGGAAATTTCTGAACGGAGCATGCGTTCGATCGCCGCGGGGACGCGCTTAATTTAAATGCCTCACGCCCCCTAATCGCGTAGTTTGATTCCGCCGGGAGAAATACACTACGCCGCCGTACCTTACGGGCCAAAATCTCTCTGAATTCCTCCTAAAGCCAGGTAAAGTACGGCGGCTTAGAGTATCTCTGATACTCTGCGGGAATCTAATTCTTTCTGAATCTCGCCCTGTATTTTTTTTACTGCATACAGTTTAAGAACACTGCAATGATATAATCATTACCAGTCCTTATAACCAAACCATAGTACATAACAAAAAAGAAAAGAAATGGTATTGGGTGCACTTAGGGTTGGGTCATGTCCAAATTCATAACGGCCTTTTTTAAACCGCGTTTAATAAAGTTTGTTATGAATTTTTTTATTCTTTATTTAGACTGGCCATGCATTTTTTTTGTAACATTTTCCTTTAGATTTACCAAAGCCATATAATATGAGGTCAAACCTAAAACGTTCAATTTGTATGCAATCAGGCAGACATAGTTGAAGGTAAATCTAAAGAAAATCTTATAAGAAAATGTTAAAATGTATGGCCAGTCTTAAAGCGGTTGTATACCATGTATACTTTTTTTACATCTGTAAGGGAAAAGGCATAATGAGCTAGTATGCAGTCAGCGGCGCATTGCGAGGGGAATATCTCCTAAACCGTAAAGGCTTAGGAGATTTTTTTTTACCTACAGGTAAGCCTTAGTATACAACCGCTTTAACCACTTCCTTACTGGGCACTTATAACCCTTCCTGACCAGGTGAAATTTCAGCTTCTGGCACTGCGTCGCTTTAACTGACAATTGCGCGGTCGTGCGACGTGGCTCCCAAACAAAATTGGCGTCCTTTTTTCCCCACAAATAGAGCTTTCTTTTGGTGGTATTTGATCATCTCTGCGGTTTTTATTTTTTGCGCTATAAACAAAAAAAGAGCGACAATTTTGAAAAAAGTCAATATTTTTTACTTGTTACTATAATAAATAGCCCATTTTTTTAAAAATAAAATAAAAAAAAATTCTCAGTTTAGGCCGATACGTATTATTCTACATATTTTTGGTAAAAAAAAAAAAAAAAATCGCAATAAGCGACTGGTTTGCGCAAAAGTTATAGCGCATACAAAATAGGGGACAGAATTATTAATAATTTTTATAATTTTTTTTTTACTAGTAATGGCGGCGATCTGCGATTTTTATTGGGACTGCGACGTTATGGTGGACAAATCGGACACTTTTGACAAATTTTTGGCACCATTCACATTTATACTGCGATCAGTGCTATAAAAATGCACCGATTACTGTATAAATGTGACTGGCAGTGAAGGGGTTAACACTAGGGGGGCATGGAAGGGGTTAAATGTATTCTGGGTGTGTTCTAACTGTGTGGGGGGAGGGGGGGTGACTGGGGGAGGTGACCGATGCTGTGTCCCTATGTACAAGAGACACAGATCGGTCACCTCACTCCCTGACAGGACGTGGATCTCTGTGTTTACATACAGAGATCCATGTCTTGTCCCTGTAACCGCCGATTGCGAGTGCCTGGCGGACATCGCGGCCGCCGGGCACGCGCATCGGCATCTCTGGAATGCAGCGGGCACGCGCGCGCCGCCGGCGGCCACGCGCGCGCCGCCGGCGGTGCTCGCGCGCCCTCTAGTGGCCATTAGAAGCACAGGGCGCATATATGCGCCCTGTCAGAGATTCAGGACATCCCGACGGCCGCATATATTCGTACGGCCGTCGGGAAGTGGTTAAGGTTTTGTAGCCAACATAGATGGCAAAAAGATAACAGTGCCTGCCAATTGGCGCTAAGTCTATAGAGTAGGTGCACATAACAAAGGCCAGCATAGGCTTACATATACCGGAAATACCAAAGATAAAGAAATGTAATATCAAACACAATAGGCATGAAAAGCAGCATTAGCGATTTTCTCAAGACGAGTCAGGAAAACCAGCCTACATACTTGAATTTTCAGCTGGCAGGTATCAGCAGGAAACTCATCCTTTCAGGTCTTGGCACTTAACGCATTATCTCGAGACAAAAAGAACAGTAGGATAGCCATACTGGGTTCCCCCAAAACATCTATAGACTGCCTGGAATGGTCCGTTCCAATTGCATTACAAAAATAAGAAAAATGGTAAAAGGGATTATTGGGAACTGGGGTGTCCCAAGGTTCCTATTACAGCGGGCCACTGGGTGCCCCACACATCCAAGTTGGAGCTCAGCAGGCTATGCCAGCAGCAAAATATGCTGAAAAAGTATAGTCGAACCATTAGAACAAGGTATTGTTCTTATGTATGGTTAAAGGATGCCAGTATTCCAGTAGTTCATCCATGGAGCATATTTCCTGAATTTTGCAAAGCCAGACTCACAAAGGCGGTTCTGTCATTTGTTGCCAAAACAGTGATGTATATTCCTTGGCTGTGTAAGTAGTTGGATAGTGAGAGAGCATTTGCACTGCCTGGAGGACACATGTGGTCAGGGCCGCCATCAGGGGGGTACAGGCAGTACACCTGTAAGGGGCCTGGGGGTCCCCAGGGGCCCGGATGGGAACCCCCTCTTTATTTATTTATTTTTTATAAAAAAATTATATATATTTTTAATTATTTTTTTCTTTTCTTTTTTATTAAAGGGCCAATTTTTTTTCTTTTATTTTTTTTGGAGGCCCCCGGGTGGCAACCCCCCCTTTTTTTTTAAATATTTTTTATATATTTTTATTTTATTTTTTATTAAAGGGTCATTTTTTTAGGGGTCTGGAGGTCCCCAGGGGCCCGGAGATCCCAGGGCCCCAGGTGACACCCCCCCCCCCCCTTTTTTAAAAAAAATATATTTTTTATATATTTTGTATTTATTTATTTATTTATTTTATATATATATATATATATATATATATATATATATATATATATATATATATATATATATTATTATTATTATTATTATTATTATTATTAAAGAGCCCAGAGGTCACCAGGGCCCCGGATGACAACCCTCTTTTTTTATAAAAATGTTTTACATTTTTTTTATATTATTTTATTTATTTTTTTTTTTTTTTTTTATATATAGATATATTTTTATTAAAGGCCCCGAGGTCCCCAGGGCCCCATGTGTCAAACCCCCCTTTTTTTTATTTTTGTTTTTTTATTTTTGTTTATATATTTTTTTTTATTTATTTAAGGGCCCAGAGGTCCCCAGGACCCTGGAAGGCAACCCCCTTGTTTTTTTTTTTTTTTTATATATAAATGTTTATTTCTTTTTTATATATATATTTTTTTATTTCTTTTTTAATAAAAGGGCCAGAGGTTTCTTTTTATTAAAGGGCCCAGAGGTCCCAGATGGTAAGCCCCCTTTAATTGTAATTTATTTTTATAAAAAAATGATTAAAGGGCCCAGAGGTCCCCAGGGCTCCAGATGGCATCCACTCTTTTTAAAAAAAAATATATATATATATATATTTTTCTCTCTTTTTTTTCCCTTTTTATTAAAGAGCCCAGAGGTCCCCAGGGCCCCGGTTGGCTACCCCCCTTTTTTATATATCTTATTCTGTATTTCTTCTTTTTGTAAAGGGCCCCCCGCGTCTCAATTCCAGATGTAGCGGATTAACCACTAGGTAGCCACCCAGTTGAACATCAGTGAGTCTGTAGGTCAGGTTCCAAAATGGTCCAAAATAGTCCAAAATGGTTGCAGAACTGAGCAGGCCCATAAGATGTGCACATATGTACCATCGTGGCTAAGACATATCCAGCACAGGAAGGAGATGTAAGGGCCGAATAAACTTTGTACCAGTGAATCAAAATTGTAATCCCCGTTTCTCAAACAGCGTTGAAATTGTTATGCCATTCATAACATTGTTATGAAAAATAACAGTACCATGTATGCATTGTAGCATGCAGAAATATCTGAGAGGAGCAAAGACCTTGGCTGTGCCATCTAGTAAATGTATCAGGATCATAAATCTGTCTGCACAAAATTATAAATCCTGTGGCAGGTTAAACAGTTTCCATTCATGTATTTTAAACAAGTATATATATATGTGTTCATTTTATTTATTTATGTAACTTAATTTCCCACAGTGGATGCATTTATGTACTGTTCTAACAACGTGTATGCTTTTTTTTCCCCCTACATAGTACCAGTGGCTGACATTAAAGCAATACTAACTGGAAAAGACTGCCCACACATGAAGGAGAAAGGTGCTCTCAAACAAAACAAGGTGAGCCTCCCAAAAGCGTGTATCCTGCAATATTCAATATATTGCTTTTTTCTTTTAATGCTTCACCAGAGCTCCACATTTTTTTGCAGTAGCACAATTTGTTTCACTTTGTTAAGTAAGTCTGTAATTAATAAATGACATTTATGGATGCCTTGAAGCCGCCATAGTAGTATAATTACACGGTAGGCTCCTCGTGTGTCAGAATTCTTAGTACCAATGTAAAGAATATTTCTAAGCTTGAGTAAATTATAACCAATTACTTTGCATATTAATTAACAAGAACAAATCCTGGAGCTGTGGTGGCTTAAGGTGATTGGCACTGCGCTGACAAGCCGTTCACCTCTGCAGCCAAGGGTTTGGATCCCGGTCTCGGCTACATGTGAATTGAGTTTGGTGGTCTCAGCCCGGCTCCCGGTGGGTGTGCTATGCAAGGTACGCCTGTGCTTAGTACGCCCACCCCCCCACAAAACCACCAGACTTGCACGCACACGAAATTGGTCTAACATGCACGCAATTTTGCCATGTGGTCTCTTAAAATAAAATCATAGAGGAAGTCCCTCTGCCCCGTTGGGGTCCCGTTGGGCCTCAGTCGGGCTCCCAAGTGGAGCAGGTAGGGCGGGGTGAGTGGGAGGCCCCCCTCACACCCGCCATTGCCACCGGGGGCATGGAGAAGGATGGCGATTGCCTCCGGGGGGAGAGTCTGCCTACTCCGAACTCCTGCAGTCCGGCTCCTCTCTCTCACAAAATACACTTTAAAAAAAAAAAAAAACAAGAACAAATCAATGACAATTGAGTAGATTAAAGCATTTTTTTTAACGTAAATTAAGGGTGTTTTTCTAATTGGCAAGGACTGTTGGGGTAATAGCTGTTGTTGTTTCAGAAGAACTTGCACCAGTGTTAATTATAGATGTGCGAACAGTTTTCCAGTAGCTTGAATTTCTTATAGAACCTGCTAAACATTCTGCATAATGATATAATCGTTTATGTAGTCATTCTTTTGTATCTGAACTTGTACTCGTCGGTTCCGTTATCATATGAATGTTTACCATGCGCATTATTTGCTACACACTGACGTCCTTACTACTGCTCCCATAAAAACTTTTTCTCATTTTATTTTCACTCAGCTAATACAGTCATCTTAGACACTGGAAAAACTGCAGGTCATTTGTATCCATGTTTTTAGCATAGTGCCAAGAACTGAAGTTATCACACTATTCCCTTGAAAAAATAACAAGTTTGATATTGGGTTTTAAAGAGTACATTTTAATTTGCAACGGGTTAAGTAGTTTTTCACTGCTTATGAAATGAGTGGGTCTGACTTAAAGTGTAAGTAAACCCACCTATCATTTTCAGCCAAGGAAGCTGCCATCTTGGCCTTTGTTTAATCTTCAACTGCCGTGGTGCTGCACATGTGATCAGTTATGACACCAACCATTGGATGGTTTGACAGTTTGGTTGAGAGCACAACCAATGTGACAGTTGGCAATCCCGGCATGCCGGAAATTTAACTGCTTTTTGAAACTGTTAAATTGATGGGTTTACTTCCGCTTTAAGCCTGGTACACACAATGAGATTATTGGACAAATGATGAAAACTGTCCGATCTGGCATCGTACGCCAAAAAGTTTTCTGCTTGTCCCATCGGATTATTTGGCACAACCTGTCCTGATCTGCTCTTGAAAGCTGTGTACTAATGATCAGATTATCATACGATTGCTTCAAAAACAGTACTTTTCATACGATTTTCTCATTGTGTGTACTAGGTTTGTCATTTAATTGAAATTATCTGAGGAATTCTTTAAAACTGCAACTTCAGACACATTTTTATCTTTTAGTTTTAAATACAACAGGGAAGGCGTTTTTACTGCTCTATGATGTTTCATTGAGAACATTTTCCCTATACTAATGACAACTTGTCACCAGTACAAGATGTAATGAAAAATTTCTAAAGGTTATGCAGACACATTTTCACATAAAATTAAAAGGTGAACTACCCACATCAGCTTTCCCAGCCCCTTCAGTCCCCAGCTACCCTGAACATAATTTATTGCCACCCACTCCAGCCTCTGTATTATGCCGCGTACACGCGATCTAGTATCTCGGCGGTGAGAAACTCGACGGGAAAACCGAGGACCGGCTTGGTCCCTTCTTCCCGTGTACACACGGCTGGTTTTCCCGACAGGTTGTTCTCTTCGTCGAGAAAAAAAGTCGTGTGTAGGCTCCCTAGCAGTTTCCCTATGGGAAAACTGCGATCAAAAAACCTCCGCAATTTGTGATGAGAAAATTTAGAACACGTCTCTCCTGAGCCTTTTTTTTCTGGGATGGCATTAAAAAAAGATTCTCATTGGTCACCTGGTCATGCTGACCAGTGACCACTCACTATTGCAAGAATTATGATCTTGCGTAACCTCCAGGTCTGTGTAGTTATGTTTTGAAATGTCTGTACAGTTTCACCAGCTGTAATGGGTGGCAGAAGATGGTAATTGCGGAAGCTACTGTAAGAGCAGCAGGGATTGGGAGGGGGCAGGGGTGGTGAGGTTATGCACCTTTTCATTATTTTTTTTGGAAATTATTAACTAATCCCTTATATTTTGGCTGGATATGTAGGCTGCCATTTATTGGCATTTTTTTTTAAACTTCTAGTTGTCTGGATGTGTCTCAGATTCAGAATTAGCATGCAGCAAACATAAGATGGAAGGAAAACAGAGCAATGATAAGTTACATATTTCTGTCATGAAAAGTTTTCTTTAATGTAGTTATTAGACGACTGTCAATTTATTTGGGAAGTGCTCCCTCAATACCAATCCGATACACAAAACACAGTGTTTCATTTTTAACTGGTGAAATTGCATGCCTTGCTGTCCATTGAGAAAATGGTTATCATCTTGTACTGGCATATTTACAATTTTACACATGGATGTTTAGAGTCCTTTAAAGCCCTGTACACACGATTGCATATCTGATGGAATCTAATCCGATGGATTTTTTCATTGGATATCCGATGAAGCTGACTTTCATTAGTCTTCCCTACACACCATCGGTTAAAAATCTAATCGTTTCCAACGCAGTGACGTAAAACACTACGACGCGCTAAGAAAAATTAAGTTCAATGCATCTGAGCATGCGTCGACTTGATTCTGAGCATGCGTGGATTTTTGACCGATTGACTTCCCCACAGACAATGTTTTTTTGTATATTTTTTTATCCATAGGAAAAATGTTAAAAAATGTCATCAGACAAACCGATTGTGTGTACAGGGCTTTACTGTTTATCACCAAAGTGGACAAACTAAAAGGCAGAAAGGTGGCATCTTAAAAGGAACTTCAATATAAAAAAATGCCTTTGCACATGTTGTGTGCCAAACCACGTAAACCTAGTTTGTGAATTTTCTTAAAATTTGTGGATTGATCCAGACATTTTCAGCTTACCTAATTAAACATTCCTGACTAAAAATCGACAATTTATGAAAGCATCTACAATTGCATTAACATCTTTACTTAACAACCATGAATGCTATGTTCCATAAATTGCTTTACACAAGCGCATCACATCTCTGTTTAATACTTATACCCAGCTGTTTTTTTTATCGTTTAGGAGGTGCTCGAGCTAGCATTTTCAATCGTGTATGAATCCAACTGCCAACTAAATTTCATTGCTCCAGATAAACATGAGGTAAGTTTAATGGTTTCATTTTTTGTGTAGAGTATTATTACCAGCCATCTTTGTAATTGCCTCTGTCAACTGGCTTTTTTTTTTACAAAAAACCTACTTGAAGCAAGTTAGAAGATCAACTGCAGGTCAAAATGCACCTGCATTGAATAAATGATCACAGAGGCATCTCAGACTGATGCCATCGACAAAGGCCCTTAAACATATCTATGGTTGAATGTTTTTTTGCTTATTTAAATTCGCAGTTAGGATGTTATAGATTAGATAGTTATTTGTCATTTAGGATACATGAAAAAGTATATATAATGGTCCATGTCCAGCACACAGATACAAAAACCATCCTGGTGCATTCTAAGTTCAATAAAGTTGTAAATCCGTATAGGGAAGGCACGAGAGGCATGAGAACAACTAATAAAGTACATGCTTTATATATTGTACATATTAAGGACTCTGTGAAGTGCAGCCACTTCTGAAGAAGGCATATTAGAAGGTTGAATGTATGAACTTTAAATCACCTTGCTTCGGCCAGAAGATAGGGACTTGTAAGAGCAAAAATAGATGATATTCACATTTAGATTGAGTACAGTGCTAGTTAGGACTCCAACTTTTTATGTAGGGGCTTAAGAAATAGTGCTTAATTTTTAAAGAGGTCCAAAAACTATTTTTCATTGCTCTGGGGCCTCAGAAATATACGGACCCCAGTTGAGATCAGCAGAATGAGCGTTGTAATAATAATATCAATACCAATACTAATGTAGTATGTACAGTGCCTTGAAAAAGTATTCATGCCTTTTGAAATTGTTCTAATTTTCTCATGTTACAATCAAAATTGTAAATGTATTTTATTGGGATTTTATGTGATAGACTGACAAAAAGAAGCACAAAATTGTGAAGTGGAAGAAAAATGATAAATGGTTTTCAATTTTTTTTACAAATAAATATGTCAAAAGTGCGGCGTGCATTTGTATTCAATCACCTTTACTCTAATACACCTAACTAAAATCGAATGGAACCGATTACCTTCAGAAGTAACCTGATTAGTAAATAGAATCCACCTGTGTGTAGTTTAATCTCAGTATAAATACAGCTGTTCTGTGAAACCCTTAGAGGTTTGTTAGAGAACCTTAGTAAACAAACAGCATCATGAAGGCAAAGGAACACACCAGATCAGGGTCAGGGATAAAGTTGTGGAGAAGTTTAAAGCAGGGTTAGGTAAGAAATAAAAAATCCCAAGCTTTGAACATCTGACATAGCACTTTTTAATCCATCATCAGAAAATGGAAAGAGTATGGCACAACTGCAAACCTCCCAAGACATGGCCATCCACCTAAACTGACAGGCCAGGAAAGGAGAGCATTAATCAGGGAAGCAGCCAAAAGGTGATGGTAACTCTGGAGGAGCTGCAGGTGGGAGAATCTGTTCACAGGACGACTACTAATCTGGGCTTATGGAAGAGTGGCAAGAATAGGGCCATTGTTGTGAGAAAGACATAAGAAGTCCTGTTTGCAGTTTGCAAGAAGCCATGTGGAGAACTCAGCGTACATGTGGAAAAAGGTACTCTAGTCAGATAAGACCAAAATTGAATTTTTTGGCCTTAAAGCAAAACACTTTGTGTGGCGGAAAACTAACACTGCACATCATCCTGAACACACCATCCCCACAGTGAAACATGGTGGTGGCAGCATCATGCTATGGGGATGCTTTTCTTCAGTAGGGACAGGGTCAGAGTTGATGGAAAGATGGATGGAGCCAAATACAGGCAATCTTAGAAGAAAGCCTGCTAGAGTGCAAAAGACTTGAGAATGGGGCAGTGGTTCACCTTCCAGCAGGTCAGCAACGCTAAGCATACAGCCCAAGCTACAATGGAATGGTTTGGATCAAAGTGGCCCAGTCAAAGTCCAGACCAAAATTCAATTGAAAATCTGTGGCAAGACTTGAAAATTGCTGTTCACAGACGCTCTCCATCCAATCTGACAGAGCTTGAGCTATTTTGCAAAGAAGAGTGGACAAAAATTACACTCTCTAGATGTGCAAAGCTGGTAGAGACATCTCCAAAAAGACTTGCTGCTATAATTGCAGCGATAGGTGGTTCTACAAAGTATTGACTCGGGGTCTGAATACAAATGCATGCCACAATTTTCAGATATTTATATGTAAAACATTTTGAAAACCATTTCCAATAAAAAATGTTGGTTGTAACATGACAAAATGTTAAAAATTTCAATGGGGTATGAATACTTTTTCAAGGCACTGTACACCCCAAAAAATAATTGCTGGAATCATGACTCCTAGGTTAAAAACTTCTGCCTGAAAAATAATCATTCATGATAAGGCTCTTACAATATTTTCAATTCCTATTTTAAAGTGTGTGTAAATCAGCAGATTTATATTTGTCCCAATATTTATCTAAATTATATTTGCAAGAGCCTTGTTGCACAATCCATTTTCTATCTTCATCCTGATTCAGATTTTACTAAAACAGTCTTTATAAAGTGAACTAAGCTTAAAGGGGTTGTAAACCCTCGTTTTTTTTTTTTTTACGTTAATGCACCCTAAAACACGCACCCAACAAAAGCGATGGTGCCCAATAATCAGTATAGGTGACGCTTTAAAAAACCTTTACAGCTCGTCAGTTTCAAGTTAATTAGGAGGTCTTGAGGTCTTCAGCTAGAACTATTGTTCTCACTCTGGCGTTCCTGGTGATATGTCACAAATGTGGTGCGACCGCAGTTTTCAAATATGTGCACACCCTGGGCTTCGCCAATTTATATATGCACTTTTTTTTATCATTTTCATAATTGTTCTCTTTATTTTTGCTTGATTGCTATCACAAGGAGTTAATAAATCCATATGTGATAGCATTGGGCAGGTGATACACACTCTTTTAGGGCTAAAAGATCCCAAAGTCTCAACCTGCCCTTCACACCATCTAACCAAGCCCAGATCAGCTTGGTTAGATATGTCCACTGGCTGTACTGGCCAGGAGATGGTGCATCTGAAACCAGAAGTAACATCACTTCCGGTTACATTGTTTGTATGTGAAGTCGAGGCATGGATTTGTCATGGTCTCACAGCAATCTCTCTCCCCTAGTGAGTGAGTGAGTGAGAAACGTATATAGCGCAACACATGCAAACTGAATCGCCTCTGGGCGCTTAGTATCCATTCCCTACTGTACTTTTGCCCTCAGAAAAGATGGGTTTTGAGTTTTTTTCTGAAGGCCAGCCTCCATTCAGATGCTGGTTGGTAGAGCGTTCCATAGTCTAGGTCCTTGGACTGCAAATCTTCGTTCTCTTTTGGACTTGTATCTGGCTTTGGGTATCTGGAGTAGATTTTGGTCGGTGGATCAGAGAACGCAATTGGGGTTGTGACATTTTAATTTCTTTATCATACATCACGGGACACAGAGCGCATAGCCATTACATATGGGTTATATGGGTACCTTCAGGTGTGGACACTGGTGTAATCAACTTCACAGGAAGTTCCTCCCTATATAACCCTCTCCCACTGAGAGTGCTTCAGTTTTTTCGCCAGTGTCTTAGGTGTTGGTCACGTCTAGCTGTCCCTCGGAGGTCTCGGGACCCAGGATAGCTAGCCGGATCCATCCGAAGTGCTTCAAAGCCAAGGAGTACGGTACCCGGGCCCTGCCTGCGTGGGGTGTTGCCTATAATGCCTCTCCTTGGAGGGCTGGATTCTGGGCTCCAGTGCCTTGGTCTCTCCCAGGACTAAACGCTACTGATGCCAGGATGCTATATAGGTCCAGGGGTGTGGGTTCCTTAAACATAGGACCCCGGTCCCTGAAGGTCCAAGACAATACCCACGGAGATGGGAGAAGATTGGGCCTCTTGCAGTTTGCAATACCCTGCGGCGTGGAGCAGGTAAGAGGGAACCTGCGGGACTTGGTTCGACAGTAGGTATCCCCCTGGGGGTTCTGGGTTGGCTAATGGTATGCTTGTGCATCAGCCACTATCTCCACTATGTCTTTTTAGGCAGGATGGGATGTACTAATGTTTACCCAGATAACATGTAGATATATGTATACTTGTTTAAGATATATATTTGCTACTCACCCCAGGTCTGCCTGTTAGCATTGATACTGCAGCCCCACGTACTGTAAAGAGGGAATTGCTGGTGAAAACTCCTGTTTCTTAGGAAGCCTATGGGAACAGCTTCCTCTCTGTGTGCACTACAGTAAGGATTAGTGCTTACCTGGTGTCTGTTGGTGCTGCTGGCGCTGGTCCATGCTTTTCCTCTGCTCTCTGCTTCCTCCATGTGGTTTCAGCGTGGGGGGGGGGTGCGCGCGCGTGGGCGCGTGCACGCCGCCTTTTATAGAGTCGGCGTGCGTTGGGGGGGCGGGCCAGCAGCGTCAGGGTCAGTTAAAAGTAAAAGTTTCTCTGGCTGGTCTTTTCCCTCCTGGAAGCAGAGGAAGAAGGACACAGAGCGCGCAGCTGGGTCTTTTGGCCACACAGTGACACCCAGTGGCGGTTTGTGGATCTTCAGGTCTAGGACTCAGTTCCACTATTGACCAGAAAAAAAAAAGAAAAAAAAAAAAGTTTTTTTGCTTAAAGGGACTCAGCCTTAGATCCAGCAGTATCTGAGTCAACCTTGGACTCCGGCTAACGGGCATTGGTGTTGCAATACTCACAGGTTTTCCTCAGTATTGCCACCTCCCAGGCGGGTAAAAAAAAAAAAAAAACATTTTTTTTTGGAAAAAAAAAAAAAAAAAAAGATATATATATATATATATATACAAAATTTTTCATTTTCCTCAGCCTGTTCTCATATTAATTACTCCTAGCTACAACAGTCAGGTGTTGGCTATAGGGGTGACTCAAGGTTGTGCAATGGCTCCAAAGGGATCAGGACCAGCCAAGGCTGCAAAAGGTGCCAAGAAACAAAAGGGGTCTCCATCGGGGTCAGAGGATTTGGGCCAGGCTTCAACGGCCCCACCCTCACCAGTTAGACCACCGAGTAGCATAGTACAAGAGCCATTGGGGGTGCTGGGGGCAGAGGCGGCCCCCGATCCACCCATTCCCGTTTACGTAACGGAAGAAATGCTAGCGACCACCCGGGGTGTGCTAGAGAAAAGGTTAACTGCTTTGTTTGCCCGCCCTTTGCCAAGTAGCAAACGGGCTAGATCCCCCTCACCTAGTTTGGTGTTTTCAGATGCGGAGGTCTCCTCTTCGGAGGAACGGGACCCACAAGGGGATCAAGCGGACCCAAGTCCCGACGGTTCAGACATGGAGGGTTCCACTGTAGATGAATATTTTTCGGCCTCTCAAGCGGAGAGCCTGTGGATCCAGTCTTTGACAGATATGGTTCGCACTGCTTTTAAACTTCCAGTGCCAGAACTAGTAGCCCCTGTGGTATCCTCTTTGGGTTCTTTAAAGGCTCCATTAACTTGTGTGTCTTTTCCGATTCACCCCCTTCTGCGGAGCGTGATTTACCAGGATTGGGCTCGACCTGATAGGACCTTTATCCCTCCTAAGAGGTTCTCTATTCTCTATCCTATGGAAGAGGAATTTTTAAAGAAATGGGCACTCCCCACAGTGGACGCGGCCATTTCCTGCGTGAATAAATACCTGACCTGTCCGGTTGAAAATGTCCAGATGTTCAAGGATCCGGTCGACAAAAAATTAGAGACCCTACTGAAGGCTTCTTTCACCACAGTAGGTGCCATGGTTCAGCCAGCGGTGGCAGCCATTGGCATTTGTCAGGCCTTAAAGGATCAGGCAAAACAGATAGTAAAGGACATGCCGGCTCAGCAAACTCGTGAATTAGCAGATTTCCCTAGGGCTCTCTGCTTTGCAGTAGATGCTATTAAGGACTCCATCCAACAGGCATCCCGTTTATCTCTGCTGGTGGTTCACATGCGTCGTCTTTTGTGGCTAAAGAACTGGTCAGCAGAGGCACCCTGCAAAAAGCTTTTAGCAGGGTTTCCCTTTCATGGGGGAAGACTATTCGGTGAAGACCTAGATAAATATATCCAAACCATATCAAGTGGTAAAAGTTCTTCCTTACCGGTCAAGAAAAGACCGCGTGGGCCCGCGTTTAAACGACAGGCCTTTGCAGGCTCGGCCCCTTCGACTTCCCGTCAGTATCGACGGCCTCCCGGGCGTTCAGCAGATAATAGCCGCCCACAGGGACAAGCCGCGGCAAACAAGAGGCCCTGGTCTCGCAAGCCGGCTAAACCAGTCATCAAGTCAGATTCATGAAGGGGCGCCCCCACTCTCTTGGGTGGGGGGAAGACTTCAGTTTTCTCCGAAGTCTGGAAGGCCAGAATTCCCGACTCTTGGGTTCGGTCCGTGGTAGCCACAGGCTACAAACTAGAGTTTCGAGAAATCCCCCCTCCTCATTTTCAGGGGTCAAGTCTTCCAAGCGACCCATTAAAGAGGGCCTCTCTCGTAAAGGCGTTGGATCGCCTCTTGCTCCAAGGAGTAATACCAAAACCCAATGGCGACGTCAGGCCTATCCTAGACCTCAAACGCCTAAATCGCTTTCTAAAGATTCAGACCTTTCGTATGGATTCCATACGTTCAGTGACAGCCAGCCTGCATCAAGGCGACTTTCTAGCATCTATAGACATAAAGGATGCATATCTGCATGTGCCGATCTACCCAGCACATCACAAGTTTCTTCGTTTTATGATAGATCAAAGTCATTTCCAGTTCGTAGCCCTCCCTTTCGGGTTGGCAACAGCTCCGCGGGTATTCACAAAGGTGTTAACCCCGGTGCTAGCCGTCCTAAGGACAGAAGGCATTTTGGTCCTGGCATACCTGGACGATCTCCTGGTTATCGACAGATCAGCTTCCAACCTCAATCATGCAGTAGTCCGCACAGTTCGGCATCTACAAGAATTCGGGTGGGTTGTGAACCAAGGAAAATCGAGGTTGCAACCCACAAGACAGTTGGAATATCTAGGCCTTCGGTTAGATACAGAATGCCAGAGGATATTTTTACCTCAAGAAAAGATCAGGTCATTGACTCAAACAATTCAAATAGTCCTAGGCAAAAAGAGGCCGACTATTCGCCTATGCATGCGACTGCTGGGAAAGATGGTAGCCGCCTTCGAAGCAGTACCCTATGCCCAGATCCATACCAGAGTTCTCCAGGCAGCTATTTTACTTTTATTTTAGTGCAGACTGGGAAAATCAGTGAGCCAATCACAGAAGCAGGAAATTATATTTCTGTGAGTGTTATGTACACCCAATGGTGTAAAGAATGCATCCCAGTTGCCATATACATAACTTTTACAGAAAATGAGAGAAGCTGCAGTTTAAAAAGGAAATGTAATTTTTATAAACATTGAGTTACAACATGGCTTGTGTAGCACCTGTGCTTTATATGCTATATTATGTTATTTGCTATATTTTTTTCCAACAAAATTTGAGTTACCCTTTTAGCTGGATTTATGTATTTTCATGCATGCTTTCATATGTTTTTGTGTTAAATGACATGTATGCTTTTTATATGTTGCCATCGTCATCAACAGACCCTATAATGTATTGATGTTTAAAAAAATAAACACTTGTCAACACATCATACAGATGTGAACTAGCACCATTTTAAATGGTTACTAATTTATGTACATGCAGTGATGTTGCACACTTTAATGCGCATTTGTGTTAAAATGCATTGATGTGACTGAGCCCTTAAAGCAGTAGTAAACTGCTAGAAAAAAAAAAATGGCAGATTTAAGTCATAATTTATTAGTCTGCACCGCACCAACTGCATGTTGTGTGAATATCTCCTAAACCATGCAAGATTAGGAGATATTCACTGTACCTACAGCAGACTATTATGGGCTTACTGGTAGGTACAAAAAAAGTTCAAAAGTGAGGGTTAATTCCACTTTAAACTTTCATTGGAAGAAGGAACAGTAATTAACAATTATGTAACATTGCGAAATAGGAAGCAGAGACTACTTATAGAAGTATTGGGCCAGATTCAGGTAGGACTTAAGCCGGTCTATCTCGAGATGTGTCGCCTAAGTCTAAATTTGCACCGGAATATCTATGCACCGTACCCACAGAACTAGATGCGCACCAAAATAGGCTATTCCCGACCGGCCTAACTTGCCTACGCCTGAACATCCTAGGTGCACATTTATTCTGTCCACACCATTGATTTCCTATGCAAATGAGGGTGATACGGCAATCCACAAAAGTAAGTTTGTCCGGCGCAGGCTACGCCCTGTGCGCATCAGCTGCATGTCCGGTCTAAAGTTAGTCCTTATAAAAGCAGGTTTAAATTTGGACAATCCGTCTACATGTCAGCTAAAGCAACACCGTTAGGGACGGGCTGAGCAGCCACACTTGCAGGACAACAATCTGTATGCCAACATGCCAGGGGCATCCTTGCTCATAGCTATACTACTGACTTTAGATGAGCGCAGAAGGAGGAGGGCACGGGAGAGGATCTGCCGACCTCTACTGGGCAAGGTACTGGCAACACTCCGTTTCCTTGCTAGTGGCTCTTTTCACCCTAATGGCTAAATATATATTTTATATAATTTTTTTCTGTTTAGTATATATTTTAAATTAGTTAATATAATAAATATATAATTTAATTTTTTATATCTAATATATATATTATTATAATTATATAATTTATTATTATAAACATTTTTAAATGTTTTATATATATATATATATATATATATATATATATATAAATATCAGTGTGTGTGTGTATATAAATTGGGTGATGGCCCTCAAAATAATGGAACACACCGACACGACACAAACCTACAAACAACAACAGACAACGGAACAAAAGCTCCTTGCTTCAGGGAGGGAAAAAAATCGATGTACTTTTGCAATTGAAGGGCGTATGTCTGGGCCTATTTATGCACTGGGCGTAGCTCACTAAGTACGCCGGGCCTAGTTCCTATCTCACTGATTGAGCCGGGCCGAGTGGTGAGCATGTGCAGAGAGGCTCTGACCATAGTCTGCGTCATGCACATGCCCAGTCTGGCCGGCCCTTCATTTGCATGGGGTCACGGCTCATTTCAATGGAACACGCCCACGTCCTTCCCACTTTGAAAAACACCGCCATACGCCTCGGAATTTAAGTTGCGCCGGCGCAAATACTCTGTGGATACGGCACTTACGTCTCTAATTTGAGCCGGTGTAACGTAAAGGAGATGCGCTACACCGGTCTATATATGCGCCGATGTACGTGGATCTGGCCCATAGTTTTTAAACCATTAATTACATATTATGTATATACATCACACTCTCTTTTGTATGTACAGTATATCTTGAAAGATTTAAAAAGTACATATAGCCACATATATGCACATGCATATTTAGTACATCTTCTTAGTATGTCTGTGGCCTCTTGTGTGCAGTGTGTATATATAATATTATACCCGAGAATGATATGGTTACAATTTGCACTGATGTACAATGAGCTCTCTCTATTCTTATGTAATCTTTGCTTCATATATGTTTTTCTGTTAAATATACGCTTACCAATTATCTGTTCTTTCTAACAAAAAAATGAGTAAAGCAACGCTATAACTGGATTATGAACATTTTTAAAGATCATATATCACATTATTCTTCTGTCTCTATGCCAAAGGGTTATTTCACTTACTCACTAAGCTTTCAGTAAAGTGATTTTTCTCCGTCCCCTGTGACTACACCAGTCTCCAGCTTCAGTGCATGACCTTTCATTCAAGCATCTTCCATAATGTACTGTACCTCCTCAGGGTTCTGTGTTCTGAAATATCTCATATGAATCTCCACCTCAGCTAAAATACGTGAAATACGCAATGTCCTGGTTAAATATTCAAATCAAAATTGGCATTGCTGTTTTGGGTATGCGATTCAAAAGATGTGTTAAACACATATGACACCTACTGTCTGCTTAATGTGTGCAACCTAGATTTCAGCACATATCTATGGCAATGCACAGCAAATTGAAAGAAATAGTGCTGTGTATAATTAATACAACAGCTTAAGAGAGTGGTAACTGCATTTAATTAGAGGTCAAAACAGAGGTTAAAGGATACAAGCTGATATTAGAAAACTGAAACACCACTTTGACATGCTTAAAATGGAGAAATGAAGAAAACCGTAAATACAGACAGAAGTAGATTTCATTGTGTATGTGTCAGTAAGTTGATTAAAGTAGCAATATTAATGCATTTTTTTTTTTTTTTGCATTGTTTCATTTGAAAACTTGGCAGCTCTATATTAAGGACTTTAACATCACAGTCTAAACTAAAAATGTCATTGTGTTAAAAAGCACTGTGCAAACTGTTGGCGCTTTATAAATCCTGTATAATAATAATAATAATCACAGACATTTTAGTATATATATAATGCCTAACTCCAAGCTGGCCACAAAAATAAATGTGCACCCTAGAACGATTTAACAGGAAGGAATACTTACCCTAATCTATGGCTATTCAGTTTTCCTCCTCTCCAGTTTCCAGTAGAGATTACTGGTCCCCCAAAGCCGTTCTTCTATTTTTGTGTCACCAATCCTTGAACCTGCATTATGCCTGGTGATGTTGATGACCCACTTACATTACAACAATGGGGAAGTATTACTCTATTAGATCACACCTAGGCAATGTATTTTTCTTCCAGGAATTCAGATACAGTCTGGTTATACTACCACTCACAGGATACGGACATTGGCGAAAAGAAAAGTGGAAAGACAGACTCTTTATAACATCTGATCTACCCAGCATGCCTCACTTTAGTGTCCTATAAGGTTGGATGGTTTTTACTCAGCCTTGATGAGTGAAGTCTTACCAATGCCTGAACTCTAGAACCTCAAAACTCTACTGTTATAGGGCCATTATCATTGGAGTCTTCCTCTGCTTTGTCCTTTTTTGCTGAGTATTTTCTAATGTCCACATGGATCTCTGTGTCTACTCGGGACTCTGCTGCCCACAGTGGTTCGAAGTGTGTTTCTGCACCATCCACTACAGCATTACCATCTGACCTTTCCAGGCCCATTTATCAAGCTGGGCCTGCGGCCCCTATTGACACCTCTGACTCAGATTCTGAGTACCTCTGTACTTCAAAAGAGTTTTTGAGGTAACAGAGTCTCCTGCCATCCTTATTGATGCAGTGTGTTCTGTTTTGTATTAATAAGATTAGCCTTGGAAGCATCCTAAAGGGTCCCAAATAAGACTGCATTGAAATCTGGTTCTCCTCATATGGTAGTCTCTAGATGGAAGGGAGAGGGCTGCACCAATGGGTGCACTTCATCTTCTGCATGACAGACAGAAACCATCACAGGAAAGCTTCATACCCCGCTTGCAGTTACCCCCTGTTGGGGATAAGGTATGTCTGGTGGAATTTGTGGGACCTGCTTGCCTGGAAATAGGTTCTCCTTCTGTGGCTTCTATGCAAACCTTGTGAGAAAGATTCCTAGGTACGTTCCCTGTTTTTTTCCTCCTTCATTCTTCCTTCTGGTGCTTAAGGTTTACCACTTTTCCCTGCCTACCTGTTCCCCCTTCAGTCCAGCTGACTTTGTGGGGTTGTAGCTTTTCTGTACTCAAGGATGTCATTATGGGTTGTTATGTTTTGATAATTCTCACATTCTTTTGATATTTTGATTAGCAAGATTGGCTGTCTGGCTAGACAACGTCTTACTGTGAAAATTGTTCTTTCCTGGTTTCTAGGGGGGGGGTTTTTTGTGAAGACTGGCTGGTCTTTTTTTTGGGGGACCTGTTCTCTGCGGTGTAGTCCCAGTGTTTTTTTTCTGTTAACTACACCATTTTGTGGGTCTGTTGTGCTTTAACTTGTTTATTATGTTTCATGTGTTTGTTTTTTTGGTTCACCGATTCTCGCTGGTTCAGGCAAAGTGTTCCTTTGGGTGGAGTCATTCACATCTGGTGGTGGCCACCTCTGTTCTGGTCTTGTGCATTAGGTTGATCATTTGTGACCTTCTCGTAGTCATTGGCAGCCTTCCTTGTCAGGCAAGAGACATTTCATTTAATTTGGTCACATGTGAGCTTTTGTTTGCCAGGTGATCTTAAGTTGCAGACAGACTCTACTCCCCTGTCAGTGGTTGTTGTCCACCCCTCAGTTGTACTGATTTTTATCTTCCCAACTGTATCCATTTTCCTGTGTTCCACACTGGAAGATAAAGAAAAAGTGTCCACCTAAAGGCGTCAATATAACCCAACTGTAATTGAATTCCTTTATCCCTCAATGGACCTCAAGATTATACAGTAGAGGGAGGAGGGAGTCACCGCTCCAAGTGGGCGCTGCAAACAATCAAGGAGTCTTCGGAACACCAGGGTGCCGGCAATGCACGTAGCAATAGGAGAAGCAAAGGAAAAGATTGGATAGCCGCACTCCAGGGAACTTCCAGAAAAGTTGTCTTTATTTAGTAAAAATCAACATGCCACATCAAAAACAGACTGTGTCCTGTGGCTGTTTTTGATGTGGGATGTTGATTTTTACTAAATAAAGACAACTTTTCTGGAAGTTCCCTGGAGTGCGGCTATCCAATCTTTTCCTTTGCTTCTCCTAAGATTATACAGTAAGTACAAAATCTTATTTTCTTAGCCAGCTCGCAGTTCTGCTTTAATGCAAACCCATAGTAAGAGAATATGCAGGCTGTCATTGCTGACCTCTCTTTTTGAAAATGCTAGTGGCATGGCTGCCATGCAGTTCCATAGACTTTCATATGCCGAGTTGCTAATCGGGAACCAGCATAGCAGATTAGGAGTTTTGACTTCACTTTGACATTCTAATGTTGTGTCATTTCAATAAACCATAAACTACTGAAGCTGGACAAAATTAATAGACATGGCCAGGCAATTAATATTTCAAAAGAGAGGTAAGCAATGGTAGCCCCCTAGTATTTGAGGGAAAAAAAGGTCAAGATAATCCCATACTCCAAATTTAAAAATAATCACTTTTACAGCGCAGATCTAGACTCACAGTGATTGAAATTGAAATATCAGCTATTTTGGTCTTTTAAATCAAGCCAGCCAAAACACATGAAATATATCATACAATAAGTTGTATAAATCATTATTTTACCAACTCAAACTGTTTTTTTTTCATTTTGCACAGTACTGTATATGGACAGATGGACTTAATGCCTTACTTGGAAAGGAAATGATCAGTGATCAAACAAGAACTGACATGGACACATTGCTTAGCATGGAAATAAAACTACGCCTTCTAGATCTGGAAAACATACAAATTCCTGATGCACCTCCCCCAATTCCAAAGGAGCCTAGCAATTACGATTTTGTTTACGACTGCAACTGAGACCGTCAGCAAACATGCATTCTTTAACTGGAATTATTAGAACTGAAGACTTAAAAGAGGAAACTTTATTTTATTTCAGGTCATCTTTCCCTACCCTTTCTTTTCAGACGTTCAGTATTTGGCCGATTCAGGCATATCATAGAAGTAAACTCGATTGTAAGTTACAATGGGCATTTCCCCTCGAAAGCACCAGGAACTAGATGTCCATATTCTTCATGCTTTAAATGACATGTTAATAAGGAATTGTCCTACAGACTGGTGCTCTTAGCTTTATTTTCTGGATGAAGGAGGAGAATAGACTTGATGGGCAATGCTGCTTTTTTTTTTTGTAATAAGAGGCACAAACGAAGGCTACTGATGACCACTCTGACTCTTTGAATTGAATTTTCTCATCCTCTGCTTTTTCTTTTGCTTCTAAAATAGAAATAGTGTTAAGGTTCTTTAGACCCAGTCAAATGACAGGTTTAGCATAAACTACTACAGTCACTGAATTATGAAACACCTTTCTTGCACTTGTATTTTAAGAATTCGGTATTAGGCGAGTGCTGCTGATCTGTATACCATTGTAAATGCACACATATCCACTTGGAAGCTTTGTTTCACAGCACATAGTACTTAAAAGAGACCAGAGACAGAAAACAGAGTTGTGATTAATAAAAAAAGTAATAACAGCCCATATTACTACCACTGATGGGAGTTTTCATGGAAAATGCTACATTTATTAGGTGTTTCAGCTGCAGTGCTTAAACATCTTTTAGGTGAAGTGATCTGTTACCGAGTCTGCGATTTATTTAAAAATCACTTCTTGGCCTTTATCCTATTTTCATCATATCATATAAGAACACATTTTGCATGTACAAAGATTATTTAAGCAGGAAACATTTGCTTTGCCAGGGTTAGCGTTATTTTTTTTTTTTTTAAATGGCTGTTTAAAAAAAAAAAGGAGAAAATACCGGTGACCATTTCAGGTTCCTGAATATCAAGCAACAACCAAAACATATGAAGATTCTGTACTGGTAATCACTGTGATGTCCCTAAACCAACATATCACAAAAATGGTGAGCTTAGCAAGAATAACGTAAACGGAGATATAAGTAGAAGCAGAATTTGTGTGTTTGTTACAGTTTTGTAAAAGTACTTGGACTGTTTATAAAGCGGGTAGATCTGCTGTATATGGCCAGTGAATACATAATGCATATGATAATTCACCATAAAACATCAGTCTAACACATGGTTTACTAATATGACCTTTTTGCCAGGTTTCCTTGACCCAGATAACACATGGCACATGTGGTTTGATCATTTTTACAGATATATTCTTATTGCATCTTTAGGGTATAGAACAACCAGCTATTTCACAGGCAATTTAGTAAAATCATGTTTGTTCCTAAAATTAGCAATTTATACATTGCCACATTTCCATTGTTTACCTTATGGATTTTCTATTTATTTAATATATGCTGAACATTTCATCCAGTGACGTGGAAAAGTTGTACATATTCATAATAAACAGTATGTGCTTTTCTTCTGTTCTTGCGGTTGTGTTGTCTTTCACTTTAAAGGTTTTAGTGGAAAAAAAATCTGCAGCTATAATGTGGTGTTAAAAAGGAGAGATTGTTACTTGGGGATAAACACAACAAGGTATGCGTGGTTATAGATAAATGCGCTGCACATGCCACCGTAACGCAACAGGTTTTTATATTTTTTTATGAAAATCCTAATGCACAAGAATTGCTATGCAATAAAAGTAAAGTACTGTTTATGTCACACAAGTTATTCATCCAATAAGATGGAGCATTAAAGCTTGGGTTGTACAAAGTGTATGTTCCATAATTTCTTATCAGTGCTATACAATACTTTATCTAAACCTATCACCATTGTGATGCTGTACCTTGATTTCTCCACATATCCATGCTCTTCAGTTCACTTATCTACTATTAGATTTGCTAAGTTAGAAAAGCCTCAACTTATTGCCTGCCTATGTATGTTTATTCCTGCCCTTAACCACTTCAGCCCGGACCATTTTGTTGGTCAATGACCGGGCCACTTTTTATGATTCGGCACTGCGTTGCTTTAACTGACAATTGCGCGGTCGTGCAACGTGGCTCCCAAACAAAATTGGCGTCCTTTTTTTTTCCCACAAATAGAGCTTTCTTTTGGTGGTATTTGATCACCTCTGCAGTTTTAATTTTTTGCGCTATAAACAAAAATAGAGCGACAAAAATATATAAAAAAACTTTTTTTTTCCTCAGTTTAGGCCGATACGTATTCATCTACATATTTTTTGTAAAAAGAATCGCAATAAGCGTTTATTGATTGGTTTGCGCAAAAGTTATAGCATCTACAAAATTTGGCATAGTTTTATGGCATTTTTATTAAAAAAAAGTTTTACTAGTAAAGGCGGGGGATCAGCAATTTTTATCAGTAATGCGACCTTATGGCGGACACTTCGGACACTATTGACACATTTTTGGGACCATTGGCATTTTTATAGCGATCAGTGCCATAAAAATACATTGATTACTGTAAAAATGTCACTGGCAGGGAAGGGGTTAACACTAGGGGGTGAGGAAGGGGTTAATTATGTTCCCTATGTGTGTTCTAACTAAAGGGGGGTGGGACTGACTAGGGGAAATGACAGATTGCTGTTCATACATTGTATGAACAGACGAACAGTAATTTCTCACCCTGAGAGGACCGGAAACTGTGTGTTTACACACACAGCTCCCGGTTCTCGCTCTGTAACGAGTGATTGCGGGTGCCGGCGGTGATCGCACCCGCCGGGCACCAGGGGCGCAACTCCGGATGGAATGCGAAATGACGTATACCTACGTGATTTCGTGCAGCCGAGCCGACCTGCTGCCGTATAACTGCAGCGGCTGGTCGGCTAGTGGTTAAAAATCTTAAAGCTGATCTCCACCTTTAATGCCCTTTTAAAAAGTCAATTTGGGCCAGGCTGGCCCAGACTAACTATTTGTTGCTGATGCTCTTGCTGGGCGCATTGTATTAACTGTATGTAGCCTTAGCTGCAAGTGGAACAGAAAATGTATGGACAGCCACACTCCAAAAAACCTTTGTGGTTGTCTTTATTTGAAAGGATAAATGAGCACTACAAATCACAGCAAAAAATTAAGGGATGAACAGCCAAAGCTGCATACAGTATACAGGACTGTGTTTCGGCAGTGGGATAGGGAACAAAGTAGAGCAAGGCTGGGCGCTGCTCAGCCATTCACAGGAGGCTTTGTATTCTCAAATGAAATACAAAGCTTCCTCATTGGCAGAGACATCATCCCCGTCCTCTCCATATTAGGGGTGGTATTTTTGAGATTATACTCATGTGGCCGAGGCTTTTCCTAATGAGTTGTGAGAATCCAAACTATATTTTAGGGCATGGCAGCCCACTTTTATAGAACAAAACAGGAAGTTAACATAACATCACAAAGGAGAACAAGGAAGCGGGACTTTGAATGAAGTACGCAAAGGGTGAAGTGTTGTGTGCAGTTACAATTAACATATCTATAATATGTGTAAAAGAGTAGGACATTTGTCTCATAATAATTTATATTCAATGGAAAATTGATATACTACACACATAATTAAAACATTTATTTTATATATAAGTACATAAATCATAAATAATCCAAAAAATAGATAGCATGTGATGCATATAGAAAATTACAAAACTTGATAGCACATGATTTGAATATAATCAAATACATAATGCATGAATACAGTATACAATTTAAACACAACATATGTTATCTTGGCATGTTTTGTCACATAGAGTAACAGGTGTGAAAAATATAAAAATAAATAGGGGTAAAAGACCCTATATAATACAAGGTATCCATGTGCAATTTATACGGTACTGAGGGTCATGAGTGTCCTCACATTGGGAACATATTTTCCGGGAACTGAGATGGTATGTTAGGCGACAGACAGCCCAACAGGCAATCCTCCAAAGGGACGGTCATGCATTAGTCTGTGATATATGAGTAACCATGTGTGGTCGCAAAATTGGGGCTGTAAAAAGTAAATTAACATTAAAAAAGTGAGTATTCAATGATATGTAAATTGTGAGAAAAACAATCAGCACCATAATGCTAATAAATTATTCCTATAATGACGTAGATCTGCTGTATATTCAATTAAAATTCAATGATATGTGTATTCATATGTGAGATCCACCAGGTAGGGAAACAAATGAAATGGTGCATGGAAGTGTATAAAGTAGACCAAATCACATAAAGAGAAAAGAAAAAGTAAAAAATTGCATGAAAATCATGGGAAAAGGGTGAAGGAAAAAAAAGGTATGCAGTCTGGGTGATAGAGAGAAAAATCACAGGGATAGTTACCTGGTGACATCAGAGACATGCTCTGAGACATGATGTGCATGTGTGAGGAGAAAAGCCCCTTTGTGGTATCTTTTCTTTTACTTTTTGTATTCACTATACTCTTTTTCCAGGCAACAATGGGTGTTGGTTTCTTATCTATTGGGAGTCTTGTTTACACTTTGGCTTTTCTCCTCTATCACCCAGACTGCACACCTCTGTTTTCCTTCACCCTTTCCCCTTTGGTGTATTGCATGATTTTCATGCGCTTTTTTCACTTTTTCTTTTTTTTCTTTTCTCTTTATGTGATTTGTGCTATCCATTTTTGGGATTTTTTATGAATTATGTACTTATGTATGAAATAAAGTTTTTCAGTCAATATTTTACTCTGTTCAGGTATTTAATTATATGTGTAATATATCAATTTTCTACAATGTCCTACTCTTTTACACATATTATAGATATGTTAATTATAACTGCACACAACACTTGACCCTCAGCTTAAAATCCTGCTTCCTTGTTCTCCTTTGCATATTTTAATAGGGATGGAGACTGATGACAACGTCATCTTCTCATATATAGACCCTTCTTTTAACATAACATCAGTTACCCATGCAGGAGTTCTTCCACATCAACATGAAAAGACAACTGAGCCACCTGGCTACCTTGTTGGCAACCAAAAAGAAAAAATGTAGATGTCGCTCAGGTAGGTAGGTAAAGTCCAACTAGAGTGCAGCCAAGGGCAGGGAGCTCATCCCAGCTCCAAGCTGCAGCAATGCCAAAGGAAAAGATCCATAAGCCGCACATCATGAAGCAGACCACATGCACATGGGTCTGCTTTATGATGTGTGGCTTTTGGATATTTTTCCTTGTTATCAGCACCGCTGCTTTGCTTACCAGTCCCTCTGACTGTGTTGCCCATCCCCCCCGGCTTCACTTTGCTCACAGCCGTAAGTCAAAGCGCCCTGCTGTACGACCAACTTCTGGCCCCCGGAAAATGTTCTTCTGACACCCGATGAAAGCCCACCTAACTCCAGGAACAAGACTGCCTGGCTGGGGCTCCTCTGACCCCTAGGTGAGACCTCTTGTCTCCAATATGGGAGCTTTCTCCAAACTGGAAGTTTTGAGCCATCCTCGGGCTTGAATATTTAATGACTCTGCACACCTGTGTACTCACACAGGCTAAAGGTACCTGGTAAAATCTGGACACAGGATTGAAGGTTCCATCCCACCCACCCACACTTTAGAACCTTCCCTTTTCAGGTCCCGATCCAGGACTAGAGAATCCAGAGAAAACCAAAAACACAGCTTTTTCCGCTCAGAAATGATAGTCTGGAATCAGAGGAAGATTTGTATTCATTCATAGAAGCTTCCTGTAAATGGCTGCGCAGCACGCAACCTGACACTATTTTAATCCGGGAGCGAGGCCAGAACTTTCCATTCTACTGCTGGAACACACTGCTGTATACTGTATGTAGCTGAGGCTGGATATAAAATCCATTTGGGTACATTATGGCTTGACTGAGTAATTGTCATTCAAAGTGTGACAGTGCTGAAATCTGAAAATTGGCCTTGGCCAGAACGGGGTAAACATGTCCAGTATTGGGGTATTTAAAGTTTATGTATAGCCAAAAATTATATTTTAGTCTTGGATAAATTAAAGCCCCTGTCAGCTTATTTTTTTGCCCCCCTCCCCATGTGTGATTTTTCTTTTCTTCCTGTTCCAGAGATTCAACAGGAAGTGAGCAGAACTCTCTAAAAAGTGGGGTGAATCTCCCTCGTACTGTCACCAGAACAAGTGGACATGTTGGTAGATTTATTTCCTATCACTATCTGTCCTAGTACTAATGGTTACCAGGGTATAGTGGGAAGGTGGATCTCACTGATCAGGTCAACAAAAAAGTAAAAAAAAAAAACACAACAGGAGATCCAATCCCTAAAAATAAAACTGGCTGGGTATACCTACACTTTAAGATCTTTTCTTACTAATGTAAATTCAAGTGTTGTGAGAAATACAGTTTATATACGGCAATCAATTTTTTTGTCTTTTTTATTTTTTAACTGATGCTTTATGGGTATGATTTATGTTGTGCTGTTCCATAGAATAACCTTCCCCATTACCCAAACTGAAAATCCTCTCCCCCCTTGGAATATTTATATTAAGTGAAATAAATAAGAAATCTTCCTTTACATACTTCTTAGTGCATATAAATAATACTAAGATGGGTGTTGGTAATTTAACTTTTAAAGTAGAATACTTGCATTTCTAAAGCTGGGCTTGATATAAATAACCACGCATAAGTGATATCTGGAAGGCCACTGGGAATGGTGAAAATCACTGTAGAGGTATATGCTACATATAGTGATAGCTGTGATCTTCCAGGCACTGCTTCAGCAGATTACCTACTGCACACTGAACACAAAGAACTGGTAACTTGGCACTGTCAACGTTCAGAGAACACCTTGTATTTTTGCTATTTTGATTGATTGGATGAGGTGGAGAGGATGGGCGGATGATGTCACATTAAGTAAAAGGACGTTTTTTGTTTACTCATTGAGGCTTGTGTATGACAAGCTTCATTGTGTATCACAAAGTCCCAGAATTGGGACTTGTTTAGACTGTCATACAGGAGCCTTTACCTGTTTTTTTGTTTTTGTTTTGTTTTTTACTTTTTTTCGACATTTTGTGTTTTCCAAGGTACTTTACTTGTGGCCTACATTTTTTTCTAAAAGATGTTCCAAATGTTTTTATAAACAAAGTAACTGCTTGACATATTTTGACATTTGTTCCTTGTGGAGTAGAGAAAATTGGAGTGGATAAGAGTACCATGTGTTAGAAGTTTTTTTTTTTGCAGAAATTAAACTCTTTATGGTTGTCAGAAAAAGAAAAACATACATTTGATAGAACGAGGTAGTGCATATGCTAGCTACCCTTCTAGAAATCGATATATATCCATGTTTGATTGTATGTGTCAGATTTTTTAAAACATTTATGATATTGAACCCTTGATAATGTGCTCAGATAAGTTAATGATTTATAGTACTGCGTCCATTGTTTTAACATTGTATTTAATGAAATGTCCCCAATTTATTGAAAGAACAAGATTATTTAATGTGTTTTTGAGTATACCACAAAGAAAAGTTTTCCACCAAAAAAGGGTAAACCTTGAGAACAACATCCTGGCATGTCTAAGGCCCCGTACACACGAGCAAATACATCTGATTAAATCGGTCGGACAGACCGATTTGAACAGATCTGTCTGCTGGGATGTATTGGTTTGATCGTGTACACACGATCAAACCAAAATCCCCGCCGGCAGCCAGCGCATGTGACGCATGTGCGAGCAGATATGTCTGCTGGTTAGCGTACTAACCAGCAGACATATCGGTCCGACGGGTTCCCAGCCGACAGATTTCAAAGCATGCTTTCAAATCTGTCGGCTGGCCAAATCCGTCTGTTTGCCCGTACACACGATCCAATCTGTCTGCTGAAACGGTCCGTCAGACGGGTTTCAGCAGACAGATTTGATCGTGTGTACGCGGCCTAACAGCCATATCTTTTACCCCTGGTTAAAAAACCTTCTACACTACAATATACTTTCCTCAAACTGGCCTTTTAGGTAACCTTCACACCACTCTTAATACAGCAACATGTGGTAACACACACCACAGTGTGTGGAGGTGTGTACCAATACCTGTTTAAACAGTAGGATGAGCTGCACAGGTGTTTACCACTTGGAATATGCCCAGCACAGTCCACTCATAGACCCAGAAACATGTTGTACTTCAAAAATGTTCCTTTTGTAATACAATTTTGATTGAACTTCACTGGAACACAATACATTCCTTAGATCACTAGATAACTGTAGTGCTGTTCACCCCTGTACACCATGGGGTTGATTTACTAAAGGCAAATAGTCCTTGCACCCACAAGTGCACTTCAAATGCAGTTGCTCACTACTTCACAACTACAGAGAAACTAGTGTAAACATTTTTTTTATCTTTAAATTTTCTTTTATTATTTTCCAAACAAGCATAGTGATATACATATAAAGGGTCATCCCTCTGGCCGTAAAGTCATTACAACATACAAGTATAAAAAGAAAAAGAAGGAAAAGAAATACCCACATAGTACAAAATCAAATCATTTAAACAAAGATAAAGGGGAAATGTTTCCCAAAACATATCGTATCACTTCTCTTTCAAACTACGATTCATCCTCCATAGTTCTAATTGCCTTTCAAATCTGTGGGTGCCTTCCCCTTGCTACATCAGGCCAGTGAACCCCTCCTCCACCTGGGGATCCACGTGTCCCCTGCAGGGAGGGGCAGTTGGACCACCCCCTGTAATATCACTCTCTGCATTGTCATTCCAGGCCCTCCCCCCTTCAAACAAACCAACCCAAGGATATAACCCCCCCCCCCAACAACAACAACAACAAAAAAAGGGGGGAGAAAAAAAAAAAAAAAGATGGGGAGCACCCCCTCCTCTGTCCATCTCCTCTCCTCCCCCTCGTCCACAGGGCCGGATCCCTCCCATATCACACATCTACACATCTATCAAGACCCTTCCTTCTTCTGAGTATCTGAACGTGTTCCATTCAGTCCACGTATCAAGGTACACCTTACGTTTTTCCACACAAGGTCCTCCATTCTATTCGTATCTTCTACTCTATTAAGCCACATCTTTACCGTTGGAGGTTGTGTCTGTTTCCACATCCATGGAATACAGGCACGGGCAGCATTTAGAAGGTGGCAGACCATAGATTTCCTATAACATTTTACAGAGAGCTCAGAGTCCTGTAATAAATAGTAAGACCATTCGTCTGGTAATTTTTCTTTACTGAATTTCTGCACTATTCCCTGAACCTTTGTCCAGAAGCTTAAGATCTTTGGGCAGAACCACAGAATATGTAATAACGTTCCTTCTTTCTTTCCGCACCTCCAACATCTATCCGAGATGTCTGGGTAACACTTTTTTAATACTACCGGAGTACGATACCACTGAGTTAGTATCTTGTAATTCATCTCCTGTGTCTTCACACAGACTGATGATTCAAATATATTCCAGAGTATTTTGTTCCTTTGTTCTTCTGTAAAAGGTCTTCCCAGCTCCACCTCCCACCTATTAAAAAAAGGGATTTGAGAGTCCTCCATCGGTGCGTTTAATAATTCGTTAATTCTTGAGAGGGCGTGCCGAAGCACTCCACTCCCACTACAATAGCCCTCAAATCTTGTTAGTTTATGCCCATATCTTATAGGGGATTTCAAAGTGTCCAAGAAGTGCCGTAGTTGTAATGCCCTCCAAGTGTCCAGTTGGTAGGGGACTCCACCCGTTACCATCTCCTGCATAGTGTGCCATGAGCCCTCTTTGACAAAATTGGATGCCTGTACCAGGCCCTGATCTATAAACCCACTGAAAGGCCCCTTCATCAACCCTGGTATGAACTGGGGGTTCCCCAGAATTGGATAAAGTGGTGAATCCAGAGTGGACAATGTCCCCTTCACAAATAGCCCGTAAGCAACTTTCAATGTTGGGCCTATCAGTGGGTGTTTCTTGATAGTTATCGGCAGGTCTCTGTAACACCATGCTGCCAGGTGGAGTATACTGCTGCACTGGGCTTGCTCCAAACCTGGCCATATTTTCTCACCGCCGTGTCTCCTTCAATCTATCAGGTGGATCAGAGTGGCCGCCTGGTAGTATCGGTGGATATCTGGAGCAGACACGCCTCCATCTCGCTTTGATAAAGATAATATGCGCCTCTTGATTCTTGGGGATTTATTAGCCCAAATGAACTTAAGAAGAGTTTGCGTCTGGTTAAAAAAGGATTTTGGTATAGCGATGGGGAGTGTCTGGAAGAGATACAAAAATTTCGGTAGTAATTATCATTGAGAAGAATTTACGGGTCGGAATCTGGTGCAACTGTGCATGGAATACAGTCAGCTTCTATCTTTCATTTTCAAAGCTTAACTGAAAAGCTGAAGATTGGTTATGATGCTGGTCTGAGTTTTGTCAAAATTCCCCCTTGTGTTTTTGTAGCCAATATTTGCTGCTTATTTATTACCATTTTACATGATGAGCATTCTATGCCTTCCTTTTCCTTGATCTATAAATAGGTTCAGATTTTAACTGTGAACACTGATGACAATAGGGGCTACAGTCATATGCAAATGTTTAGGAACCCCTGACAATTTCCATGATTGTCATTTATAAATATTTGGGTGTTTGGATAAGCAATTTCATTTTGATCTATCAAATAACTGAAGGACACAGTAATATTTCAGTAGTGAAATGAGGTTTTTTGGATTAACAGAAAATATGCAATATGCATCAAAACGAAATTAGACAGGTTCATAAATTTGGACACCCTTGTCATTTTGTTGATTTGAATACCTGTAACTACTTAGCACTGATTAATTGGAACACACAATTGGATTGGTGAGCTCATTAAGCCTTGAACTTCATAGACAGGTGCATCCAATCATGAGAAAAGGTATTTAAGGTGGCCAATTGCAAGTTGTTGATCTCTTTGACTCTTCTCTGAAGAGTGGCAACTCTTGTTAAGGCCAGAAGTGGCAGGCACATAGAATATTAGAGAGGCGAAGGATGGTGAGAGTGGTCAAAAACAGCCCGCGGACCACCTCCAAAGACCTACAACATCGACTTGCTGCAGATGGTGTCACTGTGCATCCTTCAACAATTCCGCGCACTTTGCACAGGGAGAAGCTGTTTGGGAGAGTGATGCAAAAGAAGCCTTTTCTGCACACACGCTACACACACAGAGTCGCTTGAGGTATGCAAACGCACATTTGGACAAGCCAGCCTCATTTTGGAATAAGGTGCAGTGGACTGATGAAACAAAGATTGAGTTATTTGGTCATAACAAGGGGCGTTATGCATGGCGGCAAAAGAACACAGCATTCCAAGAAAAACACTTGCTACCCACAGTAAAATTTGGAGGAGGTTCCATCATGCTGTGTGGCCTGTGCTGATACTGGGAATCTGGTTAAAGTTGAGGGTCGCATGGATTCCACTCAATATCAGCAGATTCTTGAGAATAATGTTGAGCAATCTGTCATAAAGTTGAAGTTACGCCGGAGCTACTGTAGACAACGACCCAAAACACTGCTCAAAATCTACTCGGGCATTTATGCAAAGGAACAAGTACAATGTTCTGGAATGGCCATCCCAGTCCCCAGACCTGAATATCATTGAACATCTGTGGGGCGATTTGAAGCGAGCTGTCCATGCTCGACAACCATCAAACCTAACTAAACTGGAGATGTTTTGTAAGGAGCAATGGTCCAAAATACATTCATCCAGAATCCAAACACTCACTACAGGCCATAGGAAGCGTCTAGAGCAGGGGTGCCCAACCAGTGGCCCGGGGGCCACATGTGGCCCACGGAGCCCTCTGACGTGGCCCACGACCTCCTGCTCTGGGATGCAATAGAATAGTTATTAAAGGTTATAGAATAGTTATTATTACAAAAATCACAGTGTATATATGGGCATATCCTTTATGCAGTGGTTACTAGGCTGCTTTCAAGCTGATCCACAGGTGCAGGGCAGTACACCCGGGGGTTACCTGCACTCAGCCATAGACTTCTGTTATTACCGGCAAGTTTGGTGAGCTTTTTGAAAGTGCACCAAACCTGCAGAATATAATAGAAGTCTATTGCAAAATGCAGGAAAACCAAAGGTACTGCAGCACATCAATGTGAAAGCAGCCCTGGGCCCCTTTCACATGGTCAGTCAAGACAGTCTGACCAATTGGACCCTCCATTTGCCTCTACATGCCATCCACCCGCTCCGCTCATTGTGGCCCGCGACCGGTTACCAAGTCGCTTAAGTGGCCCTCGCTCTTCAAAAGGTTGGGCACCCCTGGTCTAGAGGCTGTTATTTTTGCTCTACTAAATATTGATGTGATTTTTCTGTTGGGGTGCCCAAATTTATGCAGCTGTCTAATTTTGTTTTGATGCATATTGCGCATTTTCTGTTAATCCAATAAACCTCATTTCACTACTGAAATATTACTGTGTCCTTCAGTTATTTGTTAGATCAAAATTACATTGCTGATCCAAACACCCAAATATTTATAAATGATAATCATGGAAATTGTCAGGGGTTCCTAAACTTTTGCATACGACTGTATATAAGATAAAAATGTATATACAACAGTATATAAATCACCGCGCTGTTCAAACGTCACAAATGTAAGCAGCCAACACTACAAAATAGATCAATTTTGGAAACATACAAACAAAGAAAAAGTGTAGCGCTAAAAAAAGGAAGACTACTATTTATATAGTCCTTTTAACAAATAAAATGTCCATAATGTGGAAAAAGTTCATATTGACAATCCAAAACTTTTATTCACCACAAGTAGTGACTCAATAAATAACGAGGTGAGTATTAGAGGATCCGCCACCAGTGTAGTGAAAATGATTGAGGCTTACCAGAAAGTGAGGATCTGAATAAGCATATACTCATCAGATCAGTATCTCTTCAAACGATATCCGGGATCCGAATATGTTTATGGATGTTGAATACTCAGTGGAACTCCTGGGATGTCCTCATATGTGATACGATGAATCCACGGAGATTGGTTGCAGATGTGTGAACTCAAGTGAAATTATTACCATGTGTGGTAATAATTTAAATAGCCAAAGGAAAAAAATATAAAGTGCACATAGCGTGACCCCGGCCTCATAGCCACACCAATGCCTATATTACTCCATGTTTGTGAGTAGTTACTTTATTGTACCAATTTACTACTGATTAAAAACGACATACTGCACTTAGTTTGGCGCATCTCTCTCTTGTATTTTTTTGGCTCTTCTAGAGGCTTGCTTCTGCTTCAGGTGCTGCCGCTAAGTTCCCACATCTATCTAACTGCTGAAACTGGACTGTCCGGAGTATTTTGTTACCATATGGACTTATACTGATTGATGTTTATTTCAACTTTTATTTTTAGACTAGGTTGCTTGCTCAAACTGATTGTGCGCCACAAATTTATTTTTTCTATATACATAGCGTGATTCTGTATTACCAAATAAATCTATTTTAATAAAAAATGATTGCACTTACATTTAAGTAGGATACAACAAGCGCTTAATAATAAAGTAGAGCAGTGGGGTCTCCTGATGCGTTTCGTTCCCTTAGAACGTCATCTGTGCCCCAGATGACGTTCTAAGGGAACGAAACGTGTCGGGAGACCCCACTGACCCCACTGCTCTACTTTATTATTAAGCGCTTGTTGTATCCTACTTAAAAGTAAGTGCAATAATTTTTTATTAAAATTGATTTATTTGGTAATACAGAATCACGCTATGTGCACTTCATATATTTTTCCTTTGGCTATTTAAATTATTGCCACACATGGTAATAATTTCACTTGAGTTCACACATCTGCAACCAATCTCCGTGGATTCATCGTATCACATATGAGGACATCCCAGGAGTTCCACTGAGTATTCAACATCCATAAACATATTCGGATCCCGGATATCGTTTGAAGCGATACTGATCTGATGAGTATATGCTTATTCAGATCCTCACTTTCTGGTAAGCCTCAATACGTTTCACTACACTGGTGGCGGATCCTCTAATACTCACCTCATTATTTATTGAGTCACTACTTGTGGTGAATAAAAGTTTTGGATTGTCAATATGAACTTTTTCCACATTATGGACATTTTATTTGTTAAAAGGACTATATAAATAGTAGTCTTCCTTTTTTTAGCGCTACACTTTTTCTTTGTTTATACGACTGTATATAGACTGATTGGACCTGATTTTTTGATTGTAGAAGGAAACTCACATATTCAAATCACACATGGCTTAAACAGTGCTTATTTATAGCTAATTGAAAAATGAAAACCACATAAACCTAATAACACTGCCTTTGGCTTAGTGCAAAACATTTTGAACAAATCTAATATAAAAGCATGATCCATTTTTTATCCTGGTAAAGAGAATTACAAACTACTATGTACTGAAAGATGAATTTAAAAAAAAAAAAGAAATGTGAAAAAGAATTGGACTGGGAAAAATGCTTACCGCCCTAAAATGTGATTAGTGTTGTTTACCTATAAAAATAAAAAGATGAATTTGGTTTCCCCGTATTTTATATCATAGCTGAAAACATTTCAGTGATGATATCAAAATATTTCCATTCCAGTGCTGTCAGTCACCACGTTATAATCCATTAAACATTTAATCGCCGTTCATTTGATTCCAATTTCTGTAGGACTGCACCTTTATCTGACACTAACCACAGGGGTTTTCTTTCAACTCTGATTCACCAGAGATATGAGACATGGCATGGACTGAATTCTAATGTAGTGTTTTTTCTGAGTAGCTGCAGCTCCATAACCTTTCTAATGCCAGTTCTTTATATTGGTGCACATCTCTCCAAGGTTTAAGGAGGATGGAAAAGTTCATACTAATAATGCAAATGTTAAAAGTCAAAGGAACTTGTATAAAATATTTAGTATGTTCAACTAATTGGCAAGTATTGCTTCTCATGTGTCTTTTTTTTTCAGATTTTCCTTTTGTATTTAAATGCCTGTTTTTCTACTACTGAGACGTGAGTGAGTGTGTATACAATATATATATATATATATATATATATATATATATATATATATATATAGTGTTTTTATATATTTTCTGTATTTAGTATATTTATTAAAAAGTATATTATACAACATGTAAAATATCTATGAATAATTCATATTTATCTATTTCCAGCAATTAAATGGTCCTTAAGGCTTGTTTTCACGTAACTAATTTTCTGTTAATGCAGCTCAATAGCCTAAGCTAGAACTACACAGCTAACTTAACATAACAGCCAATCCTAGTGATCACATGTTTTTTTTGGGGGGGGGGGGCTTCAATACTGCCTGGAGCAGGCATGCAGCAATTGGAGAACAGAATCTTTATATTCGTAGAATAGCATAACTGTTTGGTTTTGCTACAGAAAAGGACCAGAAGGGGATTTAAACAGGAAATCCCGCCTTTTTATAGAAGATTGTCCAAATACAAATATTTTTGATTTGAAAAGTATGTTTAAAAGAATTGTAATCTTTATGAATAAAATTACCAGGTTTAGTAGATACACCGTAAAGCTTTGTGGCCTTCTATATATGAAGGGCTGACAACTTGGTCCATCAAAGTGTCTGGCAATGCGAAAGATGTACTGTCAGACAACTGTTGACCACTTACAGAAAATGCTAGTTGCATTAAAATGGAAGTTATTCGGACTGTAAAGTATTTGTGTGAATCGTTTTTTTTCACCAGGAGATGACTTTGGACCCAAGGTGAAGGTTCCAAAATACTGTGGTCTTCACGAGAGTCTCTAAAGGAAGAACTTTTGTTGGGCCTGAAACTCAAAGGTTGTAGTTCTCTAGGTTGCCTAGGTTGGGACAGTTGACAGTGCAGACTGGAACATGATGATTACCAACTCATGAAGTGTGAATTATGATCAGATCTGGCCTGGCCAGAAGTCAGTACAGACCATCAAATAAACCTGAATTTTCGTTCAATTAGTTCTATGATAGAAAATATGTATTAGAAAAAACATGTGATTGTAAATTCCATGCTTGATGTCTTGAAAGAGGAAAGAGAGGCTTAGCTACTACATCATGCTGTTCTATAGCAGCATGTGCAGTTTTAAAGCATCTTGCAACCATCTTATATAAATAAGAAGAATAAGCCTCCTGGAAAGGACCCTTTCCTCACTTAATGATATATGTTAAATATATGCTTGGCATGTACTTGTGCTCCGTGGTGCCTAGTTCACCATGTCCATTTCGACAATAGCTTGCCTGTTATACTCGAACATTCCCAGAATTGACACACAACATTCATCTGACATAACCTTCAGTCATTTTTTCAACTTTCCATCTATTAAATATTCTGTCCTTGTTGTTTTAACTTTGAATAGTAAAACATTTTTTTTCTGCCAGTAAATACCTTACACAGACCACTTTCTGTTTCTTGTCTGGTCATTAGCTAGGTTGAGGACATCAGGCACAGCTGTTTCTCTCACTCTCGTGTGAGTCTGCCAGGAAGGGAGGCGGGATGAGTCATAAGAGGGCCAATGAGGGCTGCAGAGCTGGATGTGTGCCTTTGTGTAAATCTAGGAAGTGAACAGGCTGCACCAGTTAAAATGGTTGCAGCCAGACTCAGTGGAGAGAGATTTCTGCAGCATATTTGACAAGTACAGAATCACAGTATATACAAAATAATATGCAAAGTGGTTGAATGGAAGCTTCAGAATGGCAAAGATGTTTTTATTACAAATTATGTGAGCAGACTGCAGTTCCTCTTTAATGGAGTCCCCATGAAATGCAGAGTAGGTAAAGTTTGGGTTTGGCAAACCTCAAAGTGCACTAAGCGGGATTTAGGCAAATTTACTAATCCCAATTCGTTAGCACATAAGAATGGTCAGGGAACATACTACATAAAACATAGGTGCAGCTCTAGCAACATAAAATAATCATTCAAATTAAAGTTGAGTTTATTGTAAGCCAAATAAAAATAAACCTAACTGGCCCTTAATGCTGGTCAACCCCTTTCAGTATTTTCTTAGACACACATGTGGATATCTTGGAAAATTTCAATATCCATTGCTGATTTTGGCTTAGCAGAGAAACATTGAGGAAAGGGATGGGGAGATTACTGCTCTCGCTCCCAACTACCTCTAACATGATAGGGTGTTTAGGCAAGACTTTAATGACATTAGTCCCTTGTACCCACAATATATCCACTTTCTGGAAATAGATATGGCAGATGATATCAAGGTGGCTTCCTCCATGAACCACAAGCACTAAGCTGGGATTTAGGTAGAAATTGCTAGTCCCAATTCATTATCACATAAGAATATACTACATAAAACATAGGTGCAGCTTTAGCGACATAAAAGAAGCATTCAAATTAAAGTTAAGTTTATTGTAAGCCAAATAAAAATAAACCTAACTGGCCCTTGATGCTGGCCAACCTCTAAAGCCCCATACACAAAGGTCTGACCAAAATCACATCGGAATTCCGACGGAATTCCATCGGAGTAAAAGAGAACATGTTCTCTATCTAAATTCTGACGGAATTCCTCGGAACTTCCAATGGAAATAATCCGATGCTACCAGGGCATGTCAGTGCTTCCTATTTACTTTATTTTGAATGTATAGTAGTGGTAATATGTTGCCCAATCATAAACCATGCACTGGTTTATCATGAACAATGAAAATTGACCACCCCTCTCTACAAAATTACACACCAAAATAATATACATATACTTTATAAACCTATATAGATATATTGAAATGTAACACCAAGGGGGTTGTTTCATCTAATATGGAAAGTGGCTATAAAGCTGATAAATAAAAATGCTCCAAATAATAATTATTATAAAGCATTTATATAGTGCCAACAGTTTTCACAATTCTTTATAATCTAAAGGGAGACAAAAAAAAATAAAAGAGGGCCCTGCTCTTCTAATCTAATAGCTTTTGGCAAGTGTTACAAAAGGTTATAACTGTGGGGGATAAGTTGATGAAGGAAATAAAAGTTCAGTCAGTTGGAGGTGTGATAGGCTTCCCTGAAGAGTTGAGTTTTCAGGAATCGCCTAAAGCAGAGGTCCTCAAACTACGGCCCTCCAGCTGTTCAGGAACTACAATTCCCATCATGCTCAGTCATGTCTGTGAATGTCAGAGTTTTGCAATGCCTCATGGGATGTGTAGTTCCACAACAGCTGGAGGGCCGTAGTTTGAGGATCCCTGGCCTAAAGGCAGCCAGAGTAGGAGCTAGAGAGTTCCAGAGGATGGAAGAGGCTCCAGAGAAGTCCTGGAAGTGAGCATGGGAGGAGAAGACAAAGGAAATTTCGTTAATTCTGGATGATCACCCTTTAAATCCAGTCCTGACTATTATCTTATTATCTGAATAGAATTACTTTTATTCAGCCGATTTTGTTGCTTCGTATCCAAATATATATATATATATATATGAAACAGTGCACATGAATAACTCGCACGCAAAATTGCTCCGTACACTGTTCGATTTTATTAACCCAGACAGGGTGTTAAGGTTAAAAGATAGGCGTTACCGCCAATCTACCGCCAAATTACATCAACCAATCACAATGTCACAATATCATTATGTCACCTAGATAGATATAAACACAGTCCATCTTATGACACATACGTCCCTCCCCTATGTCTGGCTTCAATTTAAACACAAGACTCTTCTTAAACAACAATATATATTTACTTAATCAGTGAAATGATAACTTTAAAGGCACAGTTCATATATTAGAGTTATGGATGGCAGTGGTGTATTCTTTTATTTTGATTTAATTTGCTGGACAGTCGGAAGCCAGTGATGGGCTTTTGGCAGAGAGGGGTGGCAGACACTGATTGGTTAGTAAGGTAGATGAGTCTGGGAACAGCATTCATGATAGACTGAAGAGGGGATAGCCTATCGAGGGGTAGGCCTATGAGAAGAGCGTTGCAATGGTCAAGGCGAGAGATAACAAGGGAGTGAATTAGCAGTTTTGTGGTTTCTTTAGTTAAAAAGGGGAGATTTTTTTAAAGTCTATATGGCCCTCCAGCTGTTGCAAAACTGCACTTCTAATAAGGCATTGTAAAACTCTGACATTCACAGACAAGACCTAGGCATGATGGCAATTGTAGTTCCCGAACAAATGGAGGGCCATAGTTTGAAAACCCCTGCTTTAAGGTGACTGTGATTGGATTTGGGACCGAAAGGACAGATCAGAGTCTAGAATTACAGCTAGTACCCTGGCTTGAAGGGAGGGACTGATAGCTGTACTATTGATCTTGATGGAAAAGTCATGGGTGAGGGCACGAGAGGGGGGAATATATTCAACTCAGTTTTGGAGAGATTTTTTTCAAGAAAGAGGCACTACATCCATGTTGATATGTTAGTTAGTCTGTTAGTAATGCAAGAGGAGACTGAATGAGTGTGGTGAGGATACATTTGGGTGAAATCGGCGTAGAGATGGTATTGGAAGCCGCTACCAAGTTGCCAGGAGAGAAGGTGTAGATAGAGAAAAGAAGGGGTCCAAAAACAGAGCCTTGGGGAACTTCTACAGAAAGAGGATGTGGAGAGGAGGAGGCAGTTATAGGTAACGCTGAATGAGTGCTGTGATAGATAGGAAGAGAATCGGGAAAGAGCTAAATCTTAGGCAGCATACATACAATCAGTCCAACCCGATGAAAATGGACTGAAGTCCAGTTTCATCGTTCCAAACCAACCGTGTGTACGGCCCATCGGTCTAATCGTCCTTCGGACCAAAGTTTTAAAACTTGCTTGAAAATCGGACTGATGAACGCCTGACCATCGGTCCAAACCGATCGTTAGTACGCAAAAGCATTGGTTCAAAAACCCGCGCATGCTCAGAATCAAGTCGACGCATGCTTGGAAGCATTGAACTTTATTTTTTTAGCACGTCGTTGTGTTTTACGTCACCGCGTTCTGACACGATTGGTTTTTAAACTGATGGTGTGTACGCACATCAGACCATCAGGCCACTTCAGCGGTGACCCGATGAAAACGGTCCGTCGGACCGATCGCGTGTACGCGGCCGGGGAGCCCAAGGGAGTGGAATTTTTTGAGAAGAAGCGGAAAATGGGCATTGCTCTGTGCTGACTTGGAAAGACTTGGTTACTACCACACATAGAAATGAAAAGAGATGTGGACATAAAACAAACCACATGCGAACAGCCTGGGCATCTGAAACAATTAAAGCCAATTGATTGGTCTCCTGCCAAAAATGATATACAATAATAATTTCATATTTAAAGAAATGCAAATAAACATTTTATTTATATAATAAAACAACAACATTATGAAACACCAGGGATTAACATTAACCAATAAGAAGTGATTATGTCTTGAAGATTCCTGGAAAACCACTGAGAGTATGATCATATTTCTAGCATTTCTAGTGCTTAAAATGTAAAACATTAATAATAAACATGAAACCAATACAAATTGGCATATTCAAAATCCATTCTGTACTGCAAGGCAATTAAAACACAGTTAAGCATTTAATTTAGCTTGTTAAGTATGTGAATATTTTTCACTTGTGATATATTAAAGATGTTTCAAAAGGGGTATAGATCAACATTAAGGAAGCAATAGCATAACAATTTTCAAAATTTAAGAACCACATTTCACAAAAAGTAATTTATATCCACAAAGTACATACAACTCAAATTACAAGTCTGGAGCCATGAAACCGTACAACAAATTCAAATGTATTACTTATTAAATGTACTATTGTAAAAAGAGCATATTCCTGAGAATGAAATTAGAAAGCTGCGCCAATAAACCACATTAATCAAAAAAATTGAATATTAAAAAATACCATAAAATATTGCACAAACATTACTTGACATAAGCCTGTGAGTTTGATATTGGACAAAAAAATATATTCAGTTTCCACATGAGCCCATATCTTATATGAATAATGTCCAACAAAAAAGATCCATAGGCTGTACACGGAACAAAGCAAATTGGAGTCCTTGGGCCAGATTCACAGAGCCCTTACACCTGTCTAACTGGTGTTAGACTGGAGTAATTTCAAATTACGAGCGTTTTCTAGCTAGTCGGAAACCTCAAGCCATGAATAGACGGCTGCGGGCTTCAATTCGACTGGATTACGTGTTCGTACGCCTTCGGATCTACTCTGCAATAAAATTGCGGCCACTGGGTGGACTTCCCGTCGTTTTCCGCGTCGGGGTATGCTAATGAGCTTTTGCCGGCGATCCCAGAAATTACGATCTTCAATCGCAATCTCTTACGGCACCTTTAGTCATCTTTTCGCTGCGTAAAACTATACCAGCTTTTTGCTGGTCTAATATTAGACAGCCCATGTTAAGTATGGCCGTCGTTCCCGCGTCGAATTTCTACGTTTTCCGACGTCTTTTATTATTTTTTACGTAAGTCGTCCGGGAATAGGAATGTTCGTAAACGACGCTACTCAAACAACGAATGACGTAACGACGTGATTTCGATCGCCGCGGGGACGCGCTTAATTTAAATGCTTTACGCCCCCCAATCGTGTATTTCGATTACGTGGCGAGAAATAGACTACGCCGCCGTAGCGTACGGGCAAAAATCTACCAGGATTCGGTGTAGAGTCTGGTAAAATACGGCAGCGTAGAGTATTTCGATTACGCAGCGCAATATTAAGTGTATCTGAATCTGGCCCCTTATATTCAATCAAATTTCACGCAATTTCAAGTGCCCACCACCGTAATAATTGGGCGCTTACCAGAAGGCAAGCACAATGAGCATTCGGCTGTAGCCCAGCCACGGCCTTTGGCTTGCACGCAGATTGATTGACCAGGAAGCGGAGTGATCAGCTGGATAACTCCCCCCGTTTATAGAAATCTGTGACCATAGATTGCATAACTCAGGGGAAAAAAAAAAAAGAATACGGACCATAGCGTGATACCGTCTGTATGTTTTAATAAATTAAAGTATTGCACTTACATAGTTGAGCGAACCCAGTTGAGCGAACCCAAACTGTAAAGTTCGGGTTCGGTACGGACTTTGGGTTTTTCCTGAACCCGAATAATTGCTGAAAGTTCAGGTCCGGGTTCGGAGTTTGGGAAAAAAATGCGTGGGGGTCCCCCCAAATTCAATAACCAGACCCTTTAGGTCTGGTATGGATATTAAGGGGAACCCTGACGTCAATTTAAAAAAAAAATGACGTGGGGTTCCCCCCAAATATCCATAACCAGACCCTTCAGGTCTGTTGTGGATTTTAAGGGAACTCCACCCCAAATTAAAAAAAAAATGGCGTGGAGTTCCCCCTAAATTCCACACCAGACCCCTTATCCGAGCACGTTGACCTGGCCGGCCGCAGAAAAGAGGGGGGGACAGAGTGCGCCCCCCCTCTCCTGAACCCCACCAGGCCACATGCCCTGAACATTGGGAGGGTGCTTTGGGGTGCCCCCCAAAGCACCTTGTCCCCATGTTGATGGGGACAAGGGTCTCATCCCCACAACTAGGGTTGTCCCGATACCACTTTTTTAGGACCGAGTACAAGTAACGATACTTTTTTTCATGTACTCGCCGATACCGAATACCGATACTTTTTAAATGCAGCCACGTGTCCCCAAATGCAGCCATGGTCCCTCTGAGTTCAGCCATGGTCCGTCTGAGTTCAGCCATGATGCCTCTGAGTTCAGCGATGGTCCCTCTGAGTTCAGCCATGGTCCCTCTGAGTGCTCCGCACACCCCACCCCGCACTCAAAAAAAATAAAAAAAGTATTCTATTTAGGTATCGGGAGTATTCGCGCGAGTACAAGTACTAGCGCAAATACTCGGTATCGGTCCCGATACCGATACTAGTATCGGTATCGGGACAACCCTACCCACAACCCTTGCCCGGTGGTTGTGGGGGTATGCGGGCAGGGGGCTTATCAGAATCTGGAAGACCCCTTTAACAAAGGGGACCTCCAGATCTTGCCCCCTCCCTGTGTGAAATGGTAATGGGGTACACTGTACCCCTACCTTTTCACGAAGGAAGTGTAAATAGTAGTTTTCAGGAAAAAAAACACACACTCCGTAGAACAAGTTACTTTATTAATTAAATCAAATAAAAATCCAGCGGTGAAAATAGACGATCGATGCTGCTCCCTGCTCCAACGTTGTCTTCTATCCAGCGCCGGGTGATCTCTCCAGCGACGGCCGGTTGGTCCAGCGATGAGAAGATCCATTCAGAGCACAGCTGAGTGAATGACGCGCCGGAGCTTTGACATTTCTTTTATAAGGGAGGCGGGCCAAGCGTCACGTGACCCTGTCCCCCTCTGACGCACACTCTGCTACGTCACTGGGACAGCCCCTTGCGTCGGAGCGTGTCTGTACTGAGGGGGCCTGACACCATTTTTTTTTTTGCACCGGGTGACACCAACCCTAGTGACGCCCCTGTGGGGGAGATGTGGATATTACAATGGGAAGGGGGGAAAAGTGGATATTACAGTGTGGGAGGGAAATGTGGATATTACAGTGGGGGAGATTTTTTTTTTTTTTTGCTGATCTGAAAAATTATCCGATCCGTGACTCCTGATCTGAGGAACGATCCGAACCGTGAGCTTTTTCATTCGTTGCACCCCTAATAAACATAAACCATTGCATTCTTTATATTAGATGTCTATAGGAATTTGGCATTTAGTGTGAAATCGCCTGTCGGTAGACACAGGGCCGAATTAAGAGAATTATGTTCCTAATGGAACAGAGAATCTTCGAATTGGCAGCACACCCACACAGAGAGTAAAGTAGAAAGTCTTTATTGAAGCATAAATATTAAAAGCACTGGATGTGCCTGATGCTGAGAATTCTGGTGGGCCTTTTTGGAAAAAAAATAAATGAAAACAAATTTTTGGTTATAATCAATTTATTATTAAAACAAATTAAATTAAGAAGAGAGGGAGTTGAGAGAGAAAGGGTAAAAGTTGGGGGGATGGTGCCTCTGGGTAGCTTAAAGGAGTTGTAAAGGAAAAAAAATGTTTTGCTTAAATGACTGTTTACAGGGTATAGAGACATAATAGTTAACTGATTCCTTTTAAAAATCATTAAAAATAGATAAAAATCAATCATATAATGTGCCTCCAGTTTCAGTTTTGTTTTTCATCTAGTTTAGGTATAATATTATTTTTATTATCTTTATATTCATCACACACTACTACATAAATATAATATATCATCTTATATTAATTTGGTTACATTGTACATACTTACTTGTCTTCCTAACTTAGATTTGAGTCACCATAGTTTAAACCCATAAGAGGAAGAAAGGGAAAAAAAAAAAGGAGAGGGGGGGGAACACGCTAGCCATAATATATTATATAAGTAGTACAAAAAATAAAAATAAAAAACATATAAATAATATTGCATATTAAATATTCATGGCTACCCAACGTTAAGGTTACCTGTAGCCCAAATAGGGAATTCATCCGATTTTCGAAATTCAGACCATATAAACCATGTATTGAGAAACTGCTCCTCCCTTCCCATTTCCCGTGCCAGTAGGCCTTCCAATTCTTTAATACATTTTAGTTCCTTTACCCATTCCCCCAGGGAAGGTATTGTCTCTGTTTTCCAATATCGCGGGATAACTACTCTAGCTGCTGCAATGAAGTACCTGAACACATCTTCTTTTACTTTCTTTAAAGGTCCCGGGATCATATTTAAAAGAGCTATTTTTGGGGAGGCATGAATTGGTGTTTCTCCTAATTTTTCATAGAGATCAAAGATTTGTTTCCAGAACATTTTTATCTGGGGACACTCCCACCAAATGTGTATCATATTCCCTTTTGACTTATTACAGCGCCAGCAGGTATCAGGTATTTCATGGTTGATTTGGTGCATGGTAGAGGGACACCTATACCATCTGCTCATCACTTTATATGATTTTTCTTGCATTCTTGTATCTGTTGGCGCCTTAAGGGTCAAAGTGAATCCTTTTTCCCAATCTGATATAGCTATATTCTCTTGAAGTTCTTTTTCCCATTTCTGTGTGTACGGAGGGAGATTTGGTCGAGATGCTAGCAAAAGAATAGAATATAGTACAGAGATTGAGTGTGTTATTGGCTCTTCTTGCAGAAGCAAAGCTTCAAATGTGGTTGGATCAGCACAGATATCTTGCTTTGATGGAATTGATCTTATGTACCCTAGCGCTTGATGTCTCTGCAACCATTGTGTCGGGTTATGATTTGTCCTTGTTGATGTGAAATCTACCCATGGTACCGAGTCAGTCTGTAGAACTTGAACAATTCGTCTGTGTTCTTCTTTGTGCCAAGGCCCAAACGTAATTGAGTGTAGGGCTGGTAGAAAGTCTGGCGTTCCAAAAAAGGGGGTCATAGGGCTCTGTTGTTTCGATATTTTATAAATAGGTATCAGACGGTCCCATATGTACAATGTTTGTCTAGTAAGATCTACCGGTATTGAATGACCTTTTCTAAGATTAAATGAGGTCCATGGAAGTGCTCGTAAGTCTATAGGACTCATATGCCCTTCCAATTGAACCCATAGCTTAGATTCAGAGTGATGAAACCAATCAATAATACGTGTAAGTATAGATGCCTTATGATATATAGAAACGTCTGGTATTCCCACTCCACCTCTATCTTTTGGAAGAGATAATGTAGCGTAATTAATTCTTGACTGGCTTGAATTCCATATAAATTTAGAAAAGATCTGGTGGATTTTACGAAAAAATGTAGCTGGAATATGGATTGGGATTGTTTGGAACAAGTATATTAATCTAGGAAGTATATCCATCTTAAGAGTATTAATTCTACCAAACCATGAGAGTCTCTTGACTGCATAGGATGCTAGTATCTTTTGGATTTTATTAAGTAGCGGAAGATAATTTAATGAATATAGTTGTACCATTGAGGCTGGAATACTAATCCCTAAGTACCGGATTGAGTCTGAGCAGAACCTGAACGAAAAATTCTTTGATAGGCGCTTCATTTTTGTTCGTGGTATGGATATATTAAGGAGTTCTGATTTATTACAGTTAACCTTAAAGTTACTGACTTCGCCAAATCTCTGAAATTCCAGAAGTATAGCTGGAAGGGAAGTGTGTGGTTTTGTTACAAATATTAGTAGGTCATCCGCAAAAAGAGCTAATTTTTCTTGTATGGGACCTATTTGGACACCAGCTATATTTTCATTTCGTCTCAATGCATTTGCAAGGTGTTCCATTATTATAACATATAGCAATGGGGATAAAGGGCACCCTTGGCGAGTTCCATTGGAGATGGGGAAAGCTGGGGACAGCGAACCATTCACCCTAACTCTAGCTGAGGGTGATTGGTATAAAGACATAATCCTTGCTAACATATGTGGACCCAAACCAATCTGTATGAGGGAAGCTCGTAAGAACGCCCAGCTTACCCGGTCGAACGCCTTTTCTGCGTCGACAGTTAGTAAACATAAAGGAATACCTTGAGTTTGAGCGTAATCCGTCAGCAAGAGAGTTTTAAGCGTATTGTCTCTTGCCTCTCGACCGCTGACAAAGCCGACTTGGTCTAAGTGAATAAGTTGGGGTAGTAGTGGTTGTAGGCGGCTAGCTATGATTTTAGAGAAAATTTTTACATCTACCCCAATTAAGGATATGGGTCGATAGTTCGTACATAGTGAGAGATCTTTATCTGCTTTCGGAATGAGTGAAATGTGTGCTTCCAGTGTTTGTTTCGGAAATGTTGAACCATTCGCTATAGAGTTAAATACCCGAGTCAAAAACGGGGTAAGCAGGGGGGAAAAATGTTTATAGAATTTTGGCGTAAAGCCATCTGGGCCAGGGCTTTTACCCCCCGGGGTATTGGTAATGGCTTTGGCGACCTCTTCTTCCGTAATTAACATTTCCAGTTCTTCTACAACGTTTTCCTCCAACATAGGTAATGAAGTATCTAATATATAGGTTGTTACCTTGTCCGCTTCGTTATCCAGTGGATTCAAAGCTTGGTATGGAGGTATATTATATAAGGACTGGAAAAAATCGTTAAATGTTTTCATAATTAATGATGGTGAAGTTATTATTTCCCCATTTGGGCTCTGAAGCTTTGAGATAAAAGTAGGGCTCTGATATGTTTTTAAGGAATTGGCTAAAAATTTTCCACATTTACCACTAAATTTATATTGATGTAGCGCCACTTTACTTGAATATGTACGTGCTGAGGATTCGTATAGGTTGCGCAAGCTGATTCGCGCTGCTGCTGTTTCCATTAAGGTTTCTGTCGTATTTATGCGCTTGTGTTCTGTTTCTACCTTTCTAAGCCGTTGGACTGCCTTCATAATCTCCGCTGAGCGCTTCCTTTTCATTCTGGCCCCTAATTGGATAAAAGTCCCTCTCAAGACTGCTTTCAGGGCCTCCCATTGAGTAGGAAGTGACGTGGAATCTAATGTATGGTCTGCCAGAAAGTTTGAAATAGTTTGGTTTATACTCATAGAGCATTCCGTATTTTCTAATAATGCGTCATTTAATCGCCATGTCCATTCTCTGGGTGGAACCGAAGGGATGGTAAGTTTCAAAAATAGTGGAGCATGATCTGACCACACCATTGTGCCAATATCACATATTGGAGACCAATCCAGGCAATTGTGATCCACAAAGAAATAGTCAATCCGACTATATGACTGATGGACCGATGAGAAATATGTGTAGTCTCTAGATTTGGGGTGTAATAACCTCCATACATCTATTAGGTGGTGATCATAGAGAGCATGCTTCAGTATTTTCAACCTAGACATTGAGACTGCCGTTTTTGATGAGGAGGAATCCAATTGTGGATCCATTGGTAAATTGAAGTCTCCTCCCAAAATAAGTCTCCCTTCCCCAAAACTGAACAACGTTTCCAGGAACTTCATTGCTGTTTGACACTGATTAGAGTTTGGCAGGTATATATTTGCTGCGGTAAATTTTATTCCCCACAGGAGAAACTTAACAAAGACATACCTTCCCTGACTGTCCACTATCTCATCAATTAATTCAATAGGCAAGTTCTTATGGAATGCAATAGATACTCCCTTGGACTTTTGTTCTGGATTAGTACTATGGAACCATCGATTGAAGTGGTCACTGGGGCAGATGGGAAAGGAGTCAGTCTGAAAATGCGTTTCTTGTAGAAAGAGCATATTAACTTTAAGTTTATGCATTTGATATACAATTTGTCCTCTCTTAGAGGCGACATTTAGGCCTTTAACATTATAGGAACATATATTCAAAAATGGTTGAGATATCGTTGTAGTAGCCATGTTAAGAGAAAAAAAAAAAAAGGGGAAGAAAAAAAAACACACGTCTCTAATACACTGACTTGTGCAGTGCACTGTGTGATTCTTCACACAATAGGCAACAACTGTGCCTGACCTATATAGGGGTAAAAAAAGAGAAAGAGAAAAAAAAAAAAACACAAAACAAAAAAAAAAAAAAGACAAAGATTCAACGGAACTACGAGATGTGTTCCCTGCAACATCCTAGTTCTATCGTTGTCCTTAAATATTAAAGGGATAGGTTATACCAGATCAATTCACCAGTTATTATGGGTGATTAGTTATTCTACACTCCATGAAACATAGCCCTTGATATTTAATTGGGATACTTTATAACATTTATTTTCTTGCTATATATATATTACCGGCACACAAAATATATATATTATTTTCTACTTTACCTTATATTTCCCTATCTCTCCCCCCCCTATGTCCCCTCCACCTTCCTCAGCTAATTAAACTACATTACTAATACTCCCTCCCTTCCCATTCACTGCTTACTCAGACCTATATATACTGGATCTAAACATATCTTGTCCCCAAGTTAGTCTTATTACACACCTTAATATCTCTTCTGATAGGTGGAGAGGGGAGAGAAGAGAGAAGAAAGGGAAAAAAAAAAGAGAAGAGAAGAAGTGAATTCCTAGGAGGTGGGGGGAGGGGCCTGAGAGACATTTATATATAGCTTTCCAAGGGTTTCAATAATTATTCAAACTTTATTCTAACTAATTAGTCTCTTGGTTAACGTCTTGTATCCCTGATCGTGGTACATCCCTTCCCCTTTGCTGTACAATGGTATCAGCTAGCCTTCCTGGCTGGCGGTGTTCTTCTGGTGGATCGAGCCAATTTGGGACAGAAATAGGATTTTGACCAAGAAAATCAAAAAATATGGGGAGAAGTTCTGGATCAGACAAGACAAACAACTCCGATCCCTTTGTTACTTGTATACTGAAGGGGTGCCCCCACGTATACGTAGCGCCAGATTGCCGGATTAGGTCTAGTAGAGGGCGAACCATCCTTCTCATATATAATGTATTTCTGGACAGGTCTGGGTATAATTGGATAGAAGAGTTTTCAAAGTCTACGGGGCCGTGACTCCATGCCCTTCGCATGATCTCTTCCTTTAGTCTATAGTAGTGCACCCGACATACTACATCTCTGGGATGGCTAGCCCGATCCCTCATCCCTCTCCCCACTCGGTGCACTCTATCTAGTTCAATATTAGTACTAGCCTCTTTCCCCAGAACCTGATTGAAGATAGCAACCACTTTAAGATTTAATTCTGCGCTGGAAATATCCTCCGAAATCCCTTTTAAGCGAATATTATTTCTTCGATTGCGATTTTCGCTATCCTCAATACGCAATTGGTGTTGGCGCAGGCGATATAAATGTGCAGAGGATGCAGTCTCTAAAGCCATGAGGCGTGCCGCATGATTTTCTTGTGTGTGGGCAACCGCAGATACTACATTATTAGTATCCGTCACTTGTTCTCTTAGGGCACTCACTTCAGTATGGATTGACGATTCAATTTTTATCGCCCAGGCCTCAAAATCTGCCCGAAACGCAGATATTAGGGCAGCTATTTCAGAGCCTGGTCCTGATAGACTTAAAGGAGCTGTAGAGCCCTCTGATGCATCTTGCTGGACTATAGTTGGACCTTTCCTGATGTGTATAGGAGGCTGAGTTTTACTCATATCTGTATAAGCAGCCGTATTAGCATTGTCCATATTTGTTACCATACTTGTTACCTCTGATGTATCTGCTCTGTGTATCATTACCGTCTTATCCGTTGCCCCATCTGTCCTTACAGCTTCCTCTCTTTCCAACTCCTCAGATTTATCCAGGAGGTCCTGTTTATCTGCACTATTGACCTTAGCAGCTTTAGTTTTAATGCTATGTTTATCCACATTTGTATTAATGGACAGCATACTTCCTTTATCTAACTGGAACGGTGGTATAGACTGAAAAGCAGCAACTGCCGCAGCAGCTGCAGCGGCTCTAGTGGATAAGGTAAATCTTGTCTTACCCGACGTCATCTTATTCTTGTTCTTTTTAATATATATCCAGCTGTATTTAGCTGTATTTAAGTAGTTTTTTCTATAGTATTCAAAGTTCAAAGTTCACAGTTGTAATAATTCAATTTACCCTTCTTTATTGATGGTATGGGGGTGATATAAAACATATGTAGCCCAGAGAATGTTTTCGTTAATGATCCTCAGCAGTTCTTAACAGTTTTTTTTCTTGCTAATGTTAATGCAATAGCAGGATAGCAGGATTCCATAGTAAGATCAATATAATCAGTGATATAATCAATAGGTTCAATATTTACTTATCTTCCCAGAGGTTTTCAACAAATACTTCACTCTCCATTCGTACAACTTAAATCAGTAGCTTGAGTAGCTTGAACAGCTTAGATCAATTTATAGTAAAACTTGTAGCAGATAAATCAGTTAAATCAACTTGTAGTAGATTATGGCTACTCACGATACCGACCAGGTTCAGGGAAAAACCTCCTGTCGCTTGGAGACTTGAGAACTTGCAAACTTGGAGATTTTAAACATCAGCCGTCCTCTGCATTGCTCTCCCCCCTATCAGGGAGCTTAACAAGGAGCACTCTCCCCCCTTGACACTGAGACTCCCGGGACACCAGGACAGCGGGACCACAGCGGAATGACAGCGGGGCAAGAGCGGGCACAGCGGGACCTCAGCGAGATGGGAGCATAAGAGCGAGATGAGCAGGCACTCGCAAGTGACACTTCGAGCAGGGCAGCGGGACACCAGGACAGCAGGACAGCAGGACAGCGGGACCACAGCCGGACCACAGCGGGACCTCAGCGAGATGAGAGCAGGCACTCTCGAGTGCCGCTGCGAGCAGAACGGCGGGACACCAAGACAGCAGGACCACAGTGGGATGAGAGCAGGCGGGACCTCAGCGAGACCACAACGAGTGACACTGCAAGCAAGCAGGACAGCAGGATACCAGGATCGGGTCAGATTGGGTCCGGTAACATGACCATGATGTTTTTAAAACATCAGAGATGACGGTATGTGCGGTATGTGCGTCCACAGCATATAGGATAGGATGCAATATGATGAGGATGTGATACGGATGGATATGGATGGAATATGCAACAACAGCTAGCAATCAGCAAACAGCTAGCCCGCAGCACACAGCAATAGCAAATAGCAATAGCAAAGGTAACAGGTAGCAGGTAGCAGCAGGTAGCAGCCAATGTATATTCCCAATATCTTTAGTAGCTCCTCAGTAGCCCAATAACTCGGTCCTTTTTCAGTCCTTTTTCAGCAGTCAAAAATAGCAGTATAAACAGCTTTCTTACTCCAAATAAGCCCAAATAAGCCCAGATAAGTCCTCCGGCTAACTGCCCATTCCTTCCATCGGGTGCAGGGAAACACAGAGCTCGTTGAACGCGTGCACTCTCAACAGCTCATTACTAACCCCTGTCAGCTGTTTTTCATCTAGTTTCATGCTTCTGTGAAGGACAGAGACACAGAGCCAATACAGGGCAGTGTTTGTTTTTAAAATGAAACTGATTGGTTCTGAGGGGTTTTAGACACACAGTAATCACACCTCCTTCATTAGAGACCAGAGAGAAGCTCCCAGGACTTTTTTCATAAGGAAACAGACAACCAGGAAGTGTGCAGAACAGAGAAGAATTACAGCAAAAACAAACAATGAGAACATGAAACCAGGACTGCATTAAAGTAAAGGAAGCTATGTAGCTAAGAAAAAACTTTAGTGACTCTTTAAGTATGGTTAAACAAAACAAAAGCCTTCTTAAATTGCTTTCCTGCAAGCCAGAGTGTCAGAGATATATTCAAATCTCAGCACAATCATTATTTTAAAAATAAAACACTGTCGTTACTTAAGATTTTTTGTAGGCTAAAAAAGAAATTACAAAAAAGGGGGTTGCCATCCGGGGCCCTGGGGAGTGCAGGAGTGTGTAATGTACAATGTAGTGTATATAGTGAAGGAGTATGTAATGTAAAATGTAGTGTATATAGTGCAGGAATGTGTAATGTACAATATAGTGTATATACGGTGAGCCACATAGAACAGGGCTCAAAATTTCAAGTCCTGAGCCACTAGCCAGGCCTAATGAGTTACTCGCCACCAGTTGCCCCACCCAACACCTCCCCTGCCCTACCCCTAAGTCCGCCCCTAAACACGACCTTGTAAATTATCTCATGAAATTACACTGTTAAATATTTTAAGCAGAATTACGTTCCAAAAATAAATATTAACAATAGTAATATAAAGCATATCAGTACCCATCTGTGCCCGTGAACGCAGCCTTAGTGTGCCCCATCAATGCAGCCTTAGTGTGCCCCATCAGTGCCGCATTGCTACTGGGGGGTATCGGGGGAGCATACACTGGGGGGGGGTCAGGAGAGCATACACTGGGGGGGGAGATCAGGAGAGCATACACTGGGGGGGGATCAGGAGAGCATACACTGGGGGGGGATCAGGAGAGCATACACTGGGGGGGAGATCAGGAGAGCATACACTGGGGGGGGGAGATCAGGAGAGCATACACTGGGGGGGGATCAGGAGAGCATACACTGGGGGAGGGATCAGGAGAGAATACACTGGGGGGGGATCAGGAGAGCATACACTGGGGGGGATCAGGAGAGCATACACTGGGGGGATCAGGAGAGCTTACACTGGGAGGGGGGATCAGGAAAGCATACACTGGGAGGGGGGGATCAGGAGAGCATAAACTGGGAGGGGGGTTCAGAAGAGCATACACTGGGAGGGGGGATCAGGAGAGCATACACTGGGAGGGGGGGGGGGTCAGGAGAGCATACACTGGGAGGGGGAGATCAGGAGAGCATACACTGGGAGGGGGAGATCAGGAGAGCATACACTGGGAGGGGGGGGATCAGGAGAGCATACACTGGGAGGGGGGGGATCAGGAGAGCATACACTGGGAGGGGGAGATCAGGAGAGCATACACTGGGAGGGGGGATCAGGAGAGCATACACTGGGAGGGGGGGGATCAGGAGAGCATACACTGGGAGGGGGAGATCAGGAGAGCATACACTGGGAGGGGGAGATCAGGAGAGCATACACTGGGAGGGGGGATCAGGAGAGCATACACTGGGAGGGGGGGGATCAGGAGAGTATACACTGGGAGGGGGGATCAGAAGAGCATACACTGGGAGGGGGGATCAGTTGAGCATACACTGGGAGGGGGGATCAGGAGAGTATACACTGGGAGGGGGGATCAGGAGAGCATACACTGGGAGGGGGGATCAGGAGAGTATACACTGGGAGGGGGAGATCAGGAGAGCATACACTGGGAGGGGGGATCAGCAGAGTATACACTGAGGGGGGGATTAGGAGAGTATACACTGGAAGGGAGGGAACAGAAGAGTATACACAGGGAGGGAACAGGAGAGTATACACTGAGGGGTGGGGGGGATCAGGAGAGTATACACTGAGGGGCAGTCATAATCCTTTAAATGAGTTACATTTCTCACATATCATGAAAGAAGATCTGTTTTGTCAGCTAACAGCACCTCTATGCTAGGTTGCACTAACTCAGCAGACTCAGCATAGAGGTGCCTGTAAACAATCCACACTGTAGTACAAGCAGCAGAGCTCACCTGCAGGAACTTTCACATGGCTTCTCTCTGCTCATCTTCCTCTTCCAGACGAGCGTCTTCTCTGGGAAAAGGCACATCCCCATCCCGCCCACTCAAGCAGCAGCCTGCAGGAGAGAGGCTGAAATGCTGCTGGGGGAGGTACAGGGGGCGGAGAGTTGTCCTGACTGCAGCTCTGGTTACCCGGGTGCCTCAGAGTCTTGAATGTTTTCTCAGACACAGACCCAGCTCCATGACACACAGCGGAAGCGCTGTGTGTCTGTGATATGAGAGGAGGAGAAGGAAAGAGCTGCATCCACGGCTCAAAGCGGCACCAGGGCAGTCCAGCCCTGCCTCTCGCTGTGTCATTCGGCTGACAGTTTCCTGGCTCATTGCTTCAGCCAGGAAACTGTCAGCCTGGTTCACCCCCGCTCCTCACTCGCCCTGGACTAAATTCTACTCGCATTTTGCGAGCAAAGAGTGGAAATTTTGAGGGCTGACATAGAACATTTCTTACTGATTCTTCCATACACGCTCTGTGGCATGGATGGGCAAATCTCCCCATGGGGCTATTGTATTCTTACATCTGGCACCAGGGCCGCCATCAGGGGGGTACAGGCAGTACACCTGTAAGGGGCCCGGATGGCAACCCCCTTTTTTTGTAAGGGGTCCGGAGGTCCCCATGGCCCCGGACGGCAACCACCCTTTTTTTTATTTTATTTTTTATGAAAAAATATATTTTTTTTATTTTTTATTAAAGGGCCCGGAAGTCCCCAGGGCCCCGGATGACAACTCACCTCTTTTTTATAATTTTCTTTATTTATATATATATATATATATATATATATATATATATATATATATATTTTATTATTATTATTATTAAAGGGCCCAGAGGTCCCCAGGGCCTCGGGTGGCAACCCACCTCTTTTTTTATAATTTTTATATATATATATATATATATTATTATTATTATTGTAACGGAATGGCCCGTGACGGACTGAGATATTCCTATGTCTAGGGTCACCTTATGTCCACTAGGGCCATAGGGTGACAAAGAATCATAATTCATATGTTACAGAAGACATTAATAAGGGACATTAATAATAATTCATGTTTGCAGGATGTCTTCAAATATCAAAAGCTGTTAGCTATTCAATCTGGGCACACATGCTTTTGGAAAGGTGTTAATTCAGGTCTACAAGACCAGAGTGAGTCATACCTTTGTATAATATGCTATTGAAATATCTTAAGGTGTTGGCTATTCACTATAAAGACATTCCGTTGAAGGTGTGGATTGCACCCACTCTCACAAGACTCTGCCATTGTGTGATAAAGCTGTCAAGGTTAATTGAACCCTATTGATGATACGGTGCCGTCATGTCTAGCTACCAATTAAAGAATTATCCTCAGTGAGTGAATAGGGGGGTGGAGATTGCATTGTCCTGTGATAAACTGCATTATGCTTGAGACTGTATAAGAAGCTGAGAAAATACGAATAAATTGTCATATCTTTGAAGCAAGTGCAGAGCTTGAGTCTCGTCTTGTTTATGGGAATGGATATGGATCGTGTATGCAGTATGGTCGCAGTGTGTCAGATAAGCTTGTCGTGGATGGATAAAAGGTCGTAAGCGGTGGTGACCGTTACAATTATTATTATTATTATTAAAGGGCCCAGAGGTCCCTGGGCCCCAGATGGCAACCCCCTTTATATATATATATATATATATATATATATATATATATATATATATTATTATATATTATTATATATTATTATTATTAAAGGGCCCGTGTGGCAACCCCCCTTTTTTAATTTATTTTTTATAAATGTTTTTATTTTTATTTTTTAAAGGGCCCAGAGGTCCCGGATGGCAAACCCCCTTTTTCTTCCGTCCGGCGGATCGGATCGGATGAATACGGACACACGGTCCGTATTCATCCGATTCCTCATAGGGGAGAGCGGAGGAGAGACAGGGCGGTCCGCTCCGTGTGAAAGGACCCTAACTCAATGGTTCACTTAGTCAACCGTCATATTAGCAAACCATATTTATGATTTTTTATGATTCACTTTGCCAACCGTCAGATTTGTCAACCGTCAGATTATGCAACCGTCGAGTTGGCTAACTTGACGGTTGCCTAATGTGACGGTTGTTTTACTCGACCGTCAGATTACTCAACCGTCGAGTTAGCCAACCGTCAGATTACTATATTGAGAATCTAGGAAGTGTGTTTTGAAATAACTCAACTGTCGGTTGACTTTGTTGGTTGGTTGGCTAACTCGATGGTTCACTTAGTCAACGGTCATATTAGCAAACCATTTGATGATTCTTGATGATTCATTTAGCCAACCGTCAGATTAGGCAACCGTCGAGTTGGCTAACCTGACGGTTGGCTAACTCGACGCTTGCCTTAGCCAACCATCAGATTAGGCAACCGTCGAGTTCGCTAACCTGACGGTTAGCGAACTTGATGCTTGATTTTGTAAACCGTCATATTAGCAAACCGTCAAGTTAGCTAACCTGACGGTTTGCAAACTTGATGATTCACGTAGCCAACCGTCAGATTAGGCAACCGTCGAGTTGGCTAACCTGACGGTTGGCTAACTCGACGCTTGCCTTAGCACACCATCAGATTAGGCAACCGTCGAGTTCGCTAACCTGACGGTTAGCGAACTTGACGCTTGATTTTGTAAACCGTCATATTAGCAAACCGTCAAGTTAGCTAACCTGACGGTTTGCAAACTTGATGATTCACGTAGCCAACCGTCAGATTAGGCAACCGTCGAGTTGGCTAACCTGACGGTTGGCTAACTCGACGGTTGATTAAGCCAGCCATCAGATTAGGCAACCGTCGAGTTCGCTAACCTGACGGTTAGCGAACTTGACGGTTGACTTTGTCAACCGTCATATTAGCAAACCGTCGGGTTAGCTAACCTGACGGTTGGCTAACTCGATGGTTCACTTAGCCAACCGTCAGATTATGCAACCGTCGAGTTAGCCAACCGTCAGATTACTATATTGAAAATACAGGATTGGTTGTCGATTGGTTGGCTAACTCAAATGGTTCTCTTAGTCAACGGTCAATATTAGCAAACTGTCAAGTTATCTAACCTGACGGTTTGCAAACTTGATGATTCACTTAGCTAACCGTCAGATTAGGGAACCGTCGAGTTGGCTAACCTGACGGTTGGCTAACTCGACGGTTGATTAAGCCAGCCATCAGATTAGGCAACCGTCGAGTTCGCTAACCTGACGGTTAGCGAACTTGACGGTTGACTTTGTCAACCGTCATATTAGCCAACCGTCGAGTTCGCTAACTTGACGGTTGCCTAATGTGACGGTTGTTTTACTCGACCGTCAGATTACTCAACCGTCGAGTTAGCCAACGTCAGATTACTATATTGAGAATCTAGGAAGTGTGTTTTGACGGTTTGCAAACTTGATGATTCACTTAGCTAACCGTCAGATTAGGCAACCGTCGAGTTGGCTAACCTGACGGTTGGCTAACTCGACGGTTGATTAAGCCAGCCATCAGATTAGGCGACCGTCGAGTTCGCTAACCTGACGGTTAGCGAACTTGACGGTTGACTTTGTCAACCGTCATATTAGCAAACCGTCGGGTTAGCTAACCTGACGGTTGGCTAACTCGATGGTTCACTTAGCCAACCGTCAGATTATGCAACCGTCGAGTTAGCCAACCGTCAGATTACTATATTGAAAATACAGGAAGTGTGAGTTTTGAGGTAACTCAACGGTTGACTTTGTCGATTGGTTAGCCACTCAAATGGTTCTCTTAGTCAACGGTCATATTAGCAAACTGTCAAGTTAGCTAACCTGACGGTTTGTAAACTTGATGATTCACTTAGCTAACCGTCAGATTAGGCAACCGTCGAGTTGGCTAACCTGACGGTTGGCTAACTCGACGGTTGATTTAGCCAGCCATCAGATTAGGCAACCGTCGAGTTCGCTAACCTGACGGTTAGCGAACTTGACGGTTGACTTTGTCAACCGTCATATTAGCCAACTGTCGAGTTCGCTAACTTGACGGTTGCCTAATGTGACGGTTGTTTTACTCGACCGTCAGATTACTCAACCGTCGAGTTAGCCAACCGTCAGATTACTATATTGAGAATCTAGGAAGTGTGTTTTGAAATAACTCAACTGTCGGTTGACTTTGTTGGTTGGTTGGCTAACTCGATGGTTCACTTAGTCAACGGTCATATTAGCAAACCATTTGATGATTCTTGATGATTCATTTAGCCAACCGTCAGATTAGGCAACCGTCGAGTTGGCTAACCTGACGGTTGGCTAACTCGACGCTTGCCTTAGCCAACCATCAGATTAGGCAACCGTCGAGTTCGCTAACCTGACGGTTAGCGAACTTGACGCTTGATTTTGTAAACCGTCATATTAGCAAACCGTCAAGTTAGCTAACCTGACGGTTGGCTAACTCGATGGTTCACTTAGTCAACCGTCATATTAGCAAACCGTCAAGTTAGCTAACCTGACGGTTTGCAAACTTGATGATTCACGTAGCCAACCGTCAGATTAGGCAACCGTCGAGTTGGCTAACCTGACGGTTGGCTAATTCGATGGTTGATTTAGCCAGCCATCAGATTAGGCAACCGTCGAGTTCGCTAACCTGACGGTTAGCGAACTTGACGGTTTACTTTGTCAACCGTCGAATTAGCCAACCGTCGGGTTAGCTAACCCGACGGTTGGCTAACTCGATGGTTCACTTAGTCAACCGTCATATTAGCAAACCGTCAAGTTAGCTAACCTGACGGTTTGCAAACTTGATGATTCACGTAGCCAACCGTCAGATTAGGCAACCGTCGAGTTGGCTAACCTGACGGTTGGCTAACTCGACGGTTGATTTAGGCAGCCATCAGATTAGGCAACCGTCGAGTTCGCTAACCTGACGGTTAGCGAACTTGACGGTTGACTTTGTCAACCGTCATATTAGCAAACCGTCGGGTTAGCTAACCTGACGGTTGGCTAACTCGATGGTTCACTTAGCCAACCGTCAGATTATGCAACCGTCGAGTTAGCCAACCGTCAGATTACTATATTGAAAATACAGGAAGTGTGAGTTTTGAGGTAACTCAACGGTTGACTTTGTCGATTGGTTGGCTAACTCAAATGGTTCTCTTAGTCAACGGTCAATATTAGCAAACTGTCAAGTTATCTAACCTGACGGTTTGCAAACTTGATGATTCACTTAGCTAACCGTCAGATTACTCAACCGTCGAGTTAGCCAACCGTCAGATTACTATATTGAGAATCTAGGAAGTGTGTTTTGAAATAACTCAACTGTCGGTTGACTTTGTTGGTTGGTTGGCTAACTCGATGGTTCACTTAGTCAACGGTCATATTAGCAAACCATTTGATGATTCTTGATGATTCATTTAGCCAACCGTCAGATTAGGCAACCGTCGAGTTGGCTAACCTGACGGTTGGCTAACTCGACGCTTGCCTTAGCCAACCATCAGATTAGGCAACCGTCGAGTTCGCTAACCTGACGGTTAGCGAACTTGACGCTTGATTTTGTAAACCGTCATATTAGCAAACCGTCAAGTTAGCTAACCTGACGGTTGGCTAACTCGATGGTTCACTTAGTCAACCGTCATATTAGCAAACCGTCAAGTTAGCTAACCTGACGGTTTGCAAACTTGATGATTCACGTAGCCAACCGTCAGATTAGGCAACCGTCGAGTTGGCTAACCTGACGGTTGGCTAATTCGACGGTTGATTTAGCCAGCCATCAGATTAGGCAACCGTCGAGTTCGCTAACCTGACGGTTAGCGAACTTGACGGTTTACTTTGTCAACCGTCGAATTAGCCAACCGTCGGGTTAGCTAACCCGACGGTTGGCTAACTCGATGGTTCACTTAGTCAACCGTCATATTAGCAAACCGTCAAGTTAGCTAACCTGACGGTTTGCAAACTTGATGATTCACGTAGCCAACCGTCAGATTAGGCAACCGTCGAGTTGGCTAACCTGACGGTTGGCTAACTCGACGGTTGATTTAGGCAGCCATCAGATTAGGCAACCGTCGAGTTCGCTAACCTGACGGTTAGCGAACTTGACGGTTGACTTTGTCAACCGTCATATTAGCAAACCGTCGGGTTAGCTAACCTGACGGTTGGCTAACTCGATGGTTCACTTAGCCAACCGTCAGATTATGCAACCGTCGAGTTAGCCAACCGTCAGATTACTATATTGAAAATACAGGAAGTGTGAGTTTTGAGGTAACTCAACGGTTGACTTTGTCGATTGGTTGGCTAACTCAAATGGTTCTCTTAGTCAACGGTCAATATTAGCAAACTGTCAAGTTATCTAACCTGACGGTTTGCAAACTTGATGATTCACTTAGCTAACCGTCAGATTAGGCAACCGTCGAGTTGGCTAACCTGACGGTTGGCTAACTCGACGGTTGATTAAGCCAGCCATCAGATTAGGCAACCGTCGAGTTCGCTAACCTGACGGTTAGCGAACTTGACGGTTGACTTTGTCACAGTTGTAATAATTCAATTTACCCTTCTTTATTGATGGTATGGGGGTGATATAAAACATATGTAGCCCAGAGAATGTTTTCGTTAATGATCCTCAGCAGTTCTTAACAGTTTTTTTTCTTGCTAATGTTAATGCAATAGCAGGATAGCAGGATTCCATAGTAAGATCAATATAATCAGTGATATAATCAATAGGTTCAATATTTACTTATCTTCCCAGAGGTTTTCAACAAATACTTCACTCTCCATTCGTACAACTTAAATCAGTAGCTTGAGTAGCTTGAACAGCTTAGATCAATTTATAGTAAAACTTGTAGCAGATAAATCAGTTAAATCAACTTGTAGTAGATTATGGCTACTCACGATACCGACCAGGTTCAGGGAAAAACCTCCTGTCGCTTGGAGACTTGAGAACTTGCAAACTTGGAGATTTTAAACATCAGCCGTCCTCTGCATTGCTCTCCCCCCTATCAGGGAGCTTAACAAGGAGCACTCTCCCCCCTTGACACTGAGACTCCCGGGACACCAGGACAGCGGGACCACAGCGGAATGACAGCGGGGCAAGAGCGGGCACAGCGGGACCTCAGCGAGATGGGAGCATAAGAGCGAGATGAGCAGGCACTCGCAAGTGACACTTCGAGCAGGGCAGCGGGACACCAGGACAGCAGGACAGCAGGACAGCGGGACCACAGCCGGACCACAGCGGGACCTCAGCGAGATGAGAGCAGGCACTCTCGAGTGCCGCTGCGAGCAGAACGGCGGGACACCAAGACAGCAGGACCACAGTGGGATGAGAGCAGGCGGGACCTCAGCGAGACCACAACGAGTGACACTGCAAGCAAGCAGGACAGCAGGATACCAGGATCGGGTCAGATTGGGTCCGGTAACATGACCATGATGTTTTTAAAACATCAGAGATGACGGTATGTGCGGTATGTGCGTCCACAGCATATAGGATAGGATGCAATATGATGAGGATGTGATACGGATGGATATGGATGGAATATGCAACAACAGCTAGCAATCAGCAAACAGCTAGCCCGCAGCACACAGCAATAGCAAATAGCAATAGCAAAGGTAACAGGTAGCAGGTAGCAGCAGGTAGCAGCCAATGTATATTCCCAATATCTTTAGTAGCTCCTCAGTAGCCCAATAACTCGGTCCTTTTTCAGTCCTTTTTCAGCAGTCAAAAATAGCAGTATAAACAGCTTTCTTACTCCAAATAAGCCCAAATAAGCCCAGATAAGTCCTCCGGCTAACTGCCCATTCCTTCCATCGGGTGCAGGGAAACACAGAGCTCGTTGAACGCGTGCACTCTCAACAGCTCATTACTAACCCCTGTCAGCTGTTTTTCATCTAGTTTCATGCTTCTGTGAAGGACAGAGACACAGAGCCAATACAGGGCAGTGTTTGTTTTTAAAATGAAACTGATTGGTTCTGAGGGGTTTTAGACACACAGTAATCACACCTCCTTCATTAGAGACCAGAGAGAAGCTCCCAGGACTTTTTTCATAAGGAAACAGACAACCAGGAAGTGTGCAGAACAGAGAAGAATTACAGCAAAAACAAACAATGAGAACATGAAACCAGGACTGCATTAAAGTAAAGGAAGCTATGTAGCTAAGAAAAAACTTTAGTGACTCTTTAAGTATGGTTAAACAAAACAAAAGCCTTCTTAAATTGCTTTCCTGCAAGCCAGAGTGTCAGAGATATATTCAAATCTCAGCACAATCATTATTTTAAAAATAAAACACTGTCGTTACTTAAGATTTTTTGTAGGCTAAAAAAGAAATTACAAAAAAGGGGGTTGCCATCCGGGGCCCTGGGGAGTGCAGGAGTGTGTAATGTACAATGTAGTGTATATAGTGAAGGAGTATGTAATGTAAAATGTAGTGTATATAGTGCAGGAATGTGTAATGTACAATATAGTGTATATACGGTGAGCCACATAGAACAGGGCTCAAAATTTCAAGTCCTGAGCCACTAGCCAGGCCTAATGAGTTACTCGCCACCAGTTGCCCCACCCAACACCTCCCCTGCCCTACCCCTAAGTCCGCCCCTAAACACGACCTTGTAAATTATCTCATGAAATTACACTGTTAAATATTTTAAGCAGAATTACGTTCCAAAAATAAATATTAACAATAGTAATATAAAGCATATCAGTACCCATCTGTGCCCGTGAACGCAGCCTTAGTGTGCCCCATCAATGCAGCCTTAGTGTGCCCCATCAGTGCCGCATTGCTACTGGGGGGTATCGGGGGAGCATACACTGGGGGGGGGTCAGGAGAGCATACACTGGGGGGGGAGATCAGGAGAGCATACACTGGGGGGGGATCAGGAGAGCATACACTGGGGGGGGATCAGGAGAGCATACACTGGGGGGGAGATCAGGAGAGCATACACTGGGGGGGGGAGATCAGGAGAGCATACACTGGGGGGGGATCAGGAGAGCATACACTGGGGGAGGGATCAGGAGAGAATACACTGGGGGGGGATCAGGAGAGCATACACTGGGGGGGATCAGGAGAGCATACACTGGGGGGATCAGGAGAGCTTACACTGGGAGGGGGGATCAGGAAAGCATACACTGGGAGGGGGGGATCAGGAGAGCATAAACTGGGAGGGGGGTTCAGAAGAGCATACACTGGGAGGGGGGATCAGGAGAGCATACACTGGGAGGGGGGGGGGGTCAGGAGAGCATACACTGGGAGGGGGAGATCAGGAGAGCATACACTGGGAGGGGGAGATCAGGAGAGCATACACTGGGAGGGGGGGGATCAGGAGAGCATACACTGGGAGGGGGGGGATCAGGAGAGCATACACTGGGAGGGGGAGATCAGGAGAGCATACACTGGGAGGGGGGATCAGGAGAGCATACACTGGGAGGGGGGGGATCAGGAGAGCATACACTGGGAGGGGAGATCAGGAGAGCATACACTGGGAGGGGGAGATCAGGAGAGCATACACTGGGAGGGGGGATCAGGAGAGCATACACTGGGAGGGGGGGGATCAGGAGAGTATACACTGGAAGGGAGGGAACAGAAGAGTATACACAGGGAGGGAACAGGAGAGTATACACTGAGGGGTGGGGGGGATCAGGAGAGTATACACTGAGGGGCAGTCATAATCCTTTAAATGAGTTACATTTCTCACATATCATGAAAGAAGATCTGTTTTGTCAGCTAACAGCACCTCTATGCTAGGTTGCACTAACTCAGCAGACTCAGCATAGAGGTGCCTGTAAACAATCCACACTGTAGTACAAGCAGCAGAGCTCACCTGCAGGAACTTTCACATGGCTTCTCTCTGCTCATCTTCCTCTTCCAGACGAGCGTCTTCTCTGGGAAAAGGCACATCCCCATCCCGCCCACTCAAGCAGCAGCCTGCAGGAGAGAGGCTGAAATGCTGCTGGGGGAGGTACAGGGGGCGGAGAGTTGTCCTGACTGCAGCTCTGGTTACCCGGGTGCCTCAGAGTCTTGAATGTTTTCTCAGACACAGACCCAGCTCCATGACACACAGCGGAAGCGCTGTGTGTCTGTGATATGAGAGGAGGAGAAGGAAAGAGCTGCATCCACGGCTCAAAGCGGCACCAGGGCAGTCCAGCCCTGCCTCTCGCTGTGTCATTCGGCTGACAGTTTCCTGGCTCATTGCTTCAGCCAGGAAACTGTCAGCCTGGTTCACCCCCGCTCCTCACTCGCCCTGGACTAAATTCTACTCGCATTTTGCGAGCAAAGAGTGGAAATTTTGAGGGCTGACATAGAACATTTCTTACTGATTCTTCCATACACGCTCTGTGGCATGGATGGGCAAATCTCCCCATGGGGCTATTGTATTCTTACATCTGGCACCAGGGCCGCCATCAGGGGGGTACAGGCAGTACACCTGTAAGGGGCCCGGATGGCAACCCCCTTTTTTTGTAAGGGGTCCGGAGGTCCCCATGGCCCCGGACGGCAACCACCCTTTTTTTTATTTTATTTTTTATGAAAAAATATATTTTTTTTATTTTTTATTAAAGGGCCCGGAAGTCCCCAGGGCCCCGGATGACAACTCACCTCTTTTTTTATAATTTATATATATATATATATATATATATATATATATATATATATATATTTTATTATTATTATTATTAAAGGGCCCAGAGGTCCCCAGGGCCTCGGGTGGCAACCCACCTCTTTTTTTATAATTTTTATATATATATATATATTATTATTATTATTGTAACGGAATGGCCCGTGACGGACTGAGATATTCCTATGTCTAGGGTCACCTTATGTCCACTAGGGCCATAGGGTGACAAAGAATCATAATTCATATGTTACAGAAGACATTAATAAGGGACATTAATAATAATTCATGTTTGCAGGATGTCTTCAAATATCAAAAGCTGTTAGCTATTCAATCTGGGCACACATGCTTTTGGAAAGGTGTTAATTCAGGTCTACAAGACCAGAGTGAGTCATACCTTTGTATAATATGCTATTGAAATATCTTAAGGTGTTGGCTATTCACTATAAAGACATTCCGTTGAAGGTGTGGATTGCACCCACTCTCACAAGACTCTGCCATTGTGTGATAAAGCTGTCAAGGTTAATTGAACCCTATTGATGATACGGTGCCGTCATGTCTAGCTACCAATTAAAGAATTATCCTCAGTGAGTGAATAGGGGGGTGGAGATTGCATTGTCCTGTGATAAACTGCATTATGCTTGAGACTGTATAAGAAGCTGAGAAAATACGAATAAATTGTCATATCTTTGAAGCAAGTGCAGAGCTTGAGTCTCGTCTTGTTTATGGGAATGGATATGGATCGTGTATGCAGTATGGTCGCAGTGTGTCAGATAAGCTTGTCGTGGATGGATAAAAGGTCGTAAGCGGTGGTGACCGTTACAATTATTATTATTATTATTAAAGGGCCCAGAGGTCCCTGGGCCCCAGATGGCAACCCCCTTTATATATATATATATATATATATATATATATATATATATATATATTATTATATATTATTATATATTATTATTATTAAAGGGCCCGTGTGGCAACCCCCCTTTTTTAATTTATTTTTTATAAATGTTTTTATTTTTATTTTTTAAAGGGCCCAGAGGTCCCGGATGGCAAACCCCCTTTTTCTTCCGTCCGGCGGATCGGATCGGATGAATACGGACACACGGTCCGTATTCATCCGATTCCTCATAGGGGAGAGCGGAGGAGAGACAGGGCGGTCCGCTCCGTGTGAAAGGACCCTAACTCAATGGTTCACTTAGTCAACCGTCATATTAGCAAACCATATTTATGATTTTTTATGATTCACTTTGCCAACCGTCAGATTTGTCAACCGTCAGATTATGCAACCGTCGAGTTGGCTAACTTGACGGTTGCCTAATGTGACGGTTGTTTTACTCGACCGTCAGATTACTCAACCGTCGAGTTAGCCAACCGTCAGATTACTATATTGAGAATCTAGGAAGTGTGTTTTGAAATAACTCAACTGTCGGTTGACTTTGTTGGTTGGTTGGCTAACTCGATGGTTCACTTAGTCAACGGTCATATTAGCAAACCATTTGATGATTCTTGATGATTCATTTAGCCAACCGTCAGATTAGGCAACCGTCGAGTTGGCTAACCTGACGGTTGGCTAACTCGACGCTTGCCTTAGCCAACCATCAGATTAGGCAACCGTCGAGTTCGCTAACCTGACGGTTAGCGAACTTGATGCTTGATTTTGTAAACCGTCATATTAGCAAACCGTCAAGTTAGCTAACCTGACGGTTTGCAAACTTGATGATTCACGTAGCCAACCGTCAGATTAGGCAACCGTCGAGTTGGCTAACCTGACGGTTGGCTAACTCGACGCTTGCCTTAGCACACCATCAGATTAGGCAACCGTCGAGTTCGCTAACCTGACGGTTAGCGAACTTGACGCTTGATTTTGTAAACCGTCATATTAGCAAACCGTCAAGTTAGCTAACCTGACGGTTTGCAAACTTGATGATTCACGTAGCCAACCGTCAGATTAGGCAACCGTCGAGTTGGCTAACCTGACGGTTGGCTAACTCGACGGTTGATTAAGCCAGCCATCAGATTAGGCAACCGTCGAGTTCGCTAACCTGACGGTTAGCGAACTTGACGGTTGACTTTGTCAACCGTCATATTAGCAAACCGTCGGGTTAGCTAACCTGACGGTTGGCTAACTCGATGGTTCACTTAGCCAACCGTCAGATTATGCAACCGTCGAGTTAGCCAACCGTCAGATTACTATATTGAAAATACAGGATTGGTTGTCGATTGGTTGGCTAACTCAAATGGTTCTCTTAGTCAACGGTCAATATTAGCAAACTGTCAAGTTATCTAACCTGACGGTTTGCAAACTTGATGATTCACTTAGCTAACCGTCAGATTAGGGAACCGTCGAGTTGGCTAACCTGACGGTTGGCTAACTCGACGGTTGATTAAGCCAGCCATCAGATTAGGCAACCGTCGAGTTCGCTAACCTGACGGTTAGCGAACTTGACGGTTGACTTTGTCAACCGTCATATTAGCCAACCGTCGAGTTCGCTAACTTGACGGTTGCCTAATGTGACGGTTGTTTTACTCGACCGTCAGATTACTCAACCGTCGAGTTAGCCAACGTCAGATTACTATATTGAGAATCTAGGAAGTGTGTTTTGACGGTTTGCAAACTTGATGATTCACTTAGCTAACCGTCAGATTAGGCAACCGTCGAGTTGGCTAACCTGACGGTTGGCTAACTCGACGGTTGATTAAGCCAGCCATCAGATTAGGCGACCGTCGAGTTCGCTAACCTGACGGTTAGCGAACTTGACGGTTGACTTTGTCAACCGTCATATTAGCAAACCGTCGGGTTAGCTAACCTGACGGTTGGCTAACTCGATGGTTCACTTAGCCAACCGTCAGATTATGCAACCGTCGAGTTAGCCAACCGTCAGATTACTATATTGAAAATACAGGAAGTGTGAGTTTTGAGGTAACTCAACGGTTGACTTTGTCGATTGGTTAGCCACTCAAATGGTTCTCTTAGTCAACGGTCATATTAGCAAACTGTCAAGTTAGCTAACCTGACGGTTTGCAAACTTGATGATTCACTTAGCTAACCGTCAGATTAGGCAACCGTCGAGTTGGCTAACCTGACGGTTGGCTAACTCGACGGTTGATTTAGCCAGCCATCAGATTAGGCAACCGTCGAGTTCGCTAACCTGACGGTTAGCGAACTTGACGGTTGACTTTGTCAACCGTCATATTAGCCAACTGTCGAGTTCGCTAACTTGACGGTTGCCTAATGTGACGGTTGTTTTACTCGACCGTCAGATTACTCAACCGTCGAGTTAGCCAACCGTCAGATTACTATATTGAGAATCTAGGAAGTGTGTTTTGAAATAACTCAACTGTCGGTTGACTTTGTTGGTTGGTTGGCTAACTCGATGGTTCACTTAGTCAACGGTCATATTAGCAAACCATTTGATGATTCTTGATGATTCATTTAGCCAACCGTCAGATTAGGCAACCGTCGAGTTGGCTAACCTGACGGTTGGCTAACTCGACGCTTGCCTTAGCCAACCATCAGATTAGGCAACCGTCGAGTTCGCTAACCTGACGGTTAGCGAACTTGACGCTTGATTTTGTAAACCGTCATATTAGCAAACCGTCAAGTTAGCTAACCTGACGGTTGGCTAACTCGATGGTTCACTTAGTCAACCGTCATATTAGCAAACCGTCAAGTTAGCTAACCTGACGGTTTGCAAACTTGATGATTCACGTAGCCAACCGTCAGATTAGGCAACCGTCGAGTTGGCTAACCTGACGGTTGGCTAATTCGATGGTTGATTTAGCCAGCCATCAGATTAGGCAACCGTCGAGTTCGCTAACCTGACGGTTAGCGAACTTGACGGTTTACTTTGTCAACCGTCGAATTAGCCAACCGTCGGGTTAGCTAACCCGACGGTTGGCTAACTCGATGGTTCACTTAGTCAACCGTCATATTAGCAAACCGTCAAGTTAGCTAACCTGACGGTTTGCAAACTTGATGATTCACGTAGCCAACCGTCAGATTAGGCAACCGTCGAGTTGGCTAACCTGACGGTTGGCTAATTCGACGGTTGATTTAGCCAGCCATCAGATTAGGCAACCGTCGAGTTCGCTAACCTGACGGTTAGCGAACTTGACGGTTTACTTTGTCAACCGTCGAATTAGCCAACCGTCGGGTTAGCTAACCCGACGGTTGGCTAACTCGATGGTTCACTTAGTCAACCGTCATATTAGCAAACCGTCAAGTTAGCTAACCTGACGGTTTGCAAACTTGATGATTCACGTAGCCAACCGTCAGATTAGGCAACCGTCGAGTTGGCTAACCTGACGGTTGGCTAACTCGACGGTTGATTTAGGCAGCCATCAGATTAGGCAACCGTCGAGTTCGCTAACCTGACGGTTAGCGAACTTGACGGTTGACTTTGTCAACCGTCATATTAGCAAACCGTCGGGTTAGCTAACCTGACGGTTGGCTAACTCGATGGTTCACTTAGCCAACCGTCAGATTATGCAACCGTCGAGTTAGCCAACCGTCAGATTACTATATTGAAAATACAGGAAGTGTGAGTTTTGAGGTAACTCAACGGTTGACTTTGTCGATTGGTTGGCTAACTCAAATGGTTCTCTTAGTCAACGGTCAATATTAGCAAACTGTCAAGTTATCTAACCTGACGGTTTGCAAACTTGATGATTCACTTAGCTAACCGTCAGATTAGGCAACCGTCGAGTTGGCTAACCTGACGGTTGGCTAACTCGACGGTTGATTAAGCCAGCCATCAGATTAGGCAACCGTCGAGTTCGCTAACCTGACGGTTAGCGAACTTGACGGTTGACTTTGTCAACCGTCATATTAGCCAACCGTCGAGTTCGCTAACTTGACGGTTGCCTAATGTGACGGTTGTTTTACTCGACCGTCAGATTACTCAACCGTCGAGTTAGCCAACCGTCAGATTACTATATTGAGAATCTAGGAAGTGTGTTTTGAAATAACTCAACTGTCGGTTGACTTTGTTGGTTGGTTGGCTAACTCGATGGTTCACTTAGTCAACGGTCATATTAGCAAACCATTTGATGATTCTTGATGATTCATTTAGCCAACCGTCAGATTAGGCAACCGTCGAGTTGGCTAACCTGACGGTTGGCTAACTCGACGCTTGCCTTAGCCAACCATCAGATTAGGCAACCGTCGAGTTCGCTAACCTGACGGTTAGCGAACTTGACGCTTGATTTTGTAAACCGTCATATTAGCAAACCGTCAAGTTAGCTAACCTGACGGTTGGCTAACTCGATGGTTCACTTAGTCAACCATCATATTAGCAAACCGTCAAGTTAGCTAACCTGACGGTTTGCAAACTTGATGATTCACGTAGCCAACCGTCAGATTAGGCAACCGTCGAGTTGGCTAACCTGACGGTTGGCTAACTCGACGGTTGATTTAGCCAGCCATCAGATTAGGCAACCGTCGAGTTAACCTGACGGTTGGCTAACTCGATGGTTCACTTAGCCAACCGTCAGATTATGCAACCGTCGAGTTAGCCAACCGTCAGATTACTATATTGAAAATACAGGAAGTGTGAGTTTTGAGGTAACTCAACGGTTTGCAAACTTGATGATTCACTTAGCTAACCGTCAGATTAGGCAACCGTCGAGTTGGCTAACCTGACGGTTGGCTAACTCGACGGTTGATTAAGCCAGCCATCAGATTAGGCAACCGTCGAGTTCACTAACCTGACGGTTAGCGAACTTGACGGTTGACTTTGTCAACCGTCATATTAGCAAACCGTTGGGTTAGCTAACCTGACGGTTGGCTAACTCGATGGTTCACTTAGCCAACCGTCAGATTATGCAACCGCCGAGTTCGCTAACTTGACGGTTGCCTAATGTGACGGTTGTTTTACTCGACCATCAGATTACTCAATCGTCGAGTTAGCCAACCGTCAGATTACTATATTGAGAATCTAGGAAGTGTGTTACTGTCGGTTGACTTTGTTGGTTGGCCGTCAGATTAGGCAACCGTTGAGTTGGTTAACCTGACGGTTGGCTAACTCGAGTTGACTAACTCGATGGTTGACTTTGTCAACCGTCAGATTAGCCAACCATCCTCCCAGACTCTTGCTCTTGCACGTCCCCTTTGGGCGCACTCCTGGAAATATCCGTGACCCACCCGGCGCATCACGGATCACAGTAGATGGCCGGTATTTGCGGCCGTTTACCACGTGATCACTCCGTCAAATGACGGAGAAATCACTTGTAAACAAACCTGCGTCTTGTGATGATGCCGGTTTCCTCTCTCCCCTCTCTGTACCGATCGGTACAGTGTGACAGGGGAGAGAGCGAATTGAAGTCACAGATCCATCCATCCCTGCTCAGCCATCCCTGCCCATACTCTGCAATACCCTGCAATACTCTGCAATACTCTGCAATATCCAGCCGTGCTCGGCCATACCCAGCCATACTTGGCCATGCTTCACTTTGTGTTAAAAAAATGCGTTTTAACCACTTCCCGTCCGCTGGCCATCATATGACGTTCTTGAATTTGTGCGGGGATATCTGAATGATGGGTGCAGCTACAGGCATCATTCAGATATCATCTTTTTCAGCTAATTTCAGCTATGTCAGGCTTCCTAGCCTAGAGGTGAGATGTAGGGTATTATTGACCCCATATCTCACTGTAAAGAGGACCTGTCATGCCATATTCCTATTACAAGGGATGTTTTCATTCCTTGTAATAGGAATAAAAGTGATCACATTTTTTTTTTGGGGGGGGGGGGTGTCAAACTAAAATAAACTAAAATGAACAATAATTTTTAAGTGCTCCTGTCCCTGTGTGATCGAATGCAGAAGCGAACGCATATGTAAGTCCCGCCCACATATGAGGTATCGCTGCGAACGTTAGAGCGAGAGCAATCATTTTGGCCCTAGACCTCCTCTGTAACTAAAAACATGTAACCAGTAAAAAAAATAATAAAGCATCGCCTATGGGGTTTTTAAGTAGCGAAGTTTGGCGCCATTCGACGAGTGTGTGCAATTTTGAAGGGTGACATGTTAGGTGTCTGTTTACTTTGCGTAACTTCGTCTTTCACATTATGCAAAAACATGGGGCTAACTTTACCGTTGTGTTTTTTTAAAGCACAAAACTGTTTCTTTCCCCAAAAACGGCGTTTGATAAATTCCTGCGCAAATACTGTGCAAGATAAAAAGTTGCAACAACCGCCATTGTATTCTCTAGGGTCTTTACTAAAAAAGCATATATAATGTTTTGGGGTTCTATGTAATTTTCTAGCAAATAAATGATGATTTTTACATGTAGGAGAGAAATGTCAGAATTGGCCTGGGTGATCCAGAACGCCTGATGGCGTTCCCTGCATGTTGGGCCTCTGTATGTGGCCACACTGTGTAAAACTCTCACACATGTGGTATCCCCATACTCGGGAGTAAGAGCACAATGTGTTTTGGGTTGGTATTTGTGCTAGGCATATGCTTTGTGTGAGAAATAACCTGCTTATATGACAATTTTGTGAAAAAAAATATAAAGAAAAAAAATCTTGATTTTGCAAAGAATTGTGGGAAAAAATGGCAACTTCAAAAAACTCACAATGCCTCTTTCTAAATACCTTGGAATGTCTTCTTTCCAAAAAGGGGTCATTTGGGGGTATTTGTTAGGGTTGTCCCGATACCAATTTTTTTAAGACCGAGTACAAGTACCGATACTTTTTTTTCACGTACTCCCCGTTAATGATTACCAATACTTTTATTTAATCTCGTGTGACAGTGGCACATGTGAGTATTTTTATTTATTTTTTACATTTTTTTTTTTTTTTACAATGCTTTCTTTTTTTTGGGGGTGGGAAAAGTGTCAGTGTGTTTTTTATTATTATTATTTAAAAAAATATATATATATTATTTATTGCAATTTTTTATTTTTATTTTTATCATCCCTGTTGGGGGGCTATGGCAAGATATCAGGGGTCTTAACAGACCTCAGACATCTCCCCTTTGAGACAGAGAAAGGGACTAGGGACACATATTCCTCAGTCCCATTCTCTGCAGCCTCCGCTGCACTAAAAAATGAAAGGAGAGAAGCCAGCGACTCCTCTTCATTCATTAACTGAGACATCGTAATCACAGAAGGTTACGATGTTTCAGTTATGTGAATGGACAGAGTCAGTGATCACTGACTCTGTCCATTCAGAAAACGAAGGGGGACAGATGCACGGGGGGGACATGGAGGAGAGAGGGTGACAAATGCACGGAGGGGGACACGGAGGAGAGAGGGGGACAGATGCACGGAGGAGAGAGGGGGACAGATGCACGGAGGGGGACATGGAGGAGAGAGGGGGACAGATGCATGGAGGGGGACACAGAGCAGCATGGAGGGGGACAGCAGCGTGGAGAAGGACGGACGGGGACTGGAGGAGGATAGGGGACAGTCAGCGGTGATCGTGTGTGGGAGAGAAGCACCAATCACTGCTAAAACCCGCAGCGAGAGAGGACCGGCTGTCAGACTTTTAAATCTATACAGGGTGATCAGTGCTTGTAACTCCTCAACAGCACTGATCACCCTGACTGCCCTGGTATCGGGTGAAGCATCGGAGCATTTGCCCGAGTACAAGTACTCGGGCAAATGCTTGGTATCGATACCGATACTAGTATCCGGACAACCCTAGTATTTGTACTTTTCTGGCAAGAAATGGGTCTCAAGGGTCTCAAGAAATTATAGGCTGTCAGTACATCAGGTGTGATACATTTTCAGATTTTGGCACCATAGCTTGTGGACTCTATAACTTTCACAAAGACCAAATATTATACACCAATTTGTACTTATTTTATTTTTTATTTTTTTAATTTGTACTTATTTTTACCAAAGATATGTAGCAGTATAAATTTTGGCCAAAATTTATGAAGAAAAATTACCAATTTGCAAAATGTTATAACAGAAGCGAAGAAAAATGTTTGTACAGAATTTTTTCTTTTATAGTGCAAAAAAATAAAAAACCGAACAGTAATTAATTGTGTGGAAAAAAAGGACAAAAATTTCATATGGGTACAATGTTGTATGACTGAGTAATTGTCATTCAAAATGTGAGAGCACCGAAAGCTGAAAATTGGTCTGGTTAGCAAGGGGGTTTAACCACCTAAGGACCGCCTAACGCCGATATACGTTGGCAGAATGGCACGGCTCAGGCACGTACAGGTACGTTGCCTTTTAAGAGCCCAGCCATGGGTCCGAAGCTCCGTGATGGTGCCCGCGGGACTCGATCACCGTCGGTGTCCCGCGATCGGGTCACAGGAGCTGAAGAATGAGGTGAGTGTAAACACACCTTCCCTGTTCTTCTCTGTGGCGGTGTCACTGATTGTCTGTTCCCTGGTATAAGGAACAACGGTCAGTGACGTCAAACATCCAGCCACGCCCCCTTATAGTAAGAATCACTCCCTTAGGGCACACTTAACCCTTTAGCACCCCCTAGTGGTTGCATGGGGGGTTGGGGGTGGAGTGCCCTGGCCTGAGGTGGGGTGGACGCCATGCAGCCCCCAAAAGTTTAGAAATCCTGGCATAATATTTGTTCCCCTCTTGCACTATGCAGGCCCTTAACATCTTATCATGGAATGTGAGGGGTCTTAATTCCAGAATTAAACAGGCTTTGGTTTTCAAGTACTTACAGAGCCGTAGGCCGAGTATTGTTTTTCTGCAGGAGACACATCTAGTTGGCTCTAAAACGCTGGCCCTCCACAGGGCATTTGTGGATAGGGCATTCCACTCTGTGTACTCAAATTATGCGAGGGGAGTTTCAGTGCTGATATATAGGTCTTTACTGTATACTACCAAGCTGGTTAAAACGGACCTGTTTGGCAGATTTGTGATACTGGTCCTTATTGTAAATAACAGACCACATACTTCTGTGGCAGTGTATATACCACCCCCATTTACAGTAGGTGTTTGGGACAAGATTATATCGGAAGTGCTCAGGGTGGCGGAGGGGCCTATACTTCTGGCGGGTGACCTAAATGTTGTCCTGTCGCCAGCAATGGATAGATATGGTATGGCAGACATTGGAAAAAAGGAACAAGGGTGCGCTTCCTGAAGACGTTCACAATGAAACGTACGTGGAGGCGGTATCCATCCACGTACGCTAATTCGTCACTTCCCGTCCTGCTGGTTCAGATGCCCAGGATTGATGATCTTTTCACCCATACGATCTAGCCTCAGTGCCGGGTTTTGGGGCACTACTCATAGTAAGCAGCCATTTGGCACTTTTATGTTGTTTTTACTTTTTTAAATAAACGGGTTACACTATGTTGGCATTATTTTGTCATTCCATGCAACCAATTGGGATCCATCTGAGTACAAGTATACCAAGCAGCAGGACGCATCTCATCCAACAGGTTTTCCTGTACAGCTGTATGTGACTCCTTACTTTGGTATCAAATTAAGGGTCATTGTTATCTGGTAAGGAACCATTTCACTTGTGCACTTTGGGTGAAGACTGTTCTTACTGATGAAGGTGGACCCTAACTGCGATTTTATAAGAGCACCAGCATGAGCTAACACAATCAAGATTAATATATGCAAATATACTTATCTATGGACTTTTAGAACAATTCCCACACATTTCCCGCACATGCTTTCTGTGCTGTCTTGTTATGTTGGTTTGCACATGTTAGCACAGGTTTTGCTAATTATGTTGATTTTGTGAGAGGTTTTTCACCAACATCTTACTGGATCATCTTAACACAATTATTCTTATTAGTTATTACACATTTTGCAATTTTGTTTGTGGACCTCAACTGGGATTTACAAGAGCACCAGCATGAGCTAATGCAATCAAGATTAATATATGCAAATATACTTATCTATGGACTTCTAGAACAATTTCCGCACTTTTCCCGCACATGTTTTCTGTGCTGTATTGTTTTGATGTTTTGCACATGTTAGCACAGGCTATGCTATTTATGGTGATTTAGTGAGAGGTTTTCACCAACATCTTACTGGATCATCTTAACAAAATTAACCATAGTAGATCACTTATTTTTTAATTTTGTTTTAGTTTACTAGCGCACCCTTGTTCCTATTTTCCAATGTCTGTAATCTATTGATTATTTTTGCAGCTTTTTTTCACTAAATATTGGCGCGATAAATTTTCTGCACAGATATGGTATGGCACCTATGGACAGCACTCCTTTAGAGGCATGTGTGAAACCCAATGACTTGGTGGAAGTGGAAAAACCCTAACACTAAAGCTTACTCCTGTTATTCTGCCACCTGCAACACCCTGTCTAGGCTGGACATGTGTCTTGTTTCCAGGGAACTCCTCCCTAGGATCCTAGACGTCCAATACCTTCCCCGAGCCATCTCGGATCACTCTCCCCTGTTGGTCTCCTTAGATATGGGGGGGCCAAAGGGGTCTGTCTTATGGAGATTGAGCCCTTTGTGGCTCAAGGAAGACATTTTTGAGAGATCCACTATGACAGCTATTAACACCTTCTGGAGGGAAAATAAAGATGAGACTCCTGTGGGGGTTACCTGGGACGCATTTAAGGCCATACTTAGAGACTCTGTTTCAGGAGTTATTAGACAAACTAGGGCAGATAGGGAATGGAAGATAAGGGAATCTGAACAAACTGCCACCGAAGCCGAGGTGGAGTATATTAGGAACCCTAACCCGAATACTCATAGGACATGAAGAGAGGGAGTTAGACAATTAGATCTGGTACTGGTGGAAAAAACTCAAAAAAAGCTCCTGTACCAATCTCAACGCATATTTGAATTCGGAAAAAAAAACAGCAGACTGCTTGCCTACCTGGCTCACTCGCAGCAACCTACTGCTTCTATCCCACGCATATATAATGGACAGGAGTACCTTTGCACATCGGATATAGCAGAGGCCTTCTTTGATTTTTACTCAAACTTATACTCTTCCAAGGTGGACTATGGGGAGGAGGAGGTGAGTGATTACCTGGCCCCTATTCCAATATCGGAAACGGATTTAGATCTCCCATTGTCTGAGGAGGAAATAGTGTCCGCCATACGTTCAGTTAGCCTGAATAAGACACCGGGATTGGATGGTTATCCGGTTGAGTGGTATGATACGTTTGCGGAATGTTTGGCCCCTAGACTGCTGGAAGTATACGAAAAGTCCCTTGTATCAGGGACGCTTCCGGAGACTCTGAGGCCGCGTACACACGTCCGAGAACCTCGTTGGGTTAAACCCATCATTCCGCCCGACGAGGTTCCCGATGAGCGGTCGAAAAAGCTCGTCGAGCCAAAGTCCTCATTGAACAACGAGGAAAAAGAGAGCGTGCTCTCTTTTGTGGCTCAACGAGCTTCCCGACGGGACGCTCGTCGGAAGTGTACACACGATCGAGAACCTCGGCAGAATATGTCTCCCAGCGAGCTTCTCGCTGGATTCTGCCGAGAAGCTCGGTCGTGTGTACGCGGCCTGAGAGAAGCCCTTATTTTATTAATCCCAAAGCCGCACAAGGACCATGAGCTATGTGAATCGTACAGACCTAATTTATTAATTAATGTGGATGCTAAAATCCTCATAAAACTTTTAGCTGCTCGTCTGAATAAGATCATAGCTTCAATTATACATCCTGATTAGACTGGTTTTATACCGACCCGCTCAACAGCAATAAACTTACGAAGACTATTTACTATTTTACAAACTGAAGGGCCCACTCCTGACACTAGACTAGTGGTGTCACTAGACACTCACAAAACTTTTGACTCAATTGAATGGCGGTACCTGATAGCGGTCCTTGGGCAGTTCGGATTTGGCCCCAAATTCATAGCTTGGGTGAGATTATTGTATGCTGCACCGGTGGCCCGCTTGCGGGTGAATAATATTGTTACAGAGCCATTTGAGATAGCTAGAGGCACCAGGCAGGGGTGCCCATTGTTGCCCCTGCTTTTTGCCCTTGCCATAGAGCCTTTGGCGGCCCTCTTGCGGGCGGACGAAGGGATGTACTATTAATGACATAAAGGAAAAAACTTCACTTTACGCTGACGACATGCTGCTGTACTTAGCTGATGCTGAGGGCTCCTTGCCAGCCGCACTAGATAGAATTTCTGGGTTTAGGATGTACTCTGGATTCAAGGTGAACTGGACTAAATCTGTGGTCCTCCCATTTTGCTCCGATTATGTGCCTTTGATGCCCCCGGATGTCCCATTACAGGTGGTCTCCCGCTTTCTCTACCTAGGAATTGAGATACAACTACCACTGAATATATATATAAAGAATAACCTGCTCCCAATGGTGACACGCCTCAGGGAGAGTCTACAATTCTGGAGTACGCTGCCCCTTAATCTCCTAGGTAAAGTCAATATATTCAAAATGATCTATCTCCCTAGGTTTCTCTACGTGCTTTGGCATTCACCAATATACATTCCTAAAAAACAGTTTACAGATATCAATGCCTTGCTTCTCCCCTTCCTCTGGGGAGCTAAACCGGCTAGGGTGTCCTTGGATACCTTGTACTTACCGATACGGGTGGGCGGCTTAGCATTACCAAACCTGCAGTGCTACTATCTTGCGGCTCAACTGACGCATGTGCATTGGTGGGGCTTCCCGAGGTCAAAAATGCCTCTGTGGCTTCCCAAGCAAACCAGATGCATTTGTATGAGGCCCTAATTAATGTTTTATATCGTAATGGCCCATATCCAGTACAGGGTGCAGGTATATTGAAATTGTATTATAAGATATTTCATATGTGCAACGCAAGGATGGGAGGCACCAGCCTGTCTGGTTTTCCGAATGCTCCGTTGTGGCACAATCCTCAGTTAAAGGAAATATGCGAAATCCCGGATGGTGCATGCTGGGCTGCGTATGGAGTCAAGTAAGCCCACCAATTATTTAGGGACGAAAGGTTCTGATCATTTGTGGACCTGAGGTCTGAATATAAAATGCCTAATAATTTCTTCTTCAGATGTTTGCAGCAGCGTCACACGGCACGGGCCCAATATGGGGGAGGAGGGGTATTACTTCTCCCTTCCTGTACAGAAAAACTGTTGTCTGAGGAGGATCATTCTAAGCTTGTCTCTAGGTATTATTTTTCCCTACTGACATCTTCTTCTGCCAGAATGGAGAAGGAAGCGGTGCAGTGGAGGGCTGATATCCCGTCCTTGTCGGATAAGTCCAGGACCGAGGCCCTGGACTCGTTGCTGCCATCAGTGTTATCGGCACGTGACAAGCTGATTCAATTTAACTATTTGCATAGGATTTATTACACCCTGTGCCGCTTGCATAAGATGGGAAGGTTGGATACATCAGAGTGTTATAGATGCAGTGGTGCAGTGGGTGACTTTTTCCACATGATTTGGCTGTGCCCCCATGTGGCGAAATTCTGAAAGGAGATTCTGCAGTATCTGGAGGATACATCTATTCTCCAGCCAGGTGCCTGTTGGGAGATCTGGAGGAGGAAGTGTTGTCTGAGTCAAGGAAGACGCTGCTCAGAATACTGTTCTGCTACGCCAAAAAAGCAATAGCTCTCAGATGGAAGGACCCGGTCCCTCCTTCGCTGCGGTATTGGATAGGTCTGGTGAACCAGGTGGTGCCATTGTACAAGCTGACATATACTGCCAGAGGTTGCCCTTCGAAATTTGAGAAAATATGGGCAGAATGGCTGAAATATTCCTCTGAATATGTTGGGATGGGATGAGTGTATGAGATACTGAGCTTGGAGTGTTAGGTGGTGATCGGATAATCGCTCAGTGAGATCCCGAACTGGGTCCGACTCCATGTATATTATGTTCTGAGGAAAACGGGTGGGGGACTTGTTATATATTTTCTATTTTTTCTTTTTTGTGTATATGCTGTTATATGTGCAGGATGAAACATGTATGCTGTGCATTTCAATTTGAATAATGTATTGTTGAGTTTCTACATCATAACTGAATTTTTACAACCGTGTGATGTAATACCTTTTTGCTTTGTTTTATTTTTTTTGTTCTGAAATTCAATAAATTTACCCTTTAAAAAAATAAATAAGGCATATCATACTGACAATGAAATATGTAAGTGTTGTGACGTTCTGCCTAATCGCTCTACTGGTTTCGTCTAACTGACGTCATCTGGATTGTGACGGCATAAGCAATAGAATATTCCTAAATAGCTTCCTTTATCTTAGTGCAGTCCTCCTTCACTTACCTCATCCTTCCATTTTGCTTTTAAATGTCCTTATTTCTTCTGAGAAATCCTCACTTCCAGTTCTTCTGTCTGTAACTCCACACAGTAATGCAAGGCTTTCTCCCTGGTGTGGAGTGTCGTGCTAACCCCCTCCCTTGGATGACAGGAGAGTCAGGACACTCTCTACGTTGCAGATAGAGAAAGGAGCTGTGTGTTAGTGGGCGTCCTGACTCTCCTGTACACCAAGGGAGGAAGCGAGCATGACACTCCACACCAGGGAGAAAGCCTTGCATTACTGTGTGGAGTTACAGACAGAAGAACAGGAAGTGAGGATTTCTCAGAAGAAATAAGGACATTTAAAAGCAAAATTGAAGGATGAGGTAAGTGAAGGGGGACTGCACTAAGATAAAGAAAGCCTTTATAACCCCTTTAAGCACATATATATATATATATATATATACACATATGCGCAGAAGCACATATTCTATTGCTTATGGTGTCACGCTCTAGATCCCCTGATGAAGTCACATGGTCAGTGACGACACACGTCGGGAATAACAAGCACCGGAGGTGATATGAATAAGTGCAGCGCTCACATACTGAAATGTTTTTATGTTCTTTTACAAATGTGAGTACAATACTTTTAATAAATACGGAACCTTTTCCTAAAAATACTACACTATATTGGAATCTTTTCATCATTTTTCCTGCCACTTTGGGTATGCTATTTTGGAGAACCAAAACCTCATGGATAGGGGAAGTGTCCCATACACCCAGGCAAATATATTCCCAGGCTTTGAAACAGAACCAGGCCGGATTGGTATATTTATATGCTGTGACCTCACAGCAGTGAGGTAAGAGGCTACCCATTCACAATCACTGGAGGATTACCCACAGAGTGGATTAATTTACCAAAGAATGTCACCCATCACCTAAACCCAGCACATTACCATTTCACTTATTATTTAGACTTTACTATTGCACTATGCATGCGATTTTGCATACTGTTTAATCAAGCATCAATATTATTGAACTCAACATTGCGTTTTGGATTGTTTTTTTGCACATATGTTTTTTGCACAATTATAGGATCTGCTTTGTTCTTAGCACTTGCACTTTGTTATTGTAGCAGCATTCTGTTGAGAGGTTTAATTCACTTTGTTTTAAACAGTTTTGTTGCACCTGCTTTTAGCACTTTATATGAACATTTGTGCATTTTTCAATAGCGCAACACTATTTTCATACACATATTTCTTATAAGGTTTAGTTACATCTTTTTAAGTGGTTTGCAGCAGTTGACACATAATTCACGTTTTATGGTAGCCCGGAAATATTTCTCATACTCGAGTATGCATGTTAGTTTTACTATAAGTCTAGCGAAGAGAAAAAGGAAAATCCTCCAAATGAGGCAAATTCTCTCTCAAAAGAAAAAAAAAACAGGGGTGTTAACCATTCTCTACTTTATCCAAAACAGAAGAAAAAAGCTGACTTTAGATATGCTTTGATATCATTAGTCACACACATTTGTGGGAAGGGTATGCCAATCCATATACTACCATGAAATACTGATGATTATCTTGTCCACAAAAACACAAACTTTTATTAAACGTATTGCAGCTTATTTTAGACCCAGTGATGGCATAACTGGGTTTGTATACCTTTCAAATCAAGTTGGTCATGGCTGGTACGAGCGTCCAGCAAAGTATTGTACATACAGTAGCTTCAAGAAAATATCAAGACATATAGGGCCAGATTCAGCAAGACTTGCGCTGGAGTATTTCGATATGCGCCGCGTAACTGTGAAGATGCGCCGTAGTATCTATGTGGCCGTACCCACCAAACTAGACGCGACAGAAAACGGGCTTTCCCCGACCGGCTTAACTTTCCGACGCCAGAGTATCGTCAGCGCATAATTTCGCTTGGCGCATCAGTCGCGCCTATTGATTTCCCCTGCAAATATGCAAATGAGGGAGATTTCCCGATTCGCGAACGGATTAGCACCATACGCTGGCTACATGCGCCGCGCGTATCTCGTCGGTCCGGCGCAAAGTTATTTCTACAAATAGCTGCTTTATCTTTACTCCAGACGGCCACAGGTCAGCAGGAGAGCAGCTACAGCAGCAGCGTTACCGACGAAACTAGCAAGCTGAACAACCACAATTGCAAGGACAACACCTCTGTGTGACAACATGCCAGGGGCAGTCGCGGTCCTAGCACTAGTACTGGGTCCCCCGGAACAAAGGAGGCGGGCACGTGAGAGGATATACCGCACGCGCATGAGCCTCTTTGGCATGGGGGATGAGGAGGTGTATCGCCTCTTCAGATTCAGCCCAGATGCAATACTTGAACTAACCACAACCCTGCAGGGTGACATCATCAGCCCAACACACCGCTCACAAGCAGTGCAGCCACTGGTGAAGGTACTGGCAACACTTCATTTCCTTGCAAGTGGATCATTCCAGCGTACAAGTGGAGTGGTGGCTGGGATGTCACAGTCCTCCATGAGCAGATGTGTGCACCAGGTTGTCCCTGCAATCCTCAGACGCATGTCCAACCAGTTCATCAGACCCACCACTGAGGAGCTGCGGCTGAAGGCAATGACAGATTTCTACAGCATTGCCAGATTCCCACGCACTGTGGGGGCCATTGATTGCACACATGTGGCCCTTCTGCCCCCCAGTGCCACAGAGCACATATACCGCAATCGGAAGCATTGGCACTCCATCAACGTACAGGTGATAGCCGATGCCCAACGCCTCATATGGCACGTCTGTGCCAAACACCCCGGGTCCAGCCATGACAGCTTCATATACCGTCAGAGCCCCATCCCAGCAGAATTCGAGCAGAACATGTATGGGGACAGCTGGCTGGTTGGTGAGTGACATGGGTGGCAGGCATGACTATCCCCTCCCATGATGCACACATCACAAGTGGCACATGCACTACTAACATCCTCCTGTCTTTTCCCTTCCAGGTGACTCTGCATATGCACTGGGACCCCATCTAATGACTCCTTTCCGGAACCCCCAAACCAGAGGAGAGAGAAAATACAATGAAGCACACATCAAAACCCGTGCAGTGGTGGAGCAAACATTTGGGCTCCTGAAGTCCCGTTTCCGCTGCCTGGATAAGTCTGGGGGGGCCCTATTGTATTCCCCTACCTTCCTGTGTCAGATCATCGGTGCATGTTGCATTCTGCACAACTTTGCTATGAGAAAAGGCCTGCAGATTGACATACGTGATGACCTGACCCCCGACCCACACAGTCCCCACCTGCCAGAGGCTACCCAGTCTGCTGATGGAAGAGCAGTGAGGAGGGTCCTCGCCGTAGGCATCTTTGGACACTAAACCAAAACATTAATCACACAGACAATGCATGCATGCACACCACTGATGTCCCTAGATCACACACACCACATCCACATCACATTGGATTAGCCCAAGTCCAGCATGTAGGACTTGGGAGCAGCAACGCCAGCGTCAAGGCCCCAATGATGTCGCTGTCCATTCATACACCTTTCACACGTCATTCATACAGCCGTGGGGATAACTTCTCCACCACGGCCGAGGGTGACACCCCTTACTGGCAGGAGTGCCACCCCCTCACATTCACACACCATTCACACTGTCCCCTGCACTCCTGACCATGTGCAGTTAAAAATAAAATAAATATCTCATAACATGAGTAATAAAATAAAATATAAACTCATAACCTGAGCAAGAAAAAAAAAGAAAAATTAACCCCAAAAAAAACACCCTCATCTGGGATGACGGGGGCTCCTCCTTGTGGGCACTCTCGGGCTCCTCAGATGCCTGGAGGGAGTGGGTGGGGGTGGGGGGGCATCTGGAGGAGGCTGATCCCCGGGTGGGCCACTCCTGGCAGCTGTTGGCTGCATGCCCTCCAAGGCCACGGCAATCCGGCTCAGATAGAGGTTGGTCTGGGCCTGCATTCTCAGCTGGCGGGTGACATTATGCCGCTGGTCACGCTGCCGCTGCCTCCCCTCTTCCCGGATGGCAGCTGTGTTGGCGTGGACGGCTGCTGTGAGGTGCCGTACATCAGCCTGCACCTCCCCCAGGCTGGTCACAACGTCCTGCACACCACTGGGCAGCTGCGACACGGAGCCCAGGCTGTCAGCGAGCCGGTCCAAGTGGCCAGCAATCTCCCCCATCTGCTGGGTTTGCCTGGTGTGGTCCATCGCCACCTGGTCCTGGACTAGATCAGACACCCCCCTGGTCTTCCGTGTTGCCTTCCTGGGGCCAGGAGAAGGTTGTCCCTGTGGGGATGGAGTCGCCCTTGAGGGGCTACCGAGGATGGGTGAGGGGATGACAGAGGGCCCTGCAGAAGGGGAGGACTCTGACAAAACCAAAATAAACTCCTGCTGAGGAACAGGCTCCTCCTCAACCACCTCTGCAGGTGAGGTGTGGGCACTCTCCTCCACCTCGGTGTCTTCAGCACCCAGGGGCTCGTCCTCAGGATCCCGTTGGGGGGTTGGGGTGGAATGGCCGGCAACAGATGATGGCCCAGCTCCGTCATCTGTGGATGACACAAAGCAGACACATGTTGGTGGTCCCACACACTTGGCACATGTACCCCCCCCCCCACATGCAACACACCAAATAGGGGATAAAAAACACTTACCTGTCCTGGAGCCTTCCTCCATGGAGTCATATCCAGGGACCCCCTCCAACTGCTCCCTGTCCAGGCAGCGGGCGACCACCTCCTCCTCTGTGGTCAGGCTGACCGCACATGGGGGTCCACCACCCGTGCCCCTCTCATGCCTCCTGATGGTGGCCACCTTGCCACGGACCTTGCGCCGCAAGTCGTTAATTTTCTTCTGGATATCACCAGCAGTCCGGGTGGAGTACCCCAACACATTCACCCTGCCAGCAATGGTGTCCAGGATGGCCTGCTTCCTCTCCCGGCTGGTCTTCCGACTTTTCTTTGCGTGGAGAAAGTCATTATAAGTCTCCATAGCGGAGATTACCACAGAGACCTCCTGGGCATTGAAATTCAAGTTTCTCCTCTCTTTGGAGGTAGCGGGAGCAGCCATCTCTGTGCAAAAGTAACTTCCCTGGGGTGGGGGGAAACGGAAATACTTTTGCGCCGGAATGGCGCTTCCGCTGGCTCTTTTATACGAGCAACGGAACACATTGCGCTGACGTTTCCCGTGAAGTGGTGCCGACGGAAGTTGTGAGCATGCGCACAGGGGGCCGAGTGAAGCCTCACTCACTGCGCATGCTCCGTGGATGATGCGCTGTACGTAAGCCTCTGCGCTGGGCTCCGCCCATCATTTACATATGATCACACCCACTTCCACTTGCGTCGGGTTGCGCCAACACATCTTCGTTACTCCGTCGCAAAGTAACGGCCATGCGCTTGGTGAATACTGTACTTCACTCGCTAGTTTGCGTCAGCGCAGCGTATATGCGTTGCGCTACGCTGGCGAAAAGATGCGCGCATCTACCTGAATCTGGCCCATAATGTGGTGCAAGTAATCAATATTCCTGCTGCACTGATAAGTCTATGATAAAAAGTATTTTATTACAAGCAGCGATGTAGGTGCAGCAAAGGGAAAGAAAAAATCCACTGTTTCAGGGCCAGATTTATGTAGGGAAGCAGTCTCCAGGATACGCAATGAAGAAAAGATACAGAAACTGGCGTGTTTGCAATGCGTTTCTGATCTGGCGCACCCTGGTGGTTGGAGGAATAGCTTGAAAAAGGAGAATGCGTTACTCCCACCATCAGGGTGCGCCAGTTCGGAAACGCGTTGCAAACACACCTGTGATATCATCCCAGTTAAAAAATATTTGCCAGCACACTATGGATCACAGATAGCAAGCACCCAAAAATGTTTAATACAAATAAGGCATTACAAAAAGTGCAACGTTTCGAGGCCACGCAGGACCTCTTCGTCAGGCAAGTTATACTTGCCTGACGAAGAGGTCCTGCGTGGCCTTGAAACGTTACACTTTTTCGTAATAGCTTATTTGTATTACAAAATGTTGGACGCTATCTGCGATCCATGGTGTGCTGGCGAATATTTTTTAACTGTTTGATGGTTCCAGTGCCCAGCTGGGGATCGTTTCAGCACCCACCTTTTTTCCTCAAGCCATTTTTCAAAGTCCAGGTCCGTGTGCGATTGGAATATTGACTAGATTGTGATATCATCCCGACTCACTGTGCGGTCCATGGAGCGTTTCAAGCTTCAGCCATGGCTCACTTCCATCACTCTACCTTCTTCCCGGCAACACAGCTGTCAGAGCGACTAGGAGAGCTCTACATCATGGATCAGTGTGATCTGTGTACCACCGGATGATCTTTACTACATGATGTGCCTGTTATTGCTCTCTAAAATGTGAGTTTACTTATTGTGGAATTTTAATACAATCGAAGGCCTTGTACACACGATGGGATTTATCCGCTGTAAACGGTCCCCGGACCGTTTACAGCGCATATTTACGCCGGGATGTTTTGATCCGATGGCTGTACACACCATCGGATCAAATTCCCCGCCAGCGGACAGCGCAGTGTTGCGGCGGTGACGTTGACGCCGCCACGTCACCGCACCAGGAAGTAAACACTTCCGCGCACATGCGTCGGATCCATTCACAGGATACGACGCATGTGCGGGCAGATATGTCCGCTGGTTTGCCGTACTAACCAGCGGACATATCTGACGGGCAGCTATCCGGCGGAAAAATTTCAAAACATGCTTTGAATTTTTTCCGCCGGAGGAATCCGGCCAGAACGGTCCGTTTGCCCCTACACACGAGCGGATTTTTCGGCTGAAATGGTCCGTCGGACCATGTTCAGCGGATTTATTCCCTCGTGTGTACAAGGCCTAACAGTCTACACTCAGAGGCGTCTGTATTTTTCTTCTCAAGAAAACATCACCCCACCCTAACCATGAGAAACTATTATTTCCTGAAAAGGTAAGACATCTGGATAATTTGGTAATTGCTTTAGGTACATAGCAGCATTTATAAAAAAAATATATAAATACCTTTTTTTTAAAGTGATCACATGATCTCTGTTCTCAACAGGATTTGGAGTTTAGAGAAGTGGGGATGGAGATTACAGTGGGCGTGTCAGCAGGAGGCACAGAAAGAGCAGTACACTAACCTTCCCAGTAAAGAGCTGGGCAGGGGGCATGCCAGCACAAGTCTTGGCCATTGGATGACAGGTAATCTGTGGTCCCAGCACAGCCAGAAAACTGACTATGCTGGGATGGATGTGTTCCCATACCTAGTGTGGTCAGTTTGAAATTGGAAAGCAGGGGTTTGGTGGATTTACCAGGAATAAATACAAAGAGAACAGGATACTTGTTTAATATAAGTATATGGCAACACAGACACATATCAGGAATGTAAAACATGCTAAAAAGTGTAATTAAACCCACATCATTAAAAACTGTCAACCAATGCTGTATTACATGCTGTTCATACTCACTCTGGGAAGTGTTCTCTGTGTTTTGCAAAAAACCTGGCTGATCCTTCTGTTCTTTACCCCTGCCTCATTTCCATGTCCCCACTGCAGCTGGGGGTTGTGCAGAACAGCTGTTGGCAGCTAATGCACATGCTCAGTTTTCAGTGTGTTTTCAGTGTGTTTCTAAGCTGGTAATTTTCACCCCATCATATCTGAGCGGCCCATGTGACTAGAGTTGCACATACTACTATTGAGTCCTGGACGAAAAGGGATCAAAAATATTTTAACACAACATCCCAATATTTAGATAAAGAGTTGGGCTGGTAACGAAAAAATATATATTCAAAAATTATAAAAAATATATTTTAATACATGTAAGTAGAAAAAGTACAAAAATGACATTACAATACAAGATAATAATGTGAAAAGAAAAAAATGAAACAATGAAACAATTTTTTCAGACATATAAATAGTAAATTGACACTATGCCATATTACAACAGAAGTTCCCCCTAGGGGGTGAGCTGTAGAGGGTTGGCTGATCCGACGCGTTTCCGATCAAAAACTTTTAAAATTTGATCTTCGTCAGGGATATAATGTCTTTAATATCTGAATAAAGGAAATATTTGAAATATTTTAATATTTCCTTTATTCAGATATTAAAAGACATTATATCCCTGATGAAGATCAAATTTTGAAAGTTTTTGATCGGAAACGCGTCGGGTCAGCCAACCCTTTACAGCTCACCCCTTAGGGGGAACTTCTGTTGTAATATGGCATAGTGTCAATTTACTATTTATATGTCTGAAAAAAATGTTTCATTGTTTCATTTTTTCTTTTCACATTATTATCTTGTATTGTAATGTCATTTGTGTACTTTTTCTACTTACATGTATTAAAATATATTTTTTATAATTTTTGAATATATATTTTTTCGTTGCCTACATAGTCCCAACCCTAGAGGTTTTCGCATCCCAAATTTCCAAGGGACGATGGCAACCACATGATCATTTGTATAGGCTGGTTTATTTGCAGAGTTGGGCTGGTTTTTACATGGACATTCTGTTTTTTTTTGTTGTTTTTAAATGATCAAAAAGGGATATGGATGTACATTTTTACATCCATTTATATATCCACTGACATCTGTTTCTTACGAAAAAAAAGTGACTGAACTGAACTTCAAACAGTATATATAGCTGGTTGCTAAGGAAGGGGCAAGGAATCCGGCTGCCGTGTCCTTAACAACCGATGAGTCATCGGCTGTCAGTAAGATTCAAACGTAAACAGATGAATGTAAAAAAAAAAAGTTGCAGACTAAAAAAAAAAACACAAAAAAATGTTGTGGGGTCCCTCCCCCGGTCCATACAAGGCCCATTGGTCCTAGTGTGGATTCGAAGGGGATGCCACCACGCCAAAATGTAAAAAAAAAAAATCCATACCAGACTCTTATCTGAGCATGCAGCCTGGCAGGTCAGGAAAAGGAAAGGGGACAACCTCCTGAACCTTACCAGGCCGCATGCTCTTAACATGAGGGGGTGGGTGCTTTGGGGCAGCCCCCACCCGAAAGCACCTTGCCCCCATGTTGATGAGGACAAGGGACTCTTTCCAACATCCCTGGTCAGTGGTTGTCAGGGTCTGCGGGCTTATCGGAATCTGTGGACCCCCGGCAGTGACATATAAAATAAAAAAAACAACAGCCTATTTTTGACTGCCACACCCCATGGCTATATAACAGATGACAGCGGATGACAACACATGGGATCGTCCGCTAACATACGATTTTCATCTGTTCGTTTTTCTTCAAAGGTGGAAAAAATAGGGTTTTCTTTCTTCATTACAAAATGGAGCTTAGCTGAGACTCATGTCAGCAGATGATCACCTGCTAATTTCCGCTAACACATAGAGATACATGTATGTTTGTTTTTCATCCGTCAACGGATGGATGAAAACAGACATACGGAATGGCCGTGTGAAAGGGGCCTTACACATTACACAGTAGTAAATGACAGCTCACTCCCTCCCTCCTCCTCAGTGCCCACTAACCAGCTAAACACAATGGGGGTGGGATATTACATCTTGATAGATGGAGATTTCATCTTCCTCTTCACTATAGACTGTGTTCCTTTTTCGTCCTCCTCCTAGGACCTAGGAAGTTTTTCCCTTAAAGAAGTATGTCCCTCGGTCCAAAGTCCTGGTGGTGTATACATACAGAGCATTTCGTTAAGGCTCTGGAGTCCAACAAGTCTCAGCTATTAGCTGGATGGACATCTACAGTGTCTGTGGTGCTCTCAAGAAGCTTACTAGCCTGCCACTGGCAGGTAAGCAGCATTCTGGCCATACATCCTGGCTATTAGCAGGAGGCCCCATCTCGAATAACCCAGACCGTGCAGAGTGAGCAGCGGTGGCTCCTAGCTCCAGGCGGGATCGTGGGATTCCTTGGTGGTAATGTACTCTTAAACTAACTTTTATGGCAGCCAGTTTTTGTGTGTTGTTCGTTACTCCTTCTGGTTATGGCCGCTGGAACGCATCTGCGTTTAGGCCTCGCCGCTTTCTGGTGGTTTGTGCATGCGCGGGTCCCGTTTGTGAACGAGGCTTTGTTGCGCATGCGCGTTCCAGTCTGGACGGCCACGATCGCGCATGCGCGCCAGGTCTTCAGGGGGACGCCGGACACAGCGCAGGTGCGTGATGCTCTCGGCTGTGCACGATGACGTCATCACAGGGCGGCAAGTTTAAATAGCTGTCAGGTACAGCTAGGCAATGGCACATTCTGATATCACGGCGTACTGGGTACTGATCTTCTGTATTAAGGTAGGAGGCTGTGCTGTTTCACTGCCTTATCGTTCTATATTTGTTTTGTTTGCTTGATGCCTTATCCTTATCATTGGTCATTTTCAGTACTGTTTGCTTCCCTGCCATGTATGTGTCACCGCCCCCCTGTGGCCAAACCTTACGCTGCAGGTAGAATGGAATTTATTTTCCCTCTGCCTGTTTTTGTATGGGTTTGAAGTATGGGTCTAAAGTACCATGTTATTTCTTTTTTGTTCCCAACCCCCTCAACCGTTAGCACGCGAAGATAATGTTGAACCTCGATCTCAGCATCATCAGTCAAGTTCTAGACACTCTAGGTCATCATCTAGACAGCATAGAGAGGCGTCTAGATTCACATCTGGTCACCATTCTCACCGCCATTCCAGTCACTCTGGAAGAAAATCCTGTTGGCGATGTAGGGCTCAGGTCCCAGAAGGAAAGTCCCTCTGTGAGCCATGTTATTCCTGTGCTGTAAGGGAGAGAGGAGGTGAAGACCAGCAGGTGGAAGCCCTGGTCAGAAGGGTAGTCCAAGAGTCTTTGAACGGTTCTGATTCCATTCAAGCAGTTGTCCCTCCTGTTGACCCAACCCCAGTCCTTGTGCAGGACAGTCTTGAGACTCCGGGTCCCTCTCAGCCTAACCGCTCGTCAAGTGTGTCCTCAGACAGTGAGGTGGAAAGTGTTAATTATGCCGCAGGCTTTGATTTCTCTCTAGTCCTAAGCATGGTTAAAGCAGTTAAGGACGCCTTAAAGTGGGAAGATCCAGTAGAAGCTCCTTCTAAGCAAAGGAAGTACTTTAAACAGCTCAAAAAGGACCGCCCAAACCTTCCCCTTCTTGGTGAGCTTGGAGAGGTTATTACAGAAGAATGGGCTGGCACAGATAAGAAAAATTCCTTACTCTCTAAAATAGCAAAAATTTACCCATTCAAGAGTGAAGAGGTGAGACATTTGGAGTCAGCCCCTCTAGTTGATGCAGCCTTGATGAGACTGGTAAAACATGTCACACTCCCCCTGGAAGACACCGTTTCTTTCAAGGATGGTCTGAAAAGAAAGATAGACACTGATCTAAAATGTATTTACATTGCGGCAGGCATGGCTTGTAAATCAGCCTTAGCTCTTGCAGCCTTGTCTAAGGCAATGGAGGCCTGGACAGGTGAGATGGACTCTGTGTTGTAATGCGTCTCCAAAGACATAGCCAGAAGCATTCCAGTCCAAGAACTAAAAATGGCTTTGTTTTTTTTGGGAGAGGCCTCCCTTGACCTTATTTGCTTAGTGGCTTGAGTCATGCTCTCCCCTGTTCCGGCCAAGCGTGCCCTGTGGCTACGCCCTTGGGTAGCTGACCCTGCCTCTAAACAGGCCTGGTGCAAAATTCCTTTTTTAGGGTCTTCCCTTTTTGGGAATAAATTGGACAGCGCCATCACCCGGGCCACAGGGGGTAAGTCAGGGTTTCTTCCCCAGGATCGTCGTCCGTATGGGCAGAGGAGATTTTTTCCCAGACAAGATCAAGATCGGGCAAGGGATGCTTGTCGGTACAGACCTGGGCGTGATTTTAGGAAGAACTGTAGAAGAAACCAGTCCTCTGGTCAGAAGCCTGCAAAGGGTCCTTCTTCGGGCGGACGTGAGGCTCCTAAGTCTTTTTGATATAGGGTCGGCCCAGACGGAACTAGTCGGGGCTCGTCTCTTCAAATTCCGACATGTCTGGGCAGCTTTGATAAAAGATTTTTGGTCCGTCAAAACAGTTTCTACAGGTCATTCTTGGACGTTTGTCAATCCACCCGTTCTTCAGTTCATTCCCACAACAATGCCCTGCTCAGAGGAGAAAAGACAAGTCCTCCTGTCATACACAAGCTCCCTCATAGCTTAGGGTGCCGCTATACACGTCCCAACGGCCGAGAGGTTTCAAGGGATGTATTCGCCCCTGTTTCTGGTTCTAAAAAAAACAGGTTCCTGGAGACCAGTGATAGATCTGACACATCTAAACACCTTTATCAAAAAAGAGAAATTCAAGATGGAGTTGCTACTCACGATTCGTCAAACAGTTCAACCAGGTGACTGGCTTGTGGCCATAGACCTGAAAGACGCCTACTTTCATGTCCCTATAGTGGTAGAGTTTCAAAAATATCTTCGGTTTGCAGTAGGCAGTATTCACTTGTCTCCCGTTCGGGCTCACAACATCGCCACAGGTATTTTCGAAGCTCTTACTGGCCGTCGTAGCCTTAATCAGAACCAGAGGCGTTCCTCTACATCACTACTTGGACGACCTACTACTACTTTCACAAAGCAAAGACCAACCGTTGACACATTGGGCCCTGGTCATATCCACTCTGACCAAGTTCGGTTGGCTACTAAACAGAGGTAAGTGTCACCTAGAGCCGACACAATCTCTAATCTTTCTCGGTGCCCAATTCAACACAGCCCAGTACCATCTCATTGCCCCTGGAGAAAATCTCGGTAGTTCGGGACAGAATCTGTCATGCCCTAGAGTCTCCTTTTCTCAAAACTTCACAATGCCTCAACATAATAGGCACCATGGTCTCCACGGTTCCTATGGTGAGATGGGCTCAGTGGAAGATGCGGCCCTTCCAGAGGGGTTTTCTCCAACAGTGGGATCCGAGATCTCGGGATCAAATGATTCGGATAACCTTGCATATGCGGGAAAGTCTTCCTTGGTGGCTACTACGGAAAAACCTCCTCAATTGCCATTCCCTAGCTCCTGTCTCTTGGATCACAATAACATCGGATGCCAGCAACACAGGTTGGGGGGCTCTCTGTCTGAAGGAGGTAGCCCAAGGGAAGTGGGACTTTCCGTCCCAGAATGTAATGTCTAATATCCTGGAACTTCGGGCAGCCAGTTGTTCCCTACAAGCCTTCCTTCACTTAATAAAGCAAAGCTTTATGGGAGTAGGGTTCTATGAGGTATGAGAGGCGGGATTAACCAACACGTAGGCTGCTATGGAGTCCATCAGGAACGGAAAATGACGGTAAATATTTCATATAAATGTTCCTTTTTTTTAACTAAAATTACAGTTCCATCATCAATATACAGATACTGTAAATTAAACAGTGTGTAGTTAGTATCACTTTATTATTGTTGGGGTTGCTGTATGTGTGACATTTCAGCTGTCTGGAATTTTCAAACAAAGATAACAAGCCTTAGGAAAAGTCCACAACTGTATCAAGATAGCTCAAATTTACCAAAGAGACTGTCATGAGAGAAGTATGAAAGCTGCCATTGCTTGTCTCCCTGATGCCGCGTACGCACGATCACTTTTTGTGATGAAAGAAAAACGACGTTTTCAAAAACGTCATTTAACCACTTAAGACCCGGACACTTACGCTGCTAAATGACCCAAGGTGTTTTTACAATTCGGCGCTGCGTCGCTTTAACAGACAATTGCGCGGTCGTGCGACGTGGCTCCCAAACAAAATTTGCGTCCTTTTCCTCCCACAAATAGAGCTTTCTTTCGGTGGTATTTGATCGCCTCTGCGATTTTTATTTTTTGCGCTATAAACTAAAATAGAGCGACAATTTTGAAAAAAATCACTATTTTTTTACTATTTGTTATAAAAAAAATCAAATAAACTAAATTTTAGTAAAACATTTAGGCCAAAATGTATTTAGCCACATGTCTTTAGTAAAAAAAAAAAATCGTAATAAAAAAAATAGCTACCTAGCGGGAACAGCGACACTAATACAGCGATCAGAAAAATGATCGCTTAGTGACGCTGGCAATAGGGAGTGAAAGGGTTAACTAGGGCGGTGATCAGGGGGTTAAAACTTTATTAGGGGGGGTGGGGGGGCTATCCTGAACCTAACAGTAACTGTTTTTACACTGCCTGTCACACTGACACTAAATGCAGTGATTAGATCACTGCATTCAGTGACACTGTGACAGGGGGGTGGGGGGGGCGATCACAAGGGGTTAATATGCCTATGTGAGTGTGTGTCAGTGTTGTGTTGGTGCACACTTACTGTGGATGTCTTCTCTCATCAGCAGCGCTGGGAAACAGCGCTGCGATGAGAGATTACATCATTTCCTCCTTCCTGTGTAAACACAGGAGGAGGAAGTGACAGGCTGGGAGCGCGCTCCCATTGGCTGGGAGCGATCGCGGGGGGGGCGGAAAACACGGACATCCGCCCGCTCGTCGGCGATCGCTCCCAGAGCCAGGGGGACCGCCGCACGCCGCGGAGGGGGTCCCGATGGGACCCCCGAACCGCACTAAGGCGAGGACGTAAATTTACGCCCTTGTGCCTGTACGAGCCATGTTGTGGACGTACATAGGCGTGCGGGGGTCCTTAACTGGTTAAAATCACCGTGTGTGGGCAAAACGTCGTTTTATGTCTTCAAAAAAACGAGCAAAAAAAAATTCGAAAATGCTTGAATTTTTTGTGTCGTTTTTCAAAACGTCGTTTTTTGTGTCATAAAAAGTGATGGTGTGTGGGCAAAACGATGTTGAAAACTACGTTTTTAAAGCCGCGCATGCTCAGAGGCAAGTTATGAGATGGAGCTTCAATGGAACAGAGTGTCATCGAACGTGGTGTACATCACTGCGCTTTGCTAGAGCATTTTGGAAAAACGATGGTGTGTATGCAACGTCGTTTAGGAAAATGAAGTTTGAAAACCGTCGTTTTGTTTCATCACTTGAAACTTCTTTTCTTTTCATCACAAAAAGTGATCGTGTCTACGTGGCATTTGTTAGTTCCATGTTTTAATGATGCCTCGTTACCACTGAGCTGATCGTTTCGGGTTGGTTCGGTACGCTATTTTGGGTTTCCATTATGAAAGCGGCCCATACAACTGAACCATACCGCACCATTCTGGGTCCCGCATCAGATGTGGGGCCATAGAAAATGGTACGATTCAATAGGTGGAGCTGCTGGCTTCACACAATACATTCCACTGATTGGTGGACACGCTGGGTATTTTTTCCCTGATGGTCCAACTTGCAGTGGAAACGCTCGCCAGAATAGACTGGACCATTCTAACCGTTCCAAACTGTACTGACCCGAACCGATCCGCTCAGTGGAAACGAGGCATAAGTTAAAGGGGTTGTAAAGACAAAAATATTTTCCTCTTAAATTAAAGTCTGACAGTAGCTGATAAAGTAAAAAGTAATGTTTTGCATTATAACTAGTTTGATACCTGTTAAAATCGAGCTGTTTTATTCACCTCCATCACTCCTGAATCGTTATTCTCACTGACTTCCTGGTTTGCGGTGCGCATTCATTCTTGCTACATCACGGCCTAATGGGAACTACAGTTCCCCTTAGGCTTAGCCTCCATGCCTGTGAGGGATAAGAGAGCATCTTCATGCAGGTCTGTAGTCATAGGGAGGGGGTGAACACATTCTGCTTTCCACCGTGCAAAACGCCTCAGGTGCTGGTGGAAAGCAAGAAGAGGAGAGACAGGAAATGTCATTTTGAAACCTCGATTACTGTATTTTGGCGGTCAAAAGGAAAAACGAGGTAAGTGATATTTAAATGCTCTAGCTTACAGCAATCAATTGATCTAATAAAAAATTAACCTTTAGTGTTCCTTTAAGCTTAGTTACAGTTTACATATGTTTGTACTGTATAAATAGCATTTGTCTTAGTTTCTAATAGGTGTTTGTAATTTTGTCAGTTTGTTCATAAAAATGTGGTCTGTCAGTAAATTTATCATAGTTTTGTCAGTTTAAAAAAAAAAAGGTGCAGTGTGGTTGGCAACCCTGCTAACATGGTACTATACTTGTTTTGTTTCTGTGTCTTGTCCTCTGCAGCTAAGGCATCTTGCCTGCAAATGCACTTTCTGTTAAAGAAGAAGCTTACTTTGCTGGATAAATTATGTTGGCATGTTATGTTTTTTTATCAACATAAAACCTTCACATATGTGCACAGTACTGTTCAAGGCATCAAGGAAGATGGAGAAGAAGGCAACAGCAGAGAAGAAATTTGGAATCCAATGTTGCCAGGGTACCCTGGAGAGTCACATGTGACCGTCCACCATCTGGACACATTCTAGCTTAAATTAGATTTAACTAAATGATGCCTGTCTGTGCCAGTGACATTACCACCCTCTGGAAATATTGTACCTGCTTCTGATGCTTTGTGAAATTTTGCTTTAGAAACCTAAAGGAGGTCATTGCAAGGGGATGCAGTAGTCATCTGTCACAATCTGTCACATCAGAGCTTTATAATGTGAAATGTCAACTCTAAAGAGGACAAGGTATGAAAAATGGAAGTAATATTGTTCTTAATGCAAAAAAATCCAACTTTAATATTTAGATACGGATTATATAATCTGCATGAATGTACAGTATATTTAAGCATGTTGCTTTCCTTGTATATACATTGTTGTAAATTGAAACTGTGCAAGTTTCTTTTCAGTATGAGCAATAATGGGTCTGCAGTCCTCCACTTCCTCAATCTGCAATTGTAGTTGCAAATATTGACTTTGACTTTCTGAAAAAAAAAAAATTTGCGTACCCGATCGCCGCTGCAGTGCAGTGCGGCGATCCGTCCCTGGAGCGGAAGAACGGGGAGAGCCGTGTGTAAACACGGCTTCCCCGTGCTTCTCTGTGGCCGTAGCATCGATCGCGTCATCCCTGTAATAGGGGAACGCGATCAATGACGTCACACCTACAGCCACACCCCCCTACAGTTGTAAATACAACACATAGGTCACACATCCCCTACAGCGCCACCTGTGGTTAACTCCCAAACTGCAACTGTCATTTTCACAGTAAACAATGCAATTTAAATGCATTTTTTGCTGTGAAACTGACAATTGTCCCAAAAATGTGTCAAAATTGTCCGAAGTGTCCGCCATAATGTCGCAGTCAGGAAAAAAATCGCTGATCGCCGCTATTAGTAGTAAAAAAAAAAAAATTAATAAAAATGCAATAAAACTATCCCTTATTTTGTAAACGCTATAAATTTTAGAAAACCAACCGATAAACGCTTATTGCGATTTTTTTTACCAAAAATAGGTAGAAGAATACGTATCGGCCTAAACTGAGGAAAAAAAAATGTTTTTTTATATATTTTTGGGGGATATTTATTATAGCAAAAAGTAAAAAATATTGCATTTTTTTTAAATTGTCGCTCTATTTTTGTTTATAGCGCAAAAAATAAAAACCGCAGAGGTGATCAAATACCACCAAAAGAAAGCTCTATTTGTGGGGAAAAAAGGACGCCAATTTTGTTTGGGAGCCACGTCGCACGACCGCGCAATTGTCAGTTAAAATGACGCAGTGCCGAATCTCAAAAAGGGGCAAGGTCCTTTACCTGCATTTTGGTCCGGGTCTTAAGTGGTTAAATACAAGCTGGCACACTCTGTTTGCAGCAGACTGAGAGGATGAGCTCACAGTGCCTCTCCTCACTTCTTGTCAGAGGCACTGAGCTCAATGGACAGCTTGGAGTCTTGGACCAATGGTAAAGTACCAGCTGTCCAATAAAAATGCTGCAGTGGAGACATGCCTCCACTGCAGGTATACTGGTACTGTTATAATCAAGATAAATCAAATATTATTATGCTATATGTTATAAGATAATAATTTATTATTTATTTACTGTGAAATTACTGGTTTGAAGTTATAACTTCAAACTTCAGTAATTTGTTCGTTAAGCCACCTACTTGAGTACAGTTTTTTAAAATATAGTAAATTACCTTAAAAACTATTTATAATAATTATTTGTATATTACTTAGACCCCTTTTACACTGAAGCGTTTTTACAGCGTTTTAGCGTTAAAAATAGCGCTATTAAAATGCTCATAAAACTCTCTCCATGCATCTCAATGAACCCTTTCACACCGAGTCCTGCAAGCAGCATCTTTGGAGCAGCTTTTGGGCGCTAAAAAAAAACGTTACAAAAACGCTCCATTTAAATGAATTGAAAGCGCTGTAAAAACGCCTTACCCTTTCACACTGAGGCACTGCAAAAACGCCCTAAAACGTTAGTGTCTTAGCGGTGCTTTACCAGCGTTTTTCGGGTGCTGGCAGTGTGAAAAGGCTCTGAAAGCACTAGGACTTTCACATTGGGATTGCAGATGAGGCTTTGCTCGAATAACGCTCGAAAAACGCTCGAAAAACGCCCCAGTGTGAAAGGGGCCTTATGTTAATTAATCCTTTGCCACTTCTCTCCTACTTGTAAAAATTATCAATTTTTTTTGCTAGAAAATTACTCAGAAGCCCCAAACATTATATATATTGTTTTAGCAGCCACCCTAGGGAATACAATGGTGGTTGTTGCAACTGGCAGCCTTTATATATTTAAGCTGACTGATGATCAGGGCTCTTTCTCGCACTTTCTCTGCTTTGAATGCCTGCTCCTTTATGAAATGGCTGAGTGGTGAGTTTAGTTAGTAGTTCAGATGAGCATTTTTTTGTTTTATTTTTTTGTGCAGTACCTTCCTGTACAAAGCCCTTCTGCTCTGTAACTATGTTTGTTTTCTGCCTCGTCAAATAAAAGTACTAGACTTGTTTGAACTGTTTCTAGGTGTCCTTATGTCATGCATGATTTACTGCTGCCAATACTAGAAACTTGGTGCTTGGATGCAGGCAGCACCTTAAAGTGGTTGTAAACCCTTACATATACCCAGTGAAGTGACTGGCCTCAGGTGATACACAGAGATGAAACAATCCTACTACATAAGTTTTTCCTGTTTATCTGCAGTCCTCTCTTCTTTACATCTGTTCAAAGTGCTGAATTTACAAAGCTTGTCTGAGAGTTCAGAAAAAGGGGTTGAAGAGCTGAAATTACACTCTGCTGAGCTGATTGGAGGGAAGAGACACATCCCATTCCACACAGCACACAAAGCTGAGGCATTCAATCTGCTGTAGGTTCCTCCTCTGTCACCATTTTTCTCTTGGTGTCAGGAAAACTTCTCAAAGGTAAATCTGAGAACAATAAAAATGGAAAATTCCTTTAAATATAGTGCGTGGAGGGTCCCCTTAGTCTGCCTGTAAAGTGGCACATCTGTACCGTGTATAAAACTTGCTGCAGCAAAACTGACATTTCTAAAAAATAAAAAAAAACATTTAAATAGATTTTCACTGCAAGCTTTCTTTATTTTGTAAACAACAGCTTGGGGAGCCAGTCTGTATGATGAGGCCACAATTTAGTGCACTTGGAACAAGTTTAGACATGTTTTGGATACATTCTGTTATCTCTTTGGCAAACTTTGGATGGAAATAACAAAGTTTTGTGCCACAGTATGCAAGCCTTATGTGAACAAGCTAAATTATAGTACACTCAGGCCAAGATTAACAATTGTTTTTTTTTAGATTAGATTTAGATAAACTCTGGTGTCTCTTTCGCCGACTTTGAATAGAAGTAACAGGTGCGGAAAAATTTGGGCTTTGGGTGTTGGTGGTGCCTTCACACCATAACCCTATAGAGGTAATCTTGATGAAAGCAAGAATTGGCCTTGCTGTAAAAAATTGAAATTTGATGCTCCGGTCAAACAGTTGAGGAAAAATTGGTCTTTCGGTTTTGGTGGTGACTTTACCCCATAAACCTTCTAGAGGTACTCTTGATGTAAGTGAAAAAAGTTTGTAAATGAAATTCAATGGTTTGAAGATGCCAAAAGGTTCATAACAAAATCCACATTGTGAAATCAGTGAGATGAAGAAGGTATAGAGCCGTCACCAACACCCGTCAAAACTGACCTTCACCAGAAATGCGTAGGGTATCAGCATTGAGTAAACCAAGGCAATATCCAGGGCTCCTCCTATCCAATGACCAACCAATACAGCAACCATTGCCATTGTTAGGTCCACCCCCCCATACACGTGTAGCCCCTGCAGCATTGCCAAAGTTGAGTTCCACCTGGTGGGCATGTCACAAATTTACCGGCAGGTAGAATTCCCGCTGAATTTCAGCCAACTGAACACTGGCTGTGTATGACTGCCTGAAATGACTACAGACTCTTTTGGCCTGCTTAAAACATCTTGCAAACCTGGGTACCTGTTTAAGAAATGCTGCCCCAACAAATTGAGGAGATGTGCTAGGCATGGCATGTGTCAACTTTCTCCTTCGCAAGGCAAACAGAAGGTTAGTGCCATTATCTCACACCACCATTCCTGGCTCAGGCTTCCGTGGTGTGAACCACCTCTAAACCTTTCAGAAATGCATGTTCCGAAAAACTTAAGGTAGAGACCCGCTCCACACACACGCCTTTAATAAAAAGCAGTGCTGGTGCAGGCCTGTTCCTTCTGAAATCTACATTCCACTATCCCCCTCTCTCCTGTATTTCTCCTCATTGTCTTCAGTAATACAACCAATTACGGTAGTGTCATTGGCAAATTTAACTATACTATTGGTCTCATAATAGGGGGTGCAGTCATATGTGTAGAGCGCATAGAGAAAGGGACCTAACACACAACCCTGCGGTGCTCCAGTACTTATATCTTGCTTGGAAGAAACAAATGTATCCAATTTGACCACCTGTAAGCGATGGACCAAAAAATCTCTTATCCAAAAACAAATAAAGGGCGGCAAATCCAATTTTTGCATTTTTTCAAACAACCAATCATGGTATTAAAGGCAGAGCTGTAATCTATAAACAACATCCTTATGTAGTTTCCCGAATGCTCCAGATGTCTAAGTGCCCCATGCAGCACTAAAGCTATTGCATCTTCTGTGTTTCTATTTGCTCTATACGCAAACTGATAAGGATTTAAACTACCCGGTTGATATATGTCAAGACCAACCTCTCAAAGCACTTTATTAGTACTGAGGTCAGTGCTATTGGTCTATAATTGTCTAAACTTCCCACAGTTGACTTCTTTGGAAGTGGAATAATAGTGGATGATTTTAAACATGCCGGAGAAACAGCAGATGATAGTGATCGATTAAAGATCTTGGCAAAAACTCCAGCAAATTAATCAGCACAGGCCTTAACTACTCTCCCTGGGATTCTGTCTAGACCTGATGATTTCCTCGCATTTATAGCCCCAAATGTCTGCCTCACCTCATATTCATGTATAGTGAGTGTACAGTTTTCTGGACCTAAAGGACACCATATACAGGTATGCTGATTTGGTAACACAACCTCAAACCGTGTGAAGAACCTATTTAATTCTTCAACCAGTAAAGCACTAGAATTACCTTCCATTTTTTTAGTTCCTCTATGTTGTGTCAAATACTGTATTCCCCTTCAGCCCTAGTATCGTTTCCATTAAAATAGTCCTCAATTTTCTTTTTATAGGCTAATTTGGCTTTTTTTTTGCCTCTTTTCAGATTAGCTCTCGCAATACTATACATTGCTTTATCTTCGACCCTGAATGCTCTATTCCGTTCTCTAAGAAGACTCTTTATTTCCTTAGTCATTCAGGGTTTCTGATTTGAAAAGACCCAAATGCATTTATCCTAAGTAACATTGTCCACACAAGTTTTTATATAGTCCAGAACTGTTTCTGTATACAGATCTAAATCCTGTTGCTCAATTATCTCCCCATTTGTTCTTTGTAAACAATCCTGTAGCCGTGAGAGAGAGCCCCCTGGCCAAATTCTGCTTATTTTCCACTCTGGAGCTATTTTCTGCCTGATAGGAATATATGCTGGAATAAGGAATAAAGAAAGGTGGTCTGACTGACCCAGATGGGATAGTGGAATGGCTTTGTAGGCCTGCTTAATATTGGAATCAGTGGCATATCTAGGGTATGGCAGCCATGGCAAGTGCCATGGGCGCCATATGAAGGGGGCGCTGTTGAGTGGCTGGGCAGCAAGGCACTTACCAGGATCTCTTCTTCCCTCCTCCCAAGCATAGGCAGGATCTCCTTTTCAGCACCTTTTCTAATGGACAATGGCAGCACTATCCCTGCTGCGTTCAGCCACAGCCCTCCTGTTCTCCCGTTCCATCTGGTAGGATTGGCAGCGCACAAAAAAAGAAGAAGGAACATCAGTTTCTCCATCTCCTCTGTGAAAACTGAGGTCTTAAGTGATGAAGATTTCATCACTTCCAGTATTGGTTCTGCATTTACCTGGCCTTAGAGGGTAGAGGAGGGATCAGGGTTCTAATAAACCCCAGATTTCTCCATAAAGAGGATATGATGTCACTACCAAAGGTGTCACAGGGGATGATAAATATCACTAGCTTTGTTAGCTGTTTTTTTGTTAGGTTATCTGAAAGATGGGTTTCAGGGGCGCAGTCTTAGTGCTTGCCATAGGTGCTATTTTCGCTAGATACGCCCCTGATTGGAATACACCATATCCAATGTTTTTTCACCTCTAGTAGCGCATTTTACAAACTGATGTCGTTTTGGCTGCGCAGCCCTCAAATTTGTTTTATTGAAATCACCTGCAACTACCAAAACCCCATCAGGATATGCACGTTCATACTTGCCTATAAGATTTGACAAAATATCCAGAGCCACTGCAGTATCCGGATCTGGCAGTATATATACTGAAATAATGATCACCACTGTAAATTCTCTGGGTAAATAAAAAGGTCTACACTTCACCAGCATAATTTCCAAATCTGGCGAACAATAAGTGTCGTCAATTTTACTATCAGAGCACCACTCATTTAAAACATAAATACAAAGGCCACCTCCTTTGCTCTTTCCTGAATTGCTATTTCTATCCTGGCGATAGAAAGTGCAGTCAGATATTTGCATAATAGTGTCTGGTACAAGAAGAGGAAGCCACATTTCAGTTATTATCAACAGACCACACTCTTTAACCAAACTGCATGTAGCGATCTGCAACTGCAACTCATCCATTTTAGGTATTATGGATCTAGCATTGGTTAGAAAGTGACTGGGCAGCGGGGGTCTGTGGGCCTGCCTTCTCAACCTTGTCAGCGTGCGTGCCCGACAGCCTTGCTTCTGCTTCCTTTCCTTCCGTCTCCTACGCCTTTTACCAAATGTGCTAATTAAAGGGATACCAATATACTGGACTAGATTCTTTGGGATGTCATTACCCCTCAGGGGTATATTCCTAACTAATGATGTATACTGTAATCTAATGTCCAATAACTCCTTTCCACTATATAGCAGTTTAGCATCATCAATTGTCGCAGGAACTAGTCCAAAAAATAACACATTCAAAAAAAGTACCATAAGCAACCACAACATCTATCCTTCCCAAAAAACATGTCCCAATTTAATTAGTCACAACAGAAGTTCTGCAATACACTTTGTGGCCGTGTACCACAGTCCAATCCAGGACCTATGTTGTAATACCTGATGTAGGCTCAGTCAATAATCAGTTGGTATTAACCACTTAACCACTGGGCACTTAAACCCCCTTCCTGACCAGACCAATTTTCAGCTTTCGGTGCTCTCACAATTTGAATGACAATTACTCAGTCATACAACATTGTACCCATTTGAAATTTTTGTCCTTTTTTTCCACACAAATAGAGCTTTCTTTTGGTGGTATTTGATCACCTCTGGGTTTTTTATTTTTTGCGCTATAAAAGAAAAACGATTGAAAATTCTGTAAAAAAAAAAATCTTGTTTCTGTCATATTAGCAGGTTATTTCTCACACACAGCATATGCATAGCACAAATTACACCCCGAAACACATTCTTCTATTCCTCTCGAGTATGGCGATACCACATGTGTGAGACTTTTACACAGTGTGGCCACATACAGAGGCCCAACATGCAGGGAACGCCATCAGGCGTTCTGGAACACCCAGGCCAATTCTGACATTTCTCTCCTACATGGAAATATATTCATTTATTTGCTAGAAAATTACATAGAACCCCAAAACATTATATATGCTTCTTTAGCAAAGACCCTAGAGAATACAATGGTGGCCGTTACATGGTATTTTCGCAGACATTTTTTGAACGCGTGTTTTAAAAAAAAACTGTTTTGTGCTTAAAAAAAAAAAAACAGTAAAGTTAGCCCAATTTTTTTTCATAATGTGAAAGATGAAGTTACGCCGAGTAAATAGATACCCAACATGTCACACTTCAAAATTGCGCACACTCATGGAATGGCGCCAAACTTCGCTACTTAAAAATCCCCATAGGTGACGCTTTAATTACTTTTATTGGTTACATGTTTTTAGTTACGGAGGAGGTCCAGGGCCAAAATGATTGCTCTCGCTCTAACGTTAGCAGAGATACCTCACATGTGTAGCTTGAACACCGTTTTCATATGTGGGCGGGACTTACGTATGCGTTCGCTTCTGCATGCGAGCACACAGGGACAGGGGTGCTTTAAAAAATGGGTATTGCAGAGTATTGGGGTATTGCAGAGCATCGCGCAGGGTATTGGGGTATTGCAGAGTATCGCGCAGGGTATTGCAGAGTATTGGGGTATTGCAGAGTATTGCGCAGGGTATTGCAGAGTATTGTGCAGGGTATTGCAGAGTATTGGGGTATTGCAGAGTATTGCGCAGGGTATTGGGGTATTGCAGGGTATTGCGCAGGGTATTGGGGTATTGCAGAGTATTGCGCAGGGTATTGCAGAGTATTGCGCAGGGTATTGGGGTATTGCAGAGTATTGCGCAGGGTATTGGGGTATTGCGCAGGGTATTGCAGAGTATTGGGGTATTGCAGGGTATTGCGCAGGGTATTGCAGAGTATTGCGCAGGGTATTGGGGTATTGCAGGGTACTGGGGTATTGCAGAGTACTGGGGTATTGCAGAGTATTGTGCAGAGTACTGGGGTATTGCAGAGTATTGTGCAGGGTACTAGGGTATTGCAGAGTACTGGGGTATTGCAGAGTATTGTGCAGGGTTCATAGGGTATTGCAGAGTGCTGGGGTATTGCATAGTATTGTGCAGGGTACTGGGGTATTGCAGAGTATTGTGCAGGGTACTGGGGTATTGCAGAGTACTGGGGTATTGCAGAGTACTGGGTCATCGATGGCTGAGCTGGGATGGATGGATCTGTGACTGCATTTGTCACAGATCCAGCCACAGCGCTGCTGCTGCCACCCGCTCCCCCCCTCTCCTCTCACACTGTACCGAACAAATGACGCCGGTTTGTTTACAAGTGATCGCGCCGTCATTTGACGGCGCAATCATGTGGTAAACGGCCGCTATCAGTGGCAAATTACCGTGATCAGGGGACGCGCAATCGCGGAAGTGCACGACGAGGTCCCAGGGACGTCGTCCCAAGATAGCAGTAAAATGTCTATGGCGCGGTGGGCAAGTGGTTAAATGCAGATTTCCTTGTCCTTAGCCAACTGAACAATTTGTATCGCTGTTATTTGCCTACCCAGATAAGCTTAGTTAAAATAAATGTTAGTTTCAATTTACCAATAGCATTCTAGCAAGCTGACAATTAACATTCTGATCTTTTACGTGCAAAGAAATAGCGACTGGGAACCTGCAATTAAGGTATAGCATATTCTGCAAACACACAGAAGCGGGCAGAATCCACCTAACAAAAAGGCAGGACTTATAAAGCCAGCATTTTGGACAAGCTTGAATTTGGATGCTGGGCATGTGGGTGGCAGGGAGTGTATTATTTTTTTCTCTGAAGCAGCTGTGGCAGAGAAATTTGCTTGCTATACTCTACAGATGGTAGTGTGCTGCTGGCAGCCTTTGCTATACCATTATCCCTGTCAGTGGAGGCTGCTTAGAGGTCATGAAATATATAGTGGGGGTAGACATGAAAGGTGAGGAGGAGAAGAATTGTTTCCCTTGTGTGTGGCTTTCAGGTGCTCTTACCAAAGGGCAGAGCGATGGGAGGTTAAATGCCTTGTCAAGCGTGTGGTACCCAAATGGGTGATGTTTTTTCCACGCTTGATCTGCTTGCGGCCGAAATTGCAACAGTGCTTTTGGCTGCACATGTGCTAAAATAGGCCCAAACAGCTCAGCTGTGGGGAGTGGGCCGGGAGATAACAGCTCACCAATCTGATGGAATAGGGTGGCTGCTCTCTACTCTTCCATGATGGCTGTCTCTGGAGGACATCCTGCCTTGTTGGGGTTGTTTCTTTCCTTCACTTTCCTCCTCTGCTCTATCTGGCATCTAAGCCAGGGCAGTGACCTCCTCATCATCATCCCCATCATCACTGGAGACAAATTGGCAATACGCTTTGGCTGGGGAAACATGACTGCCAATTTGTTATTTATCATGGTTCTCCCTCTCTCTCCCCCTCTGTAAGCTCATGTTACTCCCTTCCTCTACCTCAGAACCAACATCAGAATCAAGTAGCTGATGCTGTGTTCAAATAATTTAGCTGACTTCCCCTTGCATGATGCTGATAGCTAGTAAGAAATGTTGTGTTTCTGGGCTCCGCCACCAGTGCTAAGGCACAATTTTTGATGCAATACTTTGCACGTGACTCCTTGTTGCGCTCCAATTGGAGTTATTGGGAGGGGTTGCAGTGTTGTGTTGTGCCCAAGGCACAATTTTTCAGCTCCTGTTTAACAGGGGCGCCTAATAAAAAATTTTGATGCAATACTTTGCATGTGGCTCCTTGTTACGCTCCAATTACAGTATGTTTGAGGGGTGCCCTTTTTTCTAAAAAATTTCTTTCACAAAACAATAATGGCCCCCCACCACCGCTAAAATATTCGACATAATGTTGCCACACAGAACTTGTGCAAGTAGCATTAATTACTTTTTTTTTATAGTCCTCTCATGTTGCGCAGGGACATTTCTAAACATGTGCCACTACTATAGACACCCAGCAGGTGTGATATTTAAAGGAATTTTTTTTTCACTTTAAGCATCATTAAAATGGCTGCTCCGGAAAAAACGGCCGTTTTAAAAAAAAAATATTCCATTGATACATGTTCCCTGGTGCAAGACCCGGGTTCTGAACGACGTTTTCCAACATTTAATTGAATTTTGGTCTTTAACCACTTCAGCCCCGGACCATATTGCTGTCCAAAGACCAGAGCACTTTTTGAGATTCGGCACTGCGTCGCTTTAACTGACAATTGCGCGGTCGTGCGACGTGGCTCCCAAACAAAATTGGCGTCCTTTTTTTCCCACAAATAGAGCTTTCTTTTGGTGGTATTTGATCATCTCTGCGGTTTTTATTTTTTGCGCTATAAACAAAAACAGAGCGACTATTTTGAAAAAAATGCAATATTTTTTACTTTTTTCTATAATAAATATCCCCAAAAATATATAAAAAAAAAATATTTTTTCCTCAGTTTAGGCCGATACGTATTCTTCTACATATTTTTCGTAAAAAAAATCGCAATTAGCGTTTATTGATTGGTTTGCGCAAAAGTTATAGCGTTTACAAAATAGGGGGTAGTTTTATGGCATTTTTATTATTATTTTTTTTTTACTAGTAATGGCGGCGATCAGCGTTTTTTTTCAGTAGTGCGATATTATGGCGGACACTTCGGACACTTTTGACACATTTTTGGGACCATTGGCATTTTTTTAGCGATCAATGCTATAAAAATGCATTGTATTACTATAAAAATGCCATTGGCAGTGAAGGGGTTAACACTAGGGGGCGGGGAAGGGGTTAAGTGTGTTCCTATTTGTGTTCTAACTGTATGGGGGGGGGGACTTACTAGGGGGAATCACTGATCTTCTGTTCATACAATGTATGAACAGAAAATCAGCGTTTCCCCCGCTGACAGGAACGAGCGCTGTGTGTTTTCACACACAGCTCCCGTTCCCCGCTCTGTAACGAGCGATCGCGTGTGCCCGGCGGCGATCGCGCCCACCGGGCACACGCACGGGACTCGGGGGCGAGCGGGGGGCGCGCGCGCGGGCCGCCGGCGGCGCGCACGCGCCCCCTAGTGGCCGCGAAAGGCGCGACGTAGAGCTACGGGCTCTCGCGCACCCGTGCCGACCTGCCGCCGTATAACTGCGGCGGCTGGTCGGCAAGAGGTTAAAACGATCGTTTTTGAATTCGAACGTTCGGGTCCCATAGACTTCAATGGGGTTCGAAATATTTGTGCGAACCCGCGGTCTGTTCGAACGTAATGGTGCGAACCGAACCCGGGGGTGTTCGGCTCATCCCTAATGCTGGGGCTATGACAGGAATAGCTTTGGACCAGGAGGCAGAATAAGCCACTTTGGTAGCTGCGGTAAACTGCACACTAGTGTCAGTTTGAGTCATACAGGAGGATGAGGATGGTTTATTAAGTCAGTCCACCACCTCCTCTACATGCTGTGGCTGGATAGCATTGGCAACATCACTAAACAGAGACAAATGTGCCCTGCCTGAGGACAGACCCCATCCACCTTTGCCTACAAACACAGATGCTGCTGACCCCCAGCCCCTCATAGTGGCATGGGAACATCTGCATCTCATTGTTGGTCTTCCAGACATGGTGGGGGAACTTATTACACAAATTTAATAGAAACTGGGAAATGTGTGATTGGATGCACTTTAAATTGAGGACGGACACTGACAGAAATGTAAAAACTAACAAAAAAAGGAGGAACACCAGAAAAACTGCAGCTGCCAATAAAAAAAAAACGGGGGCAGGCAGGGGAGAAAAAAAAACATGCAGCAACCAAATAATGAAAACACATCACTGTATTCAATACTAAATGTTATGTAATGCTGTGTTAAACACTGCCCTACACTAACACACTTCATTGATACAACATTATACTGACACACTATACTCATACACTATACTAACACTACATTAACACTCTACACTCAGAGTCAAATGTTATGTAATGCTGTATTAAACACTGCACTACACTAACACACTACACTCACACACTATACTAACACTCTACAGTCAGAATCTCAATAAGTGAACACTTAGGCCTCGTACACACGATCAAATCTGTCCGCTGGAAACGGTCTGCTGGACCGTTTCAGCAGACAGATTCGATCGTGTGTACGGCCGAGCCGACGGATTTGGCCACCCGACAGATTTCAAAGCATGCTTTGAAATCTATCGGGTGGGAATCCGTCCGCCCGACATGTCTGCTGGTTAGTACACTACCAGCAGACATGTCGTCCCGCACTGCCGCCGAATGGATTCGGCGCATGCGCGGAAGTGTTTTACTTCCTGGTGCGGTGACGTGGCGGCGTCAACGTCACCGCCACGTCACCGACACGTCAGCGCGCCGTCTGCTGGCGGGGATTTTGGTTTGCTCGTGTGTACACGCGAGCAAACCAAAATCCCAGCAGACAGATTTGTTCAAATCTGTCGGACAGACAGATTTGAACAAATCTGTCTGCTCGTGTGTACGAGGCCTTACTTACTAGTAGCAAACTGAGCCCTGCTCTATCTCCATCTAACACACTGCAAACACTTTTTATGGAAAGTTACCTTTTATAGTGTGGGGTGGGACTATGATTACCGAGCCATGATTGGAGAAAGTCATTATCACTCACTAGCGGTCAGGTGCAAATTAGGGCCCTAGAATGCACTGTGACTATTTTTTAATATTATATTATTTTACAAAGTCCTGTTGTATTGCATTTTGTAATTTGATAGGATCTATAATTTATGACCATATAAAACCCATCAAGTGAGATGGAATTTTTTTTTTAACAGAAAACTGAGATGGTTTTGATCCACATAATGCTCCAAGGGGTGTCATTCATTCCAATAATATCATTCTTAGCACAGAGGAGCAAGAAATGTGCATAGCCACTTTGGAAATTTGCCATGCTACAAAATGATGTAATTCAATACCTTGCCAGCCAGATAAAGGTTTTTGCTTCACTGAATCATGAAAATACACATTAGAAGCACCTTCTCTGCTGATATTGTACAGCCTGTAAACAAATTGTTATCCAAATGGAAAAAAATGTTTTATTTTATAAAAGTATGAAATAATATGTTTCTTAACAGAGATTAGAATTCAGTTATGGATTCTTTATTTTCTAATAAAAACAGGCTTACATATTTAACTGTTTTCTGGGCTTCACATTGGTAAGGTAGGTATAAGGTATAGTAAAATTAAGGTGAGAATTTCAAACTTTTGACAGCTTTAAAGCTGAACTCCAGGCAGACATGTCTCTTTCTTACCCACACGCTGTGATTGGATAGTGAAAAAAGAAAAAACACTGCTGAGCTCACCATGCTCCTTCCTGCTCGTCTTCCACCTTCGCATTGAGCTTTGTTGTACAGGGACCTCAAATTTTTTATACCAAATCAAATTCATATACTTGTACTGTTTGCATTTAAAGACGCATTCACAGTAAACCCTCTAGAAATGTTCCTTAAAAAAAAAACCTGCAAGAGAAAGGCATAATGAACTAGTATGCATAGCATACTAGATCATTATGAATGACTTACCTAAGATCGAAGCCCCCAAAGCGCTTCTCGTTCCCCTCCTTGGCCGCCGCCATGTCATCTCCGAGTGCCTTCTGGGCATCGCCGATCTGGCTCTGTGACTGGCCGGAGCGGAGAGGACGTCACTCCCGCGCATTTGCGTGGGACCGGCAGATTCCCGGCAGGTCCAATTCAAGACCCGGCATGCTCAGTGAGCCTGCGCCATTGTCTATGGCATGCATAAGGCCGTAGACAGCGGTGCATGCTTTTTGGCAAATATCTCCTAAACCATGTAGGTTTCGGAGATATTGCATACACCTACAGGTAAGCCTTTATCTAGGCTTACCTGTAGGTAAAAGTATTCAGAGAGGGTTTACAAACACTTTAAGAATGTACAGGTGAAACTCAAAAAATTTGAATATCGTGCAAAAGTTCATTTATTTCACTAATAAAACTTAAAAGGTGAAACTAATATATGAGATTCATTACATGCAAAGCAAAATAGTTCAAGTCATGATTTGTCATAATTGTGATGATTATGGCTTACAGCTCATGAAAACCCCAAATCCACAATCTCAAATATTCTAGGCTCAAAGTGTCAAATAAAGGGCTGCAAATCCAATTTTTGCATTTTTTTTCAAACAACCAATCATGGTATTAAAGGCAGAGCTGTAATCTATAAACAGATAAGAGATCTGTTAAGCACAGCTGCAGCAGGACGCAGTACTCTAAGCCCTCACACACATACAGGAGATGTGAAGCACGGCTCTCTGCCCCCCTTCCTCCAGCCTGATCACAGTACAGGCTGAGCATACAGCACAAGGTGCTGCTGGACATGGATGGGGTGGACAGTGACACTGGACAGGACAGACAATGAGACTCAGACAAATAAAGTGTTTTAAATAAGTTACTTACCTTAGATTCCTTTTGGAGCCAAAAACGAAAGTAACACTGCCCTGGGGAAAGCACCGCCCATTTCCTTCTGCAGAGAGGAATCAGCGAGACCCAATTGGAGTGGAGAGAGTGGAGACACCGGATTGTGATTGGCTCGTGGCGCAAAGCACATAGCCACAGAGCTTAAAAAAAAAACCTGCAAATGAAGCGTCTTGCCTGCTTGCATTGGCATGATGCTTCAATGACGCTATAGCAGTGAACTGTGACCGGCGCCTACCCTGCACATAGTAGTGCTGTTAAAGGACCTTTTTTTTTCTTAAAGGGACAAAAAAAATGTTTTTTTTTTTTAATGGCTTTGGGGGAGGGGGGCGGCGCCCCTGCGCCCCCTATGGACGGGCCGCCACTGGCTGTAAGCCATAATCATCACAATTATGACAAATCACGGCTTGAACTATCTTGCTTTGCATGTAATGAGTCCATCTCATATATTGGTTTCACCTTTTAAGTTGTATTAGTGAAATAAATGAATGTTTGCATGATATTCAAATTTTTTGTGTTTCACCTGTATTACATATTACAATTATTAATATTCTGCATTCTTTTATATCTTCATGGAGTTCAGTGTTAACTTCTACATGCCCAGTTTGGTGAACTTAATGCAATGAGAGATGGCTGTTATGACATTAACTACTTCCCACCTGCCCACAGTAGTTGTATGCAGCCAGGTTTTTCTTTTTACCAAAGACATGTACCAGAATACATTTTGGCTTTAATTTGTGAGGAAATTTGATTTATTTATTTATTTTACTGGATGTTTTATAACAGAAAGTAGAAAATATATTTTTTTATCAAAATGGTTGGTCTTTTTTATTTATACCACAAAAAATAAAAACCCCAGTACTGATCAAATATCACCAAAAAAAAAAAAAAATTGCGTACAGTGTTGCATGATTGTGCAATCTCTAGTTAAAGCAGCACAGTGCTGAATAGCAAAAAATACTCTGGTCATGAAGGGAGTAAAACCTTCTGAAGGTCAATTGGTTAAGGTTTAACAGTATTCAAGATAGATGTAATAGTTCTACACACTATTTTGTCTGAGCCTCAATCAGAATATTCTTTTTTTATATTATTATAAAAATATCATCTTAATATAAACATTTTATTTGAAGAAGGACAGTGAGAATGGATATATTATTTCCCCAAACTACTATTTACTCGCATTGGTGGCCAGTTATTGCGCCGGGACGCTTACTGCGCCACGATGCTTTACTTGTTTACCTTTATGACTGGCCATGTTACGGGCGTCATGACGCTCGTTGCGTCACCACGCTGACGCGGCCGGGTCTATCTATACCCGCTGTTTACATTTCGCCCTCCCCTAGCTACAATTTAGGTTTGGTGGGCGGTGCGCGCGTGACGAGATTGCACCGCTCAAGCCCCGCCCGCCGCACACACACACCCCTTTCCCATTCCCCTATTTAAACACCGCCGCCTTCCAGGAATGTCTGACCTGGTGTATGGCGGCGGCGTTTGTACTACATACTAAATAGAGGTACGTCCATGGCTCTATGCCTTTGTGAGGGCTCGGCTGGGCACCTTCCTCTGTGTGAAGGCTCTGTTGAACCCTTTACTCCTTTTTGTGGAATCTAAACTTACAATCAGCTTTTTTCCTATTGTCATTTTAGCTCACCATTGCTGTGCTCTCTGCTGACCTCCTGTGGCCACTCTAGACCTTACACCCTTGTGATAGGTAGGTATAAACCCCCTACTTCATTACAATAATAATTGATACATGTTACTCGTTATACTTATTATTTTTACCCTTGTGTAATTATGTGTAATTTGTCCCCTTCTTACACATATTATTATTTTTTTCACACTTCGGCAGTTACGGTCTAGGGTTTGTTTCCTTCTGGGAGATGAGACGCCTATCCCCTTTTCCTACATACCATCTTGCTTAGGAATATCTTGCCACGGTCGAGACGCCCTGTTGTATTTTACGGAGTTGATATTCTATGACTGGTATGATCTTGTTTATTGTACTTTTTATACTCGCTGTTTTTGTTGTTTGACTCAATTGTAAAAATTATTTTATAATATGCTTTTGTAAATTTGATTCAATGTATCTTGTTTCCACATAGACTCTGGCCCCTGAAGAAGGGAATTACCCAAAACGCGTAGGACCAGTTAGTTTTCATGTGGATCAGTCTCAACTCCTTTTTTGTTATTGTATTTGTACTATGTATCACTTGTATGACTCTTTTATACGATTAAATATTAAAATGTATTTTTGTATTTTGTATTACTACGCTTACTACTGTTGCCATTAAAGCCCCTTCCTTGGGGGATTTGTATTATTCAAATTATTATTATTGTTATTTATTATTAATAAATCATTACGTTCCATTTGTTTAGTTTTTTCATTTTTTGTTATGTTGACCAACAGCCAAATTTGAAAGGAAATTCCAATACCTATAATTTAATAGTTAGTAAAAGTTAATGTATTATTAGTTAGTTATTACTTCAGATTTTCGAATTGTTGGGTTTTCGGATTTTTAAATTCTGAATTTACGAATTGTCGAATATTCTAATTTGCGAATATTCGGAAAATTTTTATAAACAAGTTTTCGTTAATTCGGATAATTCTGAATTAACTAATTTGTCAAAAAGAATTCGGAACGAAACTAATTGCACATGTCTATCCTTAACCCAACAGTTGTGGTCACTTAGTATTACCTATTGTTAAACCTGATGGTTTCATAAAATTTGTTTGTCTCTATTTAAAAGCATTTAAACACTTCTTTCAGTTTTCTTGATATTTTCTGTGCAATAGGTATATCTCCCACTGGTTTAAGATGTGAATATTTTTACACAGTATGTGTTTGGTTTTATCCCCTTTTTTTGTCTGTGTGTAGCTGTATTTCTTTTATTCACCATGATTATACATTAATAAATATTTTGTTTTACCTATGTTTAAACTATATCTAAAGACAAAACTTTTGTTGTTTTGGATAGAGTGGAGAGGGATTAGAACACCTGTCAGGTTTTCATTGCTGTCTGTGCCCCTGTTAGGGATATTCACCCTCTCTATTTGTCCTGTATACCATAATCACTTATGCCTCGTACACACGGCCGGATTTTTAGAGAAAAAAAGTCAGATGTTTTTTTTTTTCTAGGAAAGTCCAGCCGTGTCCATCTGACTTTTTTTTTTGGAAGTCGGACGGACCTGTTCTCTCTCTTTCCGTCAGACTTCTGACAGACTCACGGCAGACTTTTGCACGGTCAAAAATCAGACCGTGTGTACAAGGTATAAGAGTGAAACTCAAAAGAAAATTGGAAAATGAGAATAGGAATTGAGGAAAGTATATAATTTCTGGTGACCCTGGTGAAGAGACTTCTTCTCACGTCCTGTTTTGGGTACGGGACAGGAAGTGAAGAAAAATCTCCCCAATGGGACACAGATGGAAAAAAAAACTAAAAGCCATTTAGCATTGAAAATTAAAGCAAACATTTTGCATTTAGTTCTATTTTAAGGTCTTTTGGTCTACTGAAAGCTGAACTTCAGAGACAAAAGAAAATATCCATAAGCTGCACATCATGAAGGAGACCCATGTATATGAAGTGAGATGAATGGCAGCCTCAGCTTGGACTCCTGCCAGGCCACACCCGCAACATGTTTTGTGAGGTCCCTTAGAGCTATTAATGGGGTTGTTTTCTCTCCTATCTCTGCTCTTGTTTTGCCTAGTCTGTTTGCGATTCTGACAACCTTACTTTCTAGTGCAAGTTGTCAGGATGCTTTTGTCCGTGTGGTAGGCACAAGCAACTGTCTGATCCTCTATTTCTTGGCTACCTCCTGTATTGAGTATGTCTAATTTCCTGAAGACCTGCTCATCGAAAACTTGTTTATCTTAAGCCTGTCTTGGTTATCTTGTCTTGCAATCTCTGTTGTGTTACCAGCAGAATTCCATCTCCATTATAAGGTGTCTAGTGAAAACCAAGCTCTTCAAGTTCTGTCCCCCCACTGTGCGTCACTGCCACCCATTGGTGACACAACTGCTAGCCTCTGTTCTGCCTGTCACTGTGCAGTTTCATCTTCTTTTCTCAGACTTCTGCTTATGTATGACTACCACTTTTTTGCATTTGACCCTCAGCAACACTTCAGCCTATGACAATATGATTTTTTTTCCTAGACTAGGCAGTTTATTTAAAAATGTGTTCACACAACATTGAGACAACTTTCACCCAAGATTTACACATTTTCTAATTGGATTTATTTGGAAAATGTCTGAAAGTTGTCTTTATAGACTCTTTAGTGTCCATGCCCACTGACCCCTGACAGCAGTCTCCTGCTGGTCCAGAAATTGACATGATTCAGAAATAAGATGGCTTACATCCGTGGTACCCAACATGCAGCCCGGGGGCCATGTACTGCCCTTTGGCCTTTATTGTGAGGCCCTTGGGGTCCCTGCAGACTGTAGTCTGTGTTTTCCTTACCTTGGTGCTTACTCAGGCAAGTGAAGGAAAATATTCTTTAAGCTGTGTAGTTAAGTGATTTTGTTTATGTTTTTCACAATACTTTACTTTTTATATCCTGTCCATCCCTTTTCATTTTTTTTCTGATCTTTTATAATGGATGCTGCTGTGGCACACGCTTTGCTTAATTGGCTGCAGGCAGCATAAATGCTACATAAAACGGCATTGCTGCCTGGTTAGTGGTGTGCATAATGACTTCATGAACTAGCTTCACCCAATGTGTTTCCTGGCAAACCACATCTTCAGTGCATGACTCTTTGCAATATATAGGATGCAGTCCAAAAAGAAATTGACTGCATAGAGTCAAAAAGAGAGACGTGTTTTGACAGGAAACACGTTGGGTGGAGCTAGTTGATGATGTCATGAATTAATTTGTGTACAGTGTTGCATGAGTAATTTTCATTCAAAGTGTGACAGCGCTGAAATCTGAAAACTGACCTGGGCGGGTAGGGGGTGAAAGTGGCAATATTGAAGTAGATAATGTCACTGCAATTTCAACAGATGGGGAAAAAAAGTTTAACCTCCTCTTTACTCTTTACTATAAGTCTTTACTATAAGAGCTGAAAATACATCTAAAAGTCTTCCACAGGGGCGGCCCTGCCACAGAGTGATTGGACACAGCTGATCACATAGTAAAAGGCCACTGTGATTGGCCCTTTACCACAATCTGTAATCAGCTGTGTCTCAAGGATGCAGCAACCACAGAGCGCATGGGATGCACTCCGCAGGGGGTATGCGAGGGGCGTGGTTCCTGGAGGACATCCATGGGCATCCCTCCCGGTACAACAGAGCTGCGCTGTAGCTGTAATTTAGCTATAGCGTGATAAGCTTGGTTAAGCCGTATTTCAGCTATAGCATGATAAGCTTCGGCTATAGCTTGGTTAACCACTTAAGGACCCTGCACTGTATATATACGTCCTCTTTTTAAAGATGGATATCTCAGTAACGGCAGCAGCTGCTGCCACAACCGAGATATCCATCTCTTCAGTGCAGGGTCCTGTGTACAATAACGGCAGTCTCCGCGGCGGATTTGCCACGAGATCGCCGTTATCGGTGACCGGAGAGGTGCCCCCCCCCTCCCGCCGCTTTCCCGTGCTCTCCACCGCTTACAGTTGCCGTTGGTAGCGGCGGAGGCGATCGGGTCTGTGCGGCCCCCACCCGTTCCCCATAGCAGCGCTGGGCGGAAGTGACGTCAAAACGTCATTTCCGCCCACTGTCTTAAAGAGACATTTTCTTTTTAAGGCTATTTAAAAAATGACATTTTCCTTTTTTTTATTTTTTTTATTTTTAAGCCTAAATATGAGATCTGAGGTCTTTTTGACCCCAGATCTCATATTTAAGAGGACCTGTCATGCTTTTTTCTATTACAAGGGATGTTTACATTTCTTGTAATAGGAATAAAAGTGATCAATTATTATTTTTATTTTTTTTCAGTGTAAAAAATGTTAAAATAAATACAAATAAATAGGAAAACCAAAAAAAATTTTTTTAAAGCACCCCGTCCCGACGAGCTCGCGCGCAGAAGCGAACGCAATACGTGAGTAGTGCCCGCATATGAAAACGGTGTTCAAACCACACAAGTGAGGTATCGCCGCGATCGTTAGAGCGAGAGCAATAATTCTAGCCCTAGACCTCCTCTGTATCTAAAAAAATGCAACCTATAGAATTTTTTAAACGTCGCCTATGGAGATTTTTAAGGGTAAAAGTTTGACGCCATGCTACGTGACATGTTGGGTGTCATTTTACTCGGCGTAACATTATCTTTCACAATATATAAAAAAATTGGACCAAATTTATTGTTGTCTTATTTTTTAATTCAAAAAAGTGTATTTTTTCCAAAAAAAGTGCGCTTGTAAGACCGCTGCGCAAATACGGTGTGACAAAAAGTATTGCAATGACCACTATTTTATTCTCTAGGGTGTTAGAAAAAGAAATATATAATGTTTGGGGGTTTTAAGTGATTTTCTAGCAGAAAAAACTGTTTCAGTCTTGCAAACACCAAAACTGAAAAACACCCAAGGTCCTTAAGTGGTTAAAGTTGTTAGAGTCCTCTAGCATGCTAAAATATACTGTAGCCACTAGAACATATCTGGTTCCTGGGGTCTCCATAAAATAATTTGGTTGCATTAAATATTTCTTTATAAACACCTATCCCAACCTGCTTGTGGATTGAAAATAACAATGGATACTGATTAATAGCTGATGGCTTTCTCAAATTTGAACATATAATCATGTTCAGTCAAATATTTATTCTTGCAAACCATTTGACAAAGTTACAGCCCTCTTTCTACAGTAATGTACAGTCTCCCCTACTTTATTGGTATGCAATAAGACTTGACTTTCCCATTAGCATATTATGAGGAAAGATATTTTGCTAAAATATAGATCTGTCAGGAAATAATATCTATGACAATGAAAATATTGTTATGGATGATGAAGATGTTTAAAGAGCCTCAAGTGTGTGAGCTGGACCTCTGATATGAGGACAATTTTGAATGTCAGGCCACGTACACACGTAAGAGAACCTCGTTGGGCTAAACTCATCGTTCCGCTCGACGAGGTTCTCGGCCGGCCGTCGAGTTCGTCGACCAGGCTGTCGAAAAAGGCGACGCCTTGCTCGACAGTTTTCTCGGCGAAAACATACACACGATCAAGCTTCTCGGCAGAATATGAATCTGGATTCTGCTGAGAAGCTTCGACGTGTGTACGGGGCCTCAGACTTGTGCTGCCCATTTTCTTGATATGATTACAAATATCCCAGCATCACAGTGTGTGGAATAGAGTATGAAAAAGCATTTATTTTCACAAATATTATATTGACATCAGTGGAAAGCTATTGGACATATCCAGTTCTAATCTGTTAGTTGGGTCAACTTTAGAGTAATACATTAGACAAGGCTGGGGACATGTTATGGTAAAAGCTTGCAAAAAAGTCCACAAGTGTTTGTAATACAAATGCTTTTAAAAAGTTCAAACAAACCATTCCAAGTAAAAGGAAAAAAGAAAAGGGTAGATCCCTCACGCTACCAAGTGAACCTAAATGTGCAGATAAAGTGAAAATGCTGCCCAATCTAAAGTGTTAAGTGCACAGGTATAAATAATGGAGATCACTATTTTTTCTCCATTATTTAAACCATTCCAAGTGCCCATGGCATTATCCCAATCCCATGGTAAATCAAAAACACAAAAAGTCTGAATTAAAAGCGTTTTTTAATTCTACCAAACAAATATTAAAATATTGTATCGAACAACCTTTAAAAACACAAGCTGATTCGCTGCAGCAATTTATACTTGTATTTCAGGAACATGCAGTCAGGGGAGGCAGGTGAGGCAGACGTATGGTTCCAGAGATGCGGGGCTCCTTGCGCAGCCTGTCAGAAGCTACATACAGTGTGGACAGTTTAACCACTTGCCCACTAAGCACTTAAACCCCCTTTCTAACCAGGCCAATTTTCAGCTTTCAGTGCTTTCACACTTTGAATGACAATGACAACATTGTACCCATTTGAAAATGTTATCCTTTTTTTCATACAAATGGAGCTTTTTTTTGGTGTTTTTTTTATCACCACTATGTTTTTTTTTTGCGCTATAAGTGGAAAAAAAAAACATTCTGTAAAAAAATTCATTTTTCTTCAATTTCAAATTAGTAATTTTTGTTAGTAAATTTTAGCCAAAATTTATACTGCTTCATATCTTTGGTAAAAAAAATTACCAAAATAAGTGTATATTATTTGGTCTCTGTGAAAGTTCTAGAGTCTACAAACTATGGTGCCAATCTCTGAAAATGGATCACACCTGATTTACTGACAACCTAATCTAATATCTTGAGACACTAACAAGCCAGGAAAGTACAAATACCCCCCAAATGACCCCTATTTATAAAGTAGACATTCCGATGTATTTAGTATGCGGCATAGTGAGTTTTTTTAAGTTGTAATTTTTTCCCACAATTCTTTGCAAAATTAAGATTTTATTTATTTTTTCACAAAATTGTCATAATAACAAGTGATTTTTTTTCACACACAGCATATGCATACCACAAAATACACCCTAAAATAGATTCTACTACTCCTGCTGAGTATGGAGATACCACATGTGTGGGACTTTTTTAAAGCCTGGCCACATACAGAGGGCCAACATGCAGGGAGCACCATCAGGCGTTCTAGGGACATATAATTTACTTCTTGACTACCTCTTACACTTTTGAGGGTCCTGGAGCAACAGGAAATGCACCAAAAAAAGAACACATTTTGTAATGCAAACACCCCAACGTATAATCTATGAGGTATAATGAGTCTTTTGAACGTGTCATTTTTCCCCACAAGTTTTTGGAAAATATGGAAAGAAAATTAAAACAATTTTTTTTTACACAAAGTTGTCCATGTCGAAGATGATTTTAACACATAGCGTGTAAATAGCAAAAATTACACCCCAAAATAAATTCTGCTGCTCCTCCTGAGTATGGTGATACCACATGTATGAGACTTTTACACAGCGTGGCCACATACAGGGAACCAACATGCATGAGCACCATCAGGTGTTCTAGGAGCATAAATGACACATCTATTACACTTTTGTGAGACACTGATGGGAACTGTAGTGACATGGATGAGAATTGATGTTGCATGGATGAGTTCTGATGTGGCATGGATGAGATCTGATGTGGCATGAATGTGGCACGGATAAGTACTGATGTGGCACGGATGAGCACTGATGTGGCATGGGTGTGGCATGGATGAGCACCGATGTGGCATGAGTGTGGCACAGGTGAGCACTGATGTGGCATGGATAAGCATGAATGAGGCATGGATGGGCACGGATGGGCTATGGGTGAGCATGGATGGATACAGATGAGCCATGGCTGGACATGGATGAGCATGGCTGTGCATGAATGGGCATGGATGAGCATGGCTGGGCATGGATGAGCATGGCTAGGCATGAATGAGCATGGCTGGGCATGGATGAGCAAAGTTTGCCCGCACACACTTGTGGAATGGCATTAAACTTCAGTACTTAAAAATCTCCATAGGTGCCACTTTAATTTTTTTTTACAGGTTACATGTTTAGAGTTACAGAGGAGGTCTAGTGCTAGAATTCTTGCTATCACTCTATCGTTCACGGTGATACTGCACGTGTGTGATTTGAACGCCATTTACATATAAGTCCTTATGCTGGTTAAATTAGTAAACTATGAGAGTTAATAAAGGTCCTATATATATAGATATAGATTTGGTGCACTTTCTGAATGCAGGAGTTTTGGTGCACTTTTAGAAAGTGCACCACACCTTCAGGATCAAATAGAAGTCTATGGCAAAACGCAGCTAACCCAGGAAAGTTGCAAATGCATTGCTCAGCACCTGTGGTGCAGGTAAACCGCAGCACATCAGTGTGAAAGTAGCCTTCTAGGGAGCTCAACAGTAAGGGTTAATTTACTGTACATTTGTTGTTTGGGGGGTGGTAAAACCCCCATGTGTTTTTACCACCCCTGCCCCAACCGCACATCTTTTAGCTGCAGTGGCCAGAGATGTACACATGTCACAGCCACAGCAGGAATTATATGCCCTATCATGGTCGGTGGGTGTAGCACTTACCAAGCATGACCCATTTAAGTGAATGAGGCGGCTAAGCAAATGCCCTTCAACCTTGTTCAGTACAGCAAACAAGGGGTAAATGCAGGAAGCATGGTGTTGATTTCTCACCACCTGCTTTAACCACTTGGACCCCGCAGAAGCTGCAGGGCACAGGAAGGGTGGCCCTGGCCCCATTTACTTGAATGGGTCATGATTGGCAGGCAGTAGCACCCACCCACTTTAATAATTGTTTGGGGTATTCTGACAGCTGTGAACACCAGTTGTCAAAAGGCAATAGCCAGCAGCATGAAGTTACTTAAGCATGGATAGGGCAATCGAGTAAGCTAAGGAGAGAAAAACAAGTAAGGCCAGCTTTTAGTGTTTGGATAGTATCTCTAGAAAGAATTGAAATCATAGGTATCTAAATTTTCGATAACATATAAAGTACAAGGTCCAAAAACAACAAAAAAGGGTTCTAATCCATCACAGTAAGGAGCTTGATTGGCTCAAATGATATTCACCTAAACTTTAATTGAAATTTATATGAAAGATTTAATATATAAGAACTAACTAAAGATTTGTCAGTTAATCTCAATTTACTCCACAGATGACACATTTTTACCACTTGCCGACCACCTTACGCAGATGTACGTCGACACAATGGCACAGGCAGGAACATTGGCGTACCTGTACATCCCTTTAAATTTGCCGCCTCATGAGCGTGCTTGCGGGTCTCGGGAACTCGATGTTTCTGGGCGGCCCACGATTGTGGTCGGCAAAGGCAGAACAGGAGGATGCCTTTGTAGCTGGCCAGCTAGAACCTGACCTAGGTAGCTAATATAACCTACATATATATACAGCTAGGCCTAATAAGAACCTAATGTAGAGCACATGCTTAAATGTGAGAGACAAAAGCAAAGTTATTCACAGTTTAATTCATACCAGAAAGCATAGAGTTAAGCTTTTGTGACTCATCACAGGCCTTGGCCCAATCACAGCCAATCTCACATTGAGCAGAGTCTTGACCAGTCACAGCCAGCTTTGCATCCACTCTGTCTGGAAGGTTCCTAGTGCTGTACATGTGCTCTGCTAGATTGTTCCACATAGAGACACAGAGCCACATGCAGACAGCACAGCAAGCAGACATACAGAGCAGTTCTTATGGAAGCCAGGGGCAAAATTAGGTATTTATACAGTTATATATATGTTCTTATTGTAAATATTGTGATTAGAACTGTATACTGATTTAGCTGTGTGTTCACTTGTAGTTCGACCAAACCTGAGTCACTCATCACTCATCAAACCCAAACCATATCAAACCCGAACCATATCAAACCAGAACCGTATCAAACCCGAACCATATCAAACCCGAACCGTATCAAACCCGAACCATATCAAACCCGAACCGTATCAAACCCTAACCATATCAAACCCGAACCATATCATCCCTTCAAACCCTGCAAACCACAGTTATACTTTTCAGAGAAATCAGAGAATGCTTTGATAACTTACAGAGAGAGAGAGAGAGAGAGAGAGAGAGAGAGAGAGAGTAAATATAGGCATACCCCACTTTTAAGTACACAATGGGGTTTATTTACTAAAGCTGGAAAGCGTAAAATCAGGCTCACTTCTGCATAGAAACCAACAAGCTTCTAACCCCAGCTTGTTCAATTAAGTTTGGTAATAAAACCTGGAAGCTCATTTGTTTTTATGCAGAAGTGAGCCTGATTTTGCACTATCCATGTATAGTAAATAAACCCCATTGTGTACTTAAAAGTGGAGTATGCCTGTACTGAAGAAAGAAATATATCCACCATCTTATGTTAAATGACAAGATTGAATATTTCAACCACCATTTTCTGTTATACTTATTCATCACGAGTTTGTACATGGACTGTCTGCTGCAAAGCAGCAGTATTTTATATGAAGAAAAGTGAAGTTATTAAAGAAGTTATTTTAAGCATTTGGTGTGCTCTTTAAACCTACTGCTTCCATAGAACGGCAAAAGAGGAATTTCACAGTAATAGACAGTCTTGTTGGACTGAAAAGTCAGAGATATCACAATTCTTCTAATGCCACAGCGCATGAGGCACTTCATAGTGCTGCGCCTGCCACAGCCTTTGTAAACAAGGCATTCCCCTATTCTGCCTAGTGACACTGTCAATGATGGCTGTTCCCCGTGATCGGTCATCAGTGACGTGTCACGTGTAGCCACGCCCCCTAACAGTAAGAATCATTTCCTAGTACTGACTTAACCCCTGCAGCTCCACCTGTTTAACCCCTTCACTGCCAGTGTCATTTTTACAGTAATCAGTGCAAAAATGTGTCAAAAGTGTCTGATGTGTCTGCCATAAAGTCACAGTCACAATAAAAATCGCTGTTTGCCGCCATTACTAGTAAAAAATATATATTAATAAAAATGCCATAAAACTATCCCCTATTTTGTAGATGCTATAATTGCGCAAACCAATCAATAAACGCTTATTGCGGGTTTTTTTTACCAAAAATATGTAGAAGAATATTTATCGGACTAAACTTTTTTTTATATATATTTTTTTGGGATATTTATTATAGCAAAAGGTAAAAAATATAGATTTTTTTTTCAAAATTGACGCTCTATTTCTGTTTATAGCGCAAAAAAAAAAAAAAACGATGATCAAATACCACCAAAAGAAAGCTCTATTTGTTGGAAAAAAAAGAACGTCAATTTTGTTTGGGAGCCACGTCGCACGACTGCGCAATTGTCAGTTAAAGCGACACAGTGCCGAATCAGAAAGAGTGGCCTGGTCTTTGACCAGTAAAATGGTCAGGGGCTGAAGTGGGGAGAAATCTATTACCTTCTCTTTCCTTACAATTTCTTGTTTTATAACAACTACGGGGCATTAAATAGTGCAAAGTAACATGATTAGTGCAATTTCTAGGCAAGCCAGCACACAGTATCTTTCCCATTAGAAGTTGTATTATAGTATTTTTTTTTTAAACAAGCACATATATACATTTATATTTATTTATAATGAGAGAGTGTGATAGTTTCACTATAATTAAAACATGTCTATCATGTCGGGATTAAGACCATGCTTTTGAAGCAGATTAGAAAACAGATGTATTTTCATCAGAAGGAGCTGTGTTTATTTGTCTTTTCAATTTGTATCCCAGCTTCCCGTTGTGCACTTTACATATCAGAGAAGAAAGCCGCCAAGCTGTTGTTAAAAGCAATTTACTGTTTACATTTCTGTTTTGGTTGGAGTAGACAAAATATCTCATTTACATAGCTCATAACGCAGTTTCAGCCAATGGCATTTGTCTTTTGAAATAATCTACAATGCAATATGCATGAGGATAATTTATTGAGTCTGGGATATGGCTGCTATTCATTTGGCAAAACCATTAAAACATTTTAAGTCCGCTTTTTTAATTTTATTCTTTATTCACTGTGGATATTATATATATATATATATATATATATATATATATATATATATATATATATATATATAGAGAGAGAGAGAGAGAGAGAGAGAGAGAGAGAGAGAGAGAGAGATAGTAACAGGTTAAAAAGACACATCAGAAGTTAGTACTTTTATCACCTTCCCGATACAGTGTTCAAGCACCAGATTGCCCATTTTGTCATGTGTTTCCCATACACAGAACATTCCCCCTTGCTCTGCACAATTCAGCACTTTGTGCCTCGGTGGCCTATTGCCAGGCCAAGGGTTGTCACCGGGATTCCCACTCCATACAACTTTTTTAACTCACTAAATGAAGAAAATTTACTGAACGTTTTTAGTACATCTGCTGAAAACTAAAACAAAACAAACCAGGGCTTTTTTTTCCCCCGGGAACATGGGGGAATGCAGTTTCGACACCTCCAGCACTGTATGTAATGGCAAGGGCTGTGCTGGAAGGTCTATTGATGCTGGCTGCGGCGCAATCAATTGTCATTGGAGGGGATCTATTTTTACAGGGAGGTCTATTGTTGCTGGTGGGTCATCTATTGTTGCTGGGGGTGGGTCTTATGTTGCTGGGTCAATTGTTATACTGGGAGGGGTCTACTTTTGGGGAGGAGGTTTATTGTTGCTGACTGCTGGAGGATCTGTTGATGCTTTTAGGAGTCTATTGTTGCTGAGTGGGTATTTTGTTGGGGTGGTCCATTGTTATTGTTGTTGGGGATCTATTGTTGCTAGCTGCAAGGGATCTATTTAACTGCTAAGAAAACACAGATCTGCACCTGCTCATCTTGGTATATTGATTATATCGTCCCTAAGGGTCCTTTCACACGGAGCGGACCGTTTTTTCGGTCCGCTCCGTCCGTGTGCCCGTCATCTCAGCTCACTGTGCAGGGACCGCCCCGTCTCTCCTCCGCTCTCCCCTATGGGGAGTCGGATGGAAACGGACCGTCTGTCCGTTTGCATCCGATCCGTTTGGCCGGACGGAAGAAAAATAGGACATTCTTCCGTCCGCAAAAACGGATGCGGATCTAGCGGACGTTAGCGGATGCATCATCCGCTAACGGATCCGCTCCCATAGGGAAGCATTACAAGTCCGTAAACGGACTTGTAATGAGCGGACCGTTCGTCCACTAGTGTGAAAGGGCCCTTACTCACATAAGGTAATGAAAAGAAAAGATATATCCAGGTTTTAGAGCAGCATATGGTTTCATCTAGACAATGGGGGTTATTTACGAAAGGCAAATCCACTTTGCACTACAAGTGCACTGCAGATCTGAGGGGGACATGCAAGGAAAATAAAAAACAGCATTTTAGCTTCCACATGATTGGATGAAAAAATCAGCAGAGCTTCCCCTCATTTCAGATCTACAGATACTACAGATACACCAGCATAATTCTAATTTCCCGCCGGGCGTATCATTGTTTTGTATCCACAAAACATGATACGCCGGAATAACGCTAAGAGACGACTGGCGTAAGTATATTACACCGTTGTCTCTTAGTTGTAGTGTTACGCTGGACGCTAGGGGCGCTCCCGTTGGATTTCCGCGTCCAATATGCAAATTAGCGAGTTGCGCTAATCCACAAACGTACGAGCGCCCGGCGCGTTCCCTTTACGTCGTTTGCGTAAGCGTATCTCTGGCGTAAAGCTACCCCTGCTATATGGAGGTGTACGCAATGTTAAGTATGGACGTCGGGCCAGTGTCGATTTTTTCGGCGTTCAGGTCCTTTGCGTAACCCGTTTGCGAATAGGGAATTGCTTAAGTTACGTACACATAATTTTCATTGACTATTTGCGACGTGATTTCACGCATGCGCACTAGGATATGTCCACCGCCGGCGCATTCGCAGTGTAAAAAAAGCATGGTTTGCGTCGGGTCATTCATAATTATAATAAAACACGCCCCCCCTAGTAACTTTGAATTACACCCGCGAACACTGGGCCCATTTACGCTACGCCGCCGTAAGTTACAGTGGCATTTCTTTGAGGATAAGGAAAATTCCGCTGTGACTTACAGCGGCGTAGCGTAAATGGGACACGCCGCGCGGGCGGCCAACGTATGTGGATCTGGCCCCAGGTGTTTAACTGTCCTGCCTGCAGTCCAGACCTTTCACCAACTGAAAATATTTGACGCATCTTGAAAGGAAAAATACAACAAAGAAGACCTGGGATTGCTGAGCAGTTAAAATCCTATATCTGGCAAGAATGGGACAACTCTCCTCTCCAAAAACTCCAGCAACTGGTCTCCGCAGTTCCCAGATGTTTACAGAGTGTTAAAAGAAGAAGGGCTGCTACACCAAATTTCAAACTGATTAATTTTTTTCTTAAATTGGTAAATTTTCTCATAATCCAGTAGCTTTGCAGTGAGTTTTTATAATTTTCAACTTTTTTCAGCTTTTTTCAACGTTTTTTTCATTAGCGTTTTTTAGCGTTTATTAGCTTTTTTAGTGTTTTTCCACGTTATCGTTTTTTGTTGAAATTTTTTTTTTTTATTCAATAGATCAAAAACGTTAAAAAACGCCGGTGAGTGAATTTTTTGAGTGTATACTGACGTTTATCAGCGTTTATCAGCGTTAGAGCGTTTTTACAGCCTAAAATGTCTCTCAGAACCCACTAGTTTTGTTTTAGTTTTTTTTACTGCTAAAGAACGCCACTGCCCAAAACTGCTGATAACAGCTGCTGATGTGCATGGACACATAGGATAACATGATGGAGAGTTTATTGACTGTAGAAAAAAACGTCTACTGCCAAAAACAGCTGCTGTAAAAACGTCCAGTGTGCATGAGGCCTAAAAAATAGTGCTGAAATGTTTTTATTTTTTCATATTTTCTCTTTAATTTCTGACCAACTGCATGATGAAGAGTGTGGCTTTTAACTTAAAGCAAAACTAAATGCCCCGTACACACGATCGGAATTTCCGATGGAAAAAGTCAGATGGACTTTTTCCATCGCATATTCTGTTCATGTGTAGCCCCATCTGAGTTTTTTCATCGGAAATTCCAATGAATTCCATCGGAGTTTAGATATAGAACATTTTTTTCGATGGAATTACGACGGAATTCCAATGTGATTTGGCCGAGCAAAAGCCCAATCTTGTGTACGCGGAATTAGCCTCTGTTTGATCTGCAGCTGCCATGATGCTGCTCATTTGATCAGTTATGACTGCAGCCATTTAATGGTTTGACTGGTTGAGAAAACAAGCAAATGTGACAGTTAGCAATCTTTGTATGCTGGGAATGTAACTGTTTTTTTAAACTATTAAATCTATGAGTTTAGTTCCTCTTTAATATTTTGAGCTAAAGTGTTGTTTTTTTTCCCATCTCAGAAAGTTGGGAGGTATGCCCTTGTTATTTCTATGTTTCTATGATATCACTTATGCCCTGTACACACGATCGGTTCATCCTCTGTAAACGGAACTGATGGATTTTTTCATCAGATATCCGATGAAGCTGACGGTATGATTCTGTCTGGAATTACGTACCAAAAGCGTTCTGCGTTTTATACTGTAGGCCTGCAATTTTTAGGAATAACTCACTTAAATTTGTCCAAACCAGAGTCTAGTAGACATCCCGGGTATGATAAAGTTTGAAACACAAAATCATAAAATTATAATATAATAAATAACTATAAATAATTATAACAAATAATAATGTAATTATAATAAAAATTATTCACTAATGTAATCAAATCAAAATCACTGAAATTTGCTCAGTTGCAGAATTGTCGCTGTCATTACTTTTATTTTTTTATGACGAATTTCCCACAAATCGCTATCGCTCAATTCTGCAAGTGATTATCATTTATTATCGCTGTTTTCTAGCTGCTCTAAAATCACTTTTGACATAAAGGGACACTTTTGGTTGCTATGGACAATCTACAGTTTGCAGGCACAAAAAAAATGTTTTTATTATGTAAAAGAACATGCAGGGCACTGGGCAGACCACTAGGGACAGGGGGGGTGTGTACTTTTTACATACAGTACTGTAATCTATAAGATTACAGTATTCTGTATGTAATGTGTTTGTTTACTTTTTTGAATTTGCCGCCGTTCTCTGCCCCCGTGCGCAGTTACGTCGCAGGGAACGGAGATCGGCGGCGCGCGGGCACTGTGTGAGTCGAATGGAGGACGCCACTCGCTCACACAGCGGGGATGCATCGCTGGATCCAGGGACAAGGTAAGTACAGTACCCGCCTGGATAAACAGGTAAGCCAGCGCGCGCTGCAGGCTCTGCATTCACCCCGAGCGCGACTCGGGGGTATCAATATTTCGATGAAAAATCCATCCTGAGTCGCGCTCGGGGATACCGGCAGGGGGGTTAAAAAAACATTTGTGTCAGAACGCGGTGACGTAAAACACAACGACGTGCTGAGAAAAATGAAGTTCAATGCTTCCGAGCATGCGTCGACTTGATTCTGAGCATGCATGGATTTTTAACCGATGGACTTGCCCACAGACGATCGTTTTTTCCTATGGATTTTTTAACCATCAGATCATTTTAAAACAGGTTCTACGTTTTCTCACCGATGGGGAAAAAAACGATGGGGCCCACACACGATCGATTCGTCCGATGAAAACGGTCCATCAGACCTAGGAAATAAGGGAAATAAGGGAAATCACAAGTTGTACACATTGACCTGTGACATATTTCGCAGTCCTCCATCTCTAAAAGTGTTTTGTCAGTAACAGAAAGTATTTAAGGGCACATAAAAAAAGAAAACTGTGGACATAAAGGCAATAGAAGGCCATTGGCATTAAATTTGCTGATAAAATATCTAAACACATTTACTATGGATTTTTTTTTTTTACTTGCGACATATTACAGAAAACAAACCAGTGCGGTTTTTGTCGTTAAAGGTCTAAAATATCAGCAATGTTTCCTGACATTTGGTAAAGGGCATGTAAGCAAAATTAATTACTATCAACTTCACTTTTATTCACATCAAACGGGCAAACTGTAGGTTGCAAAAATACAGAAATAATCCCCAAGAGCCTTATATGTTAATGACAATGCTTGATAATTTGAATAAATGGAGATTGCTCCTACCCAATACAGATAAAGAAGGTTTTACACAATATATGCAAATATTTAACCTATTAACCCTTTTGCTACTAGGCGCTGCCTTCCATTATACATCTCAGATGGCCAAACCAGTTTTGTTCCTAAAGCGATATTGTCACCTTGACCACTAAGGGAAAGCAATAGTGTCTATGTAAAGGGGTCTTCCTTCCTTCATTGGAGCTGGAACCAACATCTCCCGTGTCTGATGCTTGCCAAGCAATGCTGTTACTTCCTCCATCCTGTTACGGTGCTTGGGCCTAGCAATTGGCTGCTAGACCCGAACACTGTCACATGGTAGGACGTCACACCTTCCCCCAATTCCGTAAAGCAGCAGAAAGAGCAGCAAAGAAGTATTGGCAAGGTACAATAGGTATCAGTGGCCAAGGTGACAATAGGGTTGATTTACTAAAGGCAAACAGAGTGTTCACTTTGCAAGTGTAGTTGAACATTGCAAGAGAATTTTCTCCAGCACTTAGTGAATGTGGTGAAATTTCACCTTGCAAAGAATACCCAATCACGTGCAAGGAAAAATAAACAGTATTTTTGCTTACACCTGATCAGATTATAGAAGTCAGCAAAGCTTCATCTCATTCACTAAGCTCTTTGGAATATCCCCTTGCAAAGTAAAGAATGTATTTGCCTTAGTAAATCAACTTCATAGTCTATTTAATTTGTAAATTATAAAAAAAATTGAGAGGTTTCGAAAGATTTGCCTAAACTGTATACTTTGTAAAAACGTAGGATCTTACAAAATTCAGACAGATATATATAAGACCTATATTGTGCTAGCCACGCTATTTATCAAACTTCATAATCATTTTAGAGGTATCATTTTAGTATAACACTAGATAGTTTAAGTAGAAAAGGGTTTTAACGTAAGTCACTTATTTCATTTTGTGTATTTTCAACCGTCTCTGTTGCTCCTCCATCCAAACTGGAGACACCCCAAGACAGGAGCTCTGTTACTGGCCAGATCACCAGGTGAAAAATAAAAGAAAAAAAATGTTAGTGAATAAATATATTTTTGCAGAAAAAAAACATCATATGCAGCCACTTCTGCCCCATCAAATACAGCCACTGTGCCCCATCAAATGCAGTCACTGTGCCCGTCAAATCCAGCCATTTTGCCTGTCAAATCCAGCCACTGTGCCCATCAAATGCAGCCATTGTGTCTGTAAAATGCAGCCACCTTTGCCCATGAAATATAGCCACTGAGCCCCGCCCACCTACTCGCTGACTGCCCGACACCTACCCTATCTAGATGGGGGATCAGGCGGCGAACTGTGGGGTGGTGTGATGAGCAGAGAGTCAGGTGGAAGCTCCTGTATTTTACTCTCTTCTTCTTGCATCCAATCAGAGCACCTGTGCCTTCAGCCAATCAGGTGATGGGTATAAGACCCACGCCACCTGATTGGCTGAGATGCGGTTCAATGTTAGAAAAGCGAATATTCATTCGCTTTCTAACACACCTGGTGATAAATACAAACAACTACTTCAAATAATGCTAAATCCAAAATACAGGGCCCTTAAAAAAGTATTCACGCCCCGTGAAATGTTCTACATTTTGTCATGTTACAACCAAAAACGTAAATGTATTTTATTGGGATTGTATGTCATAGACCAACACAAAGTGGCATATAGTTGTGAAGTGGAAGGAAAATTATAAATGGTTTTTATTTATTTTTTACAAATAAATATATCAAAAGGGTGGCGTGCATTTGTATTCAGCCCTCTTTACTCTGATACCCCTAACTAAGATCTAATGGAACCAATTGCCTTCAGATGTCACCTAATTAGTAAATAGAGTCCATCTGTGTGTAATTTAATCTCAGTATAAATACAGCTGTTCTGTGAAGCCCTCATAGGTTTGATAGAGAATCTTAGAGAACAAACAGCATCATGAAGCCCAAGGAACACACCAGACAGGTCAGGGATAGAGTTGTGGAGAAGTTATAAGCAGGGTTAGGTTATAAAAAAAATCCCAAGCTTTGAACATCTCAGAGCACTGTTCAATCCATCTTCTGAAAATGGAAAGAGTATGGCACAAGTGCAAACCTACAAAGATATCACAATCCACCTAAACTGACAGACCGGGCAAGTAGAACAATAATCATTGAGAAGCCAAGAGGCCCATGGTAACTCTGGGAGAGCTGTAGAGATCCACACCTCAGGTGAGAGAATCTTTCCACAGGACAACTATTAGTCATGCACTCAACAAATCTGGCTTTTATGGAAGAGTAGCAATAAGAAAGCCATTGTTATAAGAAAGCCAGAAGAAATCTCATTTACAGTTTGCAAAAAAGCCATGTGGAGGCCAAAATGTAACTTTTTGACCTAAAAGCAATTTGCTATGTGTGGTGGAAAATACTGCACGTCACCCTGAACACATCATCCCCACCGTGAAACATGGTGGTGGCAGCATCATGTTGTGGAGATGCGTTTCTTCAGCAGGGACATGGAATCGGGTCAGAGTTGACGGAAAAATGGATGGAACCAAATACTGGGCAATCTCACAAGAAAACCTGTTATGCCCCATACACATGACCGGATTTTCCGTTGGAAAAACCTTGGATGTTTTTTTCCGACAGAATTCCGCTTAAGCTTGGCTTGCATACACATGGTCACACAAAAGGTCTCTGAACTTTCGTCCGTGAAGAACGATGAAAAATTCTATTCACAGATGCTCTCCATCCAATCTGACAGCTTGAGCTATGGTGCAATGAAGAATGGGCAAAGAAAATTCACTCTCTAGATATGCAAAGCTGGTGGAGACATACCCAAAAGGACTTGCAGCTGTAATTGCAGGGAAAGGTGGTTCTATAAAGTATTGACTCAGGGGGGCTGAATACAAATGCACGCCACACTTTTCACATATTTATTTGTAAAAAAAAGGAAAAAAATATTTATAATTTTTCTTCCACTTCGCTTTGTGTTGGTCTATCACAGAGTCTTACGGAGTCTTAAAGGACTGTGTAAACAAAATAACCACATGCTAAAATAATCAAACAATCAAAGTGTCCATAAAGAAACCATTAGCAATGACGAGTGGTGATACACTTCAAATAATAATTCATCCAGTCTATTTGGTTAGTGCACTCATCTATACATGCTGTGCAAGTGCTTAGGTATCCAATGGTGATAAATCCAGTGATAATAATATACTGCTATGCACATCAAAGTTCCCTTCATCGGGCACTCCACACTATGCTCTCGCCTCCTGTAGAGACACTGTAGGGTGTCTATTTGCCCTTAGGGGTATCAATCCAGCGTTTTGCAACTCCACTGTAAGTTCATTGGCTCCTGTTCCCTTATATGGTATCCCTCATATATACTGTATGTGTCATAAGAGTAAGGAGAAAACTGACATAGTGTTTAACTGTATACAAACACCATCATTTATTCAACAAAAAAAAAGCTAACACTCACATTTACAGATGCACTATTCCTGGTGCACACAGGTGCTTCGCTATGTGTAGTGGGGGTATGAGCTCCCCTTAAATCTCTCACAGTACAAAAGTGAGCACACCCCTCACATTTTTGTAAATATTTTATTGTCTTTTCATGTGACAACACAGAACAAATTACACTTTTCTACAATGTAAAGTAGTGAGTGTACAGCTTGTATAAGTGTACATTTGCTGTCCCCTCAAAATAACTCAACACACAGCCATTAATGTCTAAACCACTGGCGAGAAAAGTGAGTACACCCCTAAGTGCAAATGTCAAAATTGGGCCCAAATTGACAATATTTTGTGTGACTACCATTATTTTCCAGCACCACCTTAATCCCCTTGGGCATGAAGTTCACCAGAGCTCCACAGGTTGCCACTGGAGTCCTCTTCCACTCCTCCATGATGACATAACGGAGCTGGTGGATGTTACAGACCTTGCGCTCCTCTACCTTCCATTTAAGGATGCCCCAAAAATGCTCAATAGTCTTTTAGGTGACCACAGTTCAGAGGTGAGGAAGTGCATTGTTGGTAATTGGTTGCTATTAATTTGAACAGACATGTTAGTTTTCCATTTTTAATAACATTTTTGTAGAAAAATAATTTAGTTTTAAAGAATCCATGCTCCTGCAAAATCGGAATTTGCATCAATGAACTGTTGTCACCATAAGAAGCCACTGATAATATTTAGTAATTAATTTCAAATTAGTTACTAATTTAATCTCAGAGGCATTTCATTCTTTGTGAATGACTTGTTAAACTATAAAATTTGCAATACTTTGATAATTGATTATAAACATGTTTTTTTTTAGATTGCTTTTTATAATTCAGTTATGAAATTGTAATGCAATTTTCTTTCGCTAATTAAATATGCAAACAAAACAATGTCAATCAAAATAACAAAATCTACACATTCTATTTATTCTATTTATTCTACGGATCACTAAAAACCTTTAGCAGCTATTTGGAAAGTGGGGGTGAATAATGAGAGCAGGACAAAATAAAAATGCAGCAGGCCCATGATAAGCTCCACTTATTGATGAACCTCTTGATAAAGTCATGTGAGTAGTGACGAAACACATCGGAACCGAGCCTGTGACGCCATTGCGTACAAACGGGAAGCAGACAGCTGCACTCCTCACATTTTTGTAAATATTTTATTATATCTTTTCATTTGACAACACTGGTTATTTAAACTTTGGTTAAAAAAAAGCCAACTTGCTTTAAAATGTAACCGATGGATACCTAACCGATAGGTCAAAACCGAACGTTAGTAGGCACGACCATCAGTTAAAAATTCACGCATGCTCAGAATGAAGTTGACGCATGCTTGGAAGCATTGAACTTCATTTTTTTCAGCACGTCGTTGTGTTTTACGTCACCGCGTTCTGACACGATCGGTTGGACTGATCGTGTGTACGAGGCTTTACATCCACCAGCTCCGTTATGTCGTCATGGAGGAGTGAAAGAGTACTCCAGTGGCAACCTGTGAAGCTCTGGTGAATGCCCAAGAGTGTTGGAAAATAATGGTGGCCACACAAAATATTGACAATTTGGGCCCAATTTGGACATTTGCACTTAGCGGTGTACTCACTTTTGTTGCCATCGGTTTAGACATTAATGGCTGTGTGTTGAGTTATTTTGAGGGGACAGCAAATTTACACTGTTATACAAGCTGTACACTCAATACTTTACATTGTAGCAGTGTAATTTATTCAGTGTTGTCACATGAAAAGATGTAAAATATTTACAAAAATGTGAGGAGTGTACTCACTTTTGTGAGATACTGTACATCCACTAATCCTCGCCCCTGTATGCGCAGTGGCTGGCTGTCTGTTTCCCGATTGTACGCAATGACGTCACAGGCTCTGTCCCGATGTGTTTCGTCACTACACAAATCACTATCAATAAGTGGAGCTGACACGGGCCTATTATCTGCCTGCTCAACTGGGTTAGGCAGAAAGATCCCCTGCTCTCCAACGCGGGCATGTTACCGCACGCTATATCCCTTACACATGCACTGCTATCCACACCAGGGGAGGGATTCCAGACCCCAAGTCTTGCAAGATGGGAGCAAGATCTGAACTGCACATTTTCCGCCGCAAAAGCACAAAACATACTCATGTTCACACATAAGTCAAGACAACCCAGACAGCATGGACTAATATAAAACAACTAAGAAAACTAAAAAACAATCTGCATAGTAGTCAACTAGTAGACGCTTGGCGCGCACTAAATCCGGCGACACGAGATTATACCTTCTATTCTCCTGTACATGGGTGCTATTCGCGTATTGACCATATCCTCGTTGATCACTACTTATTGGAGGAGGTGGTGAATGCGACAATAGAGCCCATGACTATATCAGACCATGCCCCAATCAGTGTGTCCTTTAATGTTTCAGGTAACCCGAGGCCACCCCAAATTTGGAGACTAAACGAGGAATTATTAAAGGATGCAAATAGCCTAATCAGGGTTCAAAAGGAGTTAGAAGAATACTTCAAAATAAATGATACAAGTGACATATCTAAAGCCACATTATGGCATGCCCACAAGGCCTTAATTAGAGGCACGTTGATATCAGAGGGAGCAAGAAAGAAAAAAGAGAACCGGCTTCAAAAAGAGAAAATAATCAAGGAAATAGACAAGTTAGAACAAAAACATAAAAGAGGGGCCCAGCAACAAGATCTATATCAAGAATTAGTTAATAAACGCAACCAACTTAAAAATCTTCTATTTCAAGAAACTAAAAGAGATCTACAGATAATTGCAAAAGAAAGATACATGGGAGGCAATAAAACCAGTAAACACCTGGCAAAGTTGGTTCAGAAAAAGAAAGGAAGAAACTTTATAGGAAAAATCAAAAACGAACAAGGAGAGGAGGTATATAAAACAAAAGATATAGCTGAAACGTTCCGAGCGTATTATGAAAATTGATATGCAGTTAAACAGAAAAATTGGGAAAACGAGGAGAAAAGAACTAAAACCTCAGATTTTCTGCAGGGGGCGGGACTTCCATTAGTAAAACCAATAGATGCATCAACTATGGACAGGCCGATTACAGAAAAGGAAGTACAATTAGCGTTATCGGGTACAGCATTAGGGAAAAGCCCTGGGCCCGATGGCTTCACTGTACTCTACTATAAAAAATGTAAGGATATTCTCATACCTCGACTATGTCAATATTTTAATGGTCTAGGAAAGGACTATGTCCTGAGTAGAGAAGCCGCTGAGGCAATAATAACCGTTATTCCGAAGGAAGGCAAGGATTCCATGATTTGCTCGAGCTATCGGCCAATATCTCTGTTAAATACAGATTTAAAACTGTTCGCAAAGATATTGGCCGAGAGAATAAAACGCAAGATGGCGGGGCTGATTCACCCCGATCAGACAGGTTTTATTCAGGGACGAGAGGGGAAGGACAACGGGGTAAGGACCCTCCTCCTGATTCAGGAAATGAGGAGAAGTGGAGTCCCCAGTCTACTCCTGTCGATTGACGCCGAGAAAGCGTTCGATAGGGTAGACTGGGGATTCATGTTACAAACCTTGGAAGCCATGGGATTCGGAAGTAGGATGATGGGGTGGATTGGAACTCTATACAAAGCCCCAACTGCTAGGATTAAAATTAATGGAGGCCTCTTCCAATATTTCTTAATGGAAAATGGAACGAGGCAGGGGTGTCCCCTCTCACCACTATTATTTGTACTGTCCCTCGAACCTTTTCTATCTAGAATACGTAAATGCCCTGAAATAAATGGAATTAAGGTGGGAAAAGAAGAACATAAGTTAGCGGCATTTGCAGACGACGTGCTCTTTTACCTGACCAATCCTAAAACTTCTATCCCAGAACTATTAAATGTATGTAATCAATATGGGGAAATTTCAAACTTTAAATTAAATATTAATAAAACGGAAATATTAAATGCTAGCACACCCAAGAAAGAAATGCTAACCCTCAGAGTAAAACATAAATTCCCATGGGTAAAAGAGCTTAAATATCTTGGTATCTATTTGGCGAGCACGGAAAAAAGAATCTACGAAATTAACTACATCCCCTTGATAGAAGAAATTAAAAATGAAATAACCAGAATAAAAAATAGACAAATCTCGTGGTTTGGACGAATACATTTTTGTAAAATGGTGTTGATACCTAAGATTTTATACAAGTTCCAGATGATCCCGATTAAACTCCCAAAACAACTGATCCGTACTCTCCAAAAATTGATTATGAATTATATTTGGGGAAATAAGAAACACAGGATATCCTTCCAGACCCTCAGACAGACTAAAAATAAGGGGGGACTGGCCATCCCGGATCTCAAAAAATATTATGATGCAATAATTCTGTCGCGAGCAGTGGAATGGGCCAGAGTAAACACAGAAAAAAGATGGGTTATTTTGGAGAATACTCTCGCAAACGTGAAATTAGAAAAAATAATATGGAATCCCCCACAATTTAGAGCACTTGGCACAGAAACACATACAATCACAAATAATGCACTTAAGGTATGGGATTATACACAAAAAAAAAATAGATAAAAATGTTAACTCCCCCCTCATTTTCTTAAAAGATAATGATTACTTCCCCCCGGGGAAAATAGAGGTGGGGGGAAACTGGATTAAAAATGATAAGGCACAAGTAAGAGATATAACACACCAAGGACACGTATTAGCATATAGGCAAATAGAGAAAAAATAACATTTTATGACACTAATGAATGGAGGTACCAACAGTTAAACCACTTTATTCAAAAACTTCCCCAACCTTTAAGAACTGGGGACCAACTTTCAGACATAGAAAAATTATGTTCCCTGGAAAGCAGGAAGGGAACTATATCTAAGATTTATAAGATTTTAATACAGTGGGAGGAATTAGAGGTACACCCCTTCATTAAAAAATGGGAGAAGTAATTAGGGTCACGTTGTGATAGGTCCACAATAGATAACATTTTAAAACTGACCCATACCTCGGCTATTGACAGCCGATCCGCCAAAATGAATTTTAAATGCTTATCAGGCTGGTACAGAACACCAGAAAAACACCAGAAAAACTTTTATGACCGGCCAGTCAGCAGACTGTTGGAGGGGCTGTAAATCACCCGGAACCATGGCCCACCTTTGGTGGGAATGCCCAAAGGTTAAAACCTATTGGGAAAAGATCCTGAAGATAATAGAAGAGATCACAAAGAGATCACAAAGGAAAAAATAAAAACAGAGCCATGGACGGTACTCTTCTATGGAGGGGGAGAAGGGATTAAGAAATATAGGAAATCATTGGTACCACACCTATTAAATGCCGCCAAAAGGCTGATACCAAGGAAGTGGCAGGAAATAGAATGTCCCACGATATGGGAATGGATAGATACCGTGGAGGAAACATACATGATGGAAGACCTAAGAGATAGTTCAGAAGAAAACTGGGACAGTACAAAATGGGAAAATTGGAGAGTTTTTAAAAGATCATGGAGCTATGTAGAAAACCTGCGGCCGGAGGCAAAACTAGCTCAATAAGATAAGAGAACATCAAATGGTGTGGTGGAAGGGAGGGAAGGAGGGAGGGGGTGGGGGGGATGGGGGGGTTGGTTTAAAAGGGGAATAAATATATAAATAAATGTATTTATAAAATGTGCAAAGAGCAAAAACTCAAAACATATATATATAATAAACTCAAACAAAGGAAAAAAAAAAAAGAGAAAACTTCCACAAATGATGCAAACCTGAAACAGAGACGAAAATTAAGCACCCCTACTATGAGCTGGTCTCTTGTGTGCAGTAAAGGCTGACTGTGGAAAGACAAAAAAAAAAAAAAGACATTAATGGCTGTGTGTTGAGTTATTTTGAGGGGACAGCAAATGTACACTGTTATACAAGCTGTACACTCAATACTTTACATTGTAGCAGTGTAATTTCTTCAGTGTTGTCACATGAAAAGATGTAAAATATTTACAAAAATGTGAGGAGTCTACTCACTTTTGTGAGATACTGTACATCCACTAATCCTCGCCCCTGTATGCGCAGTGGCTGGCTGGCTGTTTCCCGATTGTACGCAATGACGTCACAGGCTCTGTCCCGATGTGTTTCGTCACTACACAAATCACTATCAATAAGTGGAGCTGACACGGGCCTATTATCTACCTGCTCAACTGGGTTAGGCAGAAAGATCCCCTGCTCTCCAACGCGGGCATGTTACCGCACGCTATATCCCTTACACATGCACTGCTATCCACACCAGGGGAGGGATTCCAGACCCCAAGTCTTGCAAGATGGGAGCAAGATCTGAACTGCACATTTTCCGCCACAAAAGCACAAAACATACTCATGTTCACACATAAGTCATCCATATGCACACGGATACAGGAGACCAACTAAAAGATCCTTACGGGGTGGTACAGGACACCAGCTGTCCTTGGGAAGCTCTTTCCAACAGCTTCAGACCGGTGCTGGTGGTGCCAGACGGAAAAGGGTACGTTGCTCCATATCTTTTGGTCCTGTCCCCGCATCCCGCAGTATTGGTCGGAAGTCGGGCGGATAATACAGAATTTCACGGACCGTGTCGTGCTGGACGACCCTGCATATTTTTTCCTGCATGCGCATGATACCCCTGTGCGGGTGTACAGGAAATCGGTGGTTCGTCACCTGCTAGACACGGCAAAAGCGTGTATCCCTCTTCGCTGGAAATCCCCGGACCCACCGTTCATAGCCATGTGGCTGCGAAAGGTGGATGAAATTTTAAAAATGGAAGGCCTTATCCTTACAAGTCAGAATAGGCAAGAGCTGTTTACTACAACCTGGCGACTCTGGAATGTATTTATATACTCAGAGAAGGGGAAAACCCTGTGGGGTGGAAACACCTCAGATTAAACCGTTGGAGAGTTGGGCGATTCCTTAAATATGGTGGGAAAAAAAAACACATGGTGATCCATGTTCGTGAATCCCCCCCCTTTTATTTGTTGTCTACCCCCCTCTCCTTCAATCCCGTTCTATATCCCTCTCTTCTACCCCTCTGGACTATTTTCTCTATACCTCTCAGGGCTTGGTCCCCACTCCGAACCTTCACTCCCTCCTTCTCTTCTCTTCACTCTCTTATGCTACTTTGAAAAGAAGGGGGGCGGAGCCCATGGGGCCGCAGTGGCACAGCTTAGATGGTGTGTAGGAGATGACTGGCGGAAGGGGGGCTCTGCAGTGGGCATATGCTAAGACGATGTTGTTGGCTGTCGTGGCTCGGTCCCACTGCGGGTGGGCCTGGCTCGCGGGCCGGTGTTTACGCGGGCCCGTGGAGGAGTACTCCCACGCAGCAGTGTTGCCCCGAGATCAATAGACCCTTTTGTACTATACACTGTCTCTACCTGTATATGTATCTTTGTAACTGGCTGTGTTGTTGTGGGGTTCCATGTGGACCCGTTCCCTTGTTGTATAAATAAAAAAAAAAAAAGAAAGATCCCCTGCTGAGCAAGCGGATCACAACCACAATGAGAGGGCCCTAAAAAGCAATGGAGACAATTATAATAAATTATTTTTGGTTATTTTTTTGCAACTGCTGCTTTTTTTTTGTCCTGCTCTCATTAATCACCCCACTTTTCAATTAGCTGCTAAAAGATTTTTAGCGATCCGTAGAATAAATAGAATGTGTAGATTTTGTTATTTTGATTGACATTGTTTTGTTTGCATATTTAATTAGCGGAAGGAAATTGCATTACAATTTCATAACTGAATTATAAAAAGCAATCTAAAAACGTATTTATAATCAATTATTGAAGTATTGCAAATTTTATAGTTTAACAAATCAGTCACAATAGAATGAAATGCCTCTGAGATTAAATTAGTACCGTAATACATTTGAAATGAATTACTAAATGTTATCAGTGGCTTCTTATGGTGACAACAGTTCATTGATGCAAAGATTTTGCAGAAGCATGGATTCTTACAACAAAATTATTTTTCTACAAAATGTTTTAGAAAATGGCAAACTAACCTGTCTGTTCACATCAATAGCAACCAATTACCAACAATGCACTTCCTCACCTCTGAACTGTGGTCAAGTGTCTTATGCCGCGTACACACGATTGGAATTACTGATGAAGAAAAATCTGTGTTTAGAAATAGAACATGTTTTATTTTTTTCCGATGAAAAAAAAACGATAGGAAATTCCTATTGTCTGTGTACAACGTCAAGTTGACGCATGCTTGGAAGCATCGAACTTCATTTTTCTCGGCTCGTCGTAGTGTTTTATGTCACCGCATTTTGGACGGTCGGATTTTAGGCCATCGGAAATTTGGATCTTGTGTACAGGGCATTAGTAGGGCCAAACATTGAGTTTTTCCTATGATCCCGATTCCTCCCTATAAAGGTTAAGATTCCCAAATCACAAAGTGTTTTTTTTGGAGAGATAGTTGTTGTTGATTTCTGAAAACTGCTATACATTGAGTCACAGACACATTCACTGTGTGTTGGGTAGTCCTGAAGCATCAGCAGGTACTGATCACCATCAAAATGTAGACCCAGATATAGAGACTGGGGGCTTGAGAACCAATAGATAAATAGATAGTGCAGCGCAAAAAATGTATTAACATAGGGTAAACATAAGAAAAACAAAATATCCATAGGTGCACTAATAATCCAAAGTGAGTACGAGGAACCAAATCCAAAGTGTGATTGATGAAAACAGAAGAAACCTCCACCGAGAAAGGTAAGAATGGCCTCTCACCTTGTTGCCTAGACCAAAAAGATCAAACAGCATGTAGTAACAAGGACCTCCTTATTCATCTGATCAATCCAACAGCGGATCACTCATTGCGGCATCAGTGGACTCAACGCCAAGTGCGATTATGCAAAAAAATTAAAAGGAATCTAGTGCTCTCTGAAGCATACTAAAAATGTATTGCATAGAAATATTACACTTACATAAAAAGCACTCGTTCCTGAGTGCTAGGTAAACAGCCAAAAAAACGGGATCCACCAACAAGTTGTTAGGACACACGGTGTGCAGTCGCGGGTGATGTCACTGCACACTGTGTGTCCTAACAACTTGTTGGTGGATCCCGGTTTTTTGGCTGTTTACCTAGCACTCAGGAACGAGTGCTTTTTATGTAAGTGTAATATTTCTATGCAATACATTTTTAGTATGCTTCAGAGAGCACTAGATTCCTTTTAATTTTTTTGCATAATCGCAATTGGCGTTGAGTCCACTGATGCCGCAATGATTGATCCGCTGCTGAATTGATCAGATGAATAAGGAGGTCCTTGTTACTACATGCTGTTTGACCTTTTTGGTCTAGGCAACAAGGTGAGAGGCCATTCTTACCTTTCTCGGTGGAGGTTTCTTCTGTTTTTATCAATCACACTTTGGATTTGGTTCCTCGTACTCACTTTGGATTATTAGTGCACCTATGGACATTTTGTTTTTCTTATGTTTACCCTATGTTATTTATTAATTAATTTGTTGCGCTGCACTATTTATCTATTACTGTTGGGGTGTTTTATTTGAATGAACCTTCATTTCTGGCTTGCATTAGTGTTTATTGTGTCATGTTTATTTTCTAGCGCTGAATAATTTACTTATTTGGCTTGAGAACCAAATCAAGGAAAATTACAAAGCCAGGCTTTTCCACGTACAGGAACAGACATCGCTGAGCCCTTCAAGCCTGGATGGGTGAGAACTTTAGGTGACACCAGATTTTCCTGACACAGTTACAAGGTGCAACACTGTCACATATGTCCTTTCCCTGTCTTGATCTGGAGGGGGAAGGGTTGGGGTGGCATACATATACCTGTAGCCCTCGGTGTGGCACCTCTGTTACAAGCAGACTTTTTATACCATCATCGTCATCAACATACATGGTATTCAATGGTCCCATGTTGTCCTCCAGGGACATGCAGTGAGGTCAGTGGCTGGTAAGGCACTGGCTAGTAACAGAGCCAGAAACACGCAGGTTACATACGCCGCAAACTTTAGAGTGAGAGTAGTTAAACATTTTTAAAGTGTCACCTATGGAGATTTTTATATACCGAAGTTTGGTGCCATTCCACGAGTGCGCAATTTTAAAGCGTGACATGTTAGGTATCTATTTACCTGGCGTAACATCATCTTTCACATTATACAAAAAAAATAGGGCTAATTTTTTTTTTATATATTCATGAAACCAAAATAAAAAGCGTTTGAAAAATTGCTGTGCAAATACCATGTTCTGAGTAATTTTCTAGCAAAATAATTATGATTAGTACATGTAGAAGAGAAGTGTCAGTATTGGCCTGGGTGGCAAGTGGTTAACTACCATAAGTTGTATACAAATAATTAGTATATATTGTTTTTAACCACTTCAATACCGAGCATTTTCACCCCTTTCCTTTTCGTTTTCAGCACTGATTACTGTGTAAATGTGACTGGCAGGGAAGGGGTTAACACTAGGGGGGTTAAATATGTTCCCTGGGAGTGATTCTTACTGTAGGGGGGAGGGGATTCACAAGGGGAGGAGACCGATCTGTGTTCCTCTGTACTGGGAACACACATCTGTCTCTTCACCTATGACACACAGATCCATACTCCTGCCGTGATCACGGGCAATCGTGGGTGCCCGGCGGACATCGCGGCCGCTGGGCACGTGCATCGGGCCCCGCCCCCTAGTAGCCAGGAAGCACAGGACGTCATATGACGTCCACCCAAAGGAAGACATGGTTTCTGCCGACGTCATATTACTATGGCTCGGTAGGGAACTGGTTAAGGTAATTTACTATATTTTCAAAAACTGTACTCAAGCTGGTGGCTTAACGGACAAATTACTGAAGTTTGAAGTTATAACTTCAAACCAGTAATTTTACAGTAAATGGACAAATAATAAATTATGTTTTTTTTTTTTTTTTAAAAGCCTATGGCGTGTGAACACACCCAAAAAACTCCACCCGGTGCAGAAAAAATGTGCACACACATAAAGAGTGTTCAACAATGACCAGGCCCTCCGGCCAGGAATAAAAAATTCCTCCGGTCCTGGCCAAAAGGCCCGGCCCAGGAGGCCGCTGCTAAAAAAGCATGTAGCTGGTGCAGTGACCGTGGTGTCTTTAAACCAAAGTGACCCCCACTCACAGTGATTCTCAGACACCCCTGGACTGCCACTCCAGGGGCACATGCACCATAGGCTTTTCCGTTCCAAATCCAACCCCCCGACCGGCCAGTGCAGCCCTCCACCCCTGCCAGACAGAGAGCCGTTCAAGGCTTTTCTTGGGGAAAGCTGCGCCCATCTAGCAGCCTCCGCCAATACCAGCCCTTCCAGACTCCCCATCAACCCAGCAGGATTTGCATGGCCCTGCCCCGTCTTTTCCCAGGGCAGTTCCAGCTCCTCCTACCAGATCTCCGCCAGGGACAGCACTTACACCAGCCAGCCAGAAGGCCAGACTAGAACCCGGCAAAAAGACCAGACCAGGCACAGCCACCCATCCTCACCAGAAGCACCCTTCCAGGTGGCTCAGACACAACCATTGGCCGGCCCCCAGTATCTGTCGGGCAGCACGGCGTAGTCCCTGCTGAAACCACCCTTCCAGGTGCAATGACGTTATTGGATTGCATCCACCCTCCACATATAGGAGGTGCTTCAGCGCTCCTCTAACAACTGATAAGAACGGATACCACACCTGATCTTAGCCAAAAGGCCGAGCAGTTGCAGGGAAGACACCATGATCAGCACAGCCGGAGTGCAATGGCTGAGCCTCTTTGGTTTATGTTCATGGCAGATGAGGCTCTGCCTCACCTGCCTCCCCTAACTGCATGTCCCTGTTGTCCCCCCTTTTCCAGTACAGCCTTCAAAGCATTGCTCCAATTATTGGCACTCCACAGTACCAGCTCATTTGACAGAGGAGGGGATACAGTGGTATATAGCAGCTGGACATTCAAAAGTTTACACATTACTTTCAACATGTCTGTCATATGGGGGGACCCTAAATCCACGCTTAACATTTTTCCAGAAACCCTCTTGTGACTGAACATGTGGTGGGACTTATTTGCTGAAGCTCTAGAGCAGGGATCCTCAAACTACGGCCCTCCAGCTGTTGCGGAACTACACATCCCATTAAGCATTGTAAAACTCTGACATTCACAGACATGACTAGGCATGATGGGTATTGCAGTTCCTGAACAACTGGAGGGCCATAGTTTGAAGACCCATGCTATAGAGGTTAAGTTTCTAAAAGGAAATTCCTGCTAGCTGGAGGTAGCCTTACCCATAACTGACACAATAGCTTGATTCTCTCCTACAGTGTTGCCATAGAAAAGAAAAAATGGAAGGTTTCCCCATATTGTGGAACTTTTAGGCAGCAATGTCAAAGCAGTAAAATACTGGTAGCTAAGTAAAAAACAATACATTTATTAGCTCATAAACAAGCTTAGATGTAGCAATATATAGGTCACAATGTAAAAGCAAATAGATTGGCAAGTTATCACATTCCATGGTACATTCGGTAAAATCATTACATATAATAAATAATAAATATTCATCAAATATTCCATATTGTAGTACAATGTTGATCCCCGACGCGTTTCGACCATTGAGGGTCTCTTCAGGGGGATAATTATCTGTGAAAAATATATCACAAAGGTATAAATCAATCAGAGAATATGTCAGTGTCTGTCGAGTAGATATTGACAACAGATATATTTACCGTGAAACATGGAATGAAAGGTATAAAAAGCCACTGGACACCCAGAAGGGACTGGGGGGAACCTCCGCACATCAGAGGGTGAGCGGTCCGCCCAAAGGGGTCTTCAAGAGGCATCACACATGACGCCCCACCGGCGAGGGGGGGGGGGGGCGCCACCTGCAAAGGACACCCATGGTAGCCAGGTAAGTATTAAGTGGGTAATTATAAATATAGACAACCCTAACAAAAGGGTGACTGAATTATAGGTATATAAAGGGTGTAAAGGGCAAAGGCAGACTATTAAGTTGCCAATATGTCTATAAAATGTTGGTCAAGGCATTCCTGAAAGGATGAAAGAGTAGGGTATGCAATGAGAAATAAAGGAGAGTAAAGGAATATTGGGTAGGAAAATGATTCCAAAGTGATGAACGTACTAAGGTGTAAGGGTAGGATGTTTAAAGGTGATTGTGTGTGTAGTGGTGTTGGAAGTGCAGCTCAAAAATCTAAATGACAGACTGCGAATAAACTAAGCAGATAGTGGATGGAATGTGAGATAAAAAATCAAAATAAATGTGAGTGAAGTGGATGAAAGAGAAGTGGCTGTGTAGGAGCAAGTATATTTTGCCAATTACAGAATGGGCAAAAGTGATTGAGCAATCAAAGTGAAAATGAATATTTTCTTTGTGTTGTGGGGATTGGATTTATTTATTCATCCTTTTTTTCGTTTGTATTACTCCTGTTATCATTTCAGGAGCTACCTCCCATATATATAGCAATTCAATATTGCGTTATGTCCAATTGTTCTTCATGAACACTTGGTCCTACCCAACCCATTTACTACATAGAAACGGAACAGTTTGAATAATTTACCATTTCCCTTCCTTCTTCACATGCATTCCTGTATTGCAAAATGCTCAAATACCCCAACGGGAATTTGTTCTAATATTATTACTATATGCAAGGGGTTTCAGCCGTGGGATTCAAGCACAAATCCTGTGCAAACACACTTGTCAAACTGAATTAGCAGCAAAGAATTATACAAAATTCTGTTTTGTGCAACCATTTTAATCAGCCAAACATTCTGAGTATCTATCATACACTGTAACATATGGACTTGATCATTTTTGGATCCCGGTGGACCTGGTTCTCCCTGCTGCATCCTGGGGTGTTTGGGGTCCTTCTCCTTAGGGTCTCCCGGCAGGGGGGGTAAGGGTTGACATGTGTCCCCTCTTCCTCGCCTCGGTGATGCATTGGGGGTTAGCCCTCACACGCCGTGGCGGGCACCTACTTTGATCCCCTCTGGACGTCGGACTAGTGCGCGCAAACGAGTCTTCGGCGCGCGCACACTTCATGACGTCACGTTTTTGCGGCAGAGAGGATGGCAATGGTCGGGGCTTCGCAGCCTTCTGGACGCCGGGGGGGCCTCACATGGTTCCCATGGGGACCATTACGCCGCCCTTATTGACGAAGGGGGGGAGCTACAAGCCTGCGCCTGCTTCACCCTAATTGCCACACCAGGGCACTATTTAATGATTGGCCTCTGGGGATATACAATTATTCCCCACAGATTAGGTTGGATGTTATTGCATCCACACTGTCTCGGCATCTGTTCCTGTCTGCCCTCCAGACCCTGCCATTAGGCTCCCAAACACCGGTTATACTTTCCTACAGATAACATATATCAGCATATCAGGTAACTTTTTGCTTTACTAATACATTTTTCCACACACACACCTACTTTATTTATTTGCCTTTCTATCTCTTAATATTCATTTTCACTTTGATTGCTCAATAACTTTTACCCATTCTGTAATTGGCAATATATACTTGCTCCTACACAGCCACTTCTCTTTCATCCACTTCACTCACATTTATTTTGATTTTTTATCTCACATTCCATCCACTATCTGCTTAGTTTATTCGCAGTCTGTCATTTAGATTTTTGAGCTGCACTTCCAACACCACTACACACACTATCACCTTTAAACATCCTACCCTTACACCTTAGTACGTTCATCACTTTGGAATCATTTTCCTACCCAATATTCCTTTACTCTCCTTTATTCCTCATTGCATACCCTACTCTTTCATCCTTTCAGGAATGCCTTGACCAACATTTTATAGACATATTGGCAACTTAATAGTCTGCCTTTGCCCTTTACACCCTTTATATACCTATAATTCAGTCACCCTTTTGTTAGGGTTGTCTATATTTATAATTACCCACTTAATACTTACCTGGCTACCATGGGTGTCCTTTGCAGGTGGCGGCTCCCCCCCCCCCCTCGCCGGTGGGGCGTCATGTGTGATGCCTCTTGAAGACCCCTTTGGGCGGACCGCTCACCCTCTGATGTGCGGGGGTTCCCCCCAGTCCCTTCTGGGTGTCCAGTGGCTTTTTATACCTTTCATTCCATGTTTCACGGTAAATATATCTGTTGTAAATATCTACTCGACACACACTGACATATTCTCTGATTGATTTATACCTTTGTGATATATTTTGCACAGATAATTATCCCCCTGAAGAGACCCTCAATGGTCGAAACGCGTCGGGAATCAACATTGTACTACAATATGGAATATTTGATGAATATTTATTATTTATTATATGTAATGATTTTACCGAATGTACCATGGAATGTGATAACTTGCCAATCTATTTGCTTTTACATTGTGACCTATATATTGCTACATCTAAGCTCGTTTATGAGCTAATAAATGTATTGTTTTTTACTTAGCTACCAGTATTTTACTGCTTTGACATTGCTGCCTAAAAGTCCCACAATATGGGGAAACCTTCCATTTTTTCTTTTCTAACACTTTCGGGGCAAGCAGCTCTACCATCTCTGTAACATGTGTCATTCCCTTTTTCTCCACAGTGTTGCCATATGCCTTTCTGGTTCATGATCAGTCTGCTGCTCCAAAACCTTGCAAGGACATTATCACTTTAGTATACAGCATCTTTCGTGACAACAGACTATTGGTGCATTTTTAACATGAGCCTGTAGCCCTTTATTTAACACATGCATATTCACTTTAGTCTTGGGGGGGAACACTCTCGCACATGAGGGTGGCACCACAGCTGTCCTGAGAAATCTTTAGCTCCGGCACTCCAGGCCTCTTGGAGGTTTCTGTTGCACATGACAGGGTTGCTAAGGAAAATTACACACTTTCCTCGTTGATCACCCCTATTACATTTACTATAACCACTTCAATACCACCAGACACTTGCACCTCCTTTGAATGACAATTACTCAGTCATGCACTAAGATACAAGTCAGATATCAGGAATCCCCTGTCATTTTTGCAATTTTCCTCCTTAAAACCCTGCAGGTGCAGCAGCTGATTGATAATTATGAAACAACTTCCATACAGATTCACTTACCACATGGGACACAGACAAACACACAGGTATTTCTTCAGAATAACAAAAGCTAGGACTCTGCAACAATGTTTGTTAAAATCCTTGTAATGTACACAGATCACCCAGAGGGTAATGTTTTTTTCTCAACAAAAGTGGAGTTACTCTTTAAGCAGAATCTCTGAGAAATATAACACTGACAGCAGTGTTATATTTCTCAGAGATTCTGCTTAAAGAGTAACTCCACTTTTGTTGAGAAAAAAACATTACCCTCTGGGTGATCTGTGTACATTACAAGGATTTTAACAAACATTGTTGCAGAGTCTCAGCTTTTGTTATTCTGAAGAAATAGACTGCTGCTGCTTCAAGTGTGGAAGCAGCACAGGCTGCTTCCACACTTGAATTCTCGCTGCTCCACAGCCTCAGAGAATTCATTAAATAGTACCAGGAAGCATCCATCATGCAGCCATGATAATTAGAAAATGTTTTTGTGTGATATAGCAGGACACTTAAAATTAGGAGAAATTACTATACATTAAATATAAAATGTCAAACGAAACCACAGGAAATGTGTTCTAAAAAATGCTGTTATAGAGAACTGTCCAGTGCTTTCTTGGTCTCCAGCTAATCTACACTTACCAGAACAGATCCTTTACATCAGAGCCATTCTGTGGCTGTATTTTTTCACATGGGCATACGCTATGCAAATGAATTGTAGCTGCTTAGTTATTTTAATATGGTTTTCTGCAGTTAAAAAGAGTCTATCACTTTGTCTATTTAATCCCCACCCACTTATGCTAAAAAGGGATAGCAGCTATTTTTACGAGCACTCATCACTTCTTTTAAAGTAAATTGTTACTGAGAGAAATAGAGGGGGTGCCATTGCTGACATCCTTTTAAGAATACCAATTGCCTGGGTGCATGTGGCTTTAATACTTTCTTAAAGGCTGCCATGGAACATGCCCACAGAATGGAAAGTCAGAGTGAAATGAAAGCCCCCGATCTGCATGCTTGCTCTAGGTCAGGGTCAGGGGTTGTAAAAGCAAAAGGTTTTTTATCTTAATGCACTCTATGATAAAAGATTAAACATTAAGTTAAAAAGCTAAAAAAAAGAAAAGAAAAAAAGAGGCTTCCCCCACCCCCTCAGCCCCCCTGATAATTACCTGAGTCCCCTCTCTATCCAGCGATGTCCACAAGTCTCTCCCTCCTGATTGCCTGAGACACAGCAGTGGCGCCATTGGCTCCCACTGCTGTCAAAGTCAGTTAGCCAATCAGGAGAAAGAGGGGGTGGGCAGTACTGCAGCTCCGTGTCTGAATGGACACACAGAGCTGCAGCTCGGCTAGGGTGGCCCCATAGCAAGCTGCTTGCTGTGGGGGCACGCGGCAGGAAGAAGGGACCAGGAGCAGCGAAGAGGAACCCCGAGAAGACAAGGATCCAGGCTGCCCTGTGCAAATCCACTGTATTAACATACGTATAACATGTTTGTTATTTTATTTATTTTCTACATGAGACTTTACAATAACTTTAAGGCCATTGTATCTTACAGCAACATTTGGGATGTAATGGTCAATAAGGATTGGGTTATGGGATGACAGAGGAGTTCCCAAGTTTATTGGGCACATAACAGCCACACAGAAATTATCCCAAACATTTACAAAAAAAATTGAATATCGTGCAAAAGTTCATTTATTTCACTAATGCAACTTAAAAGGTGAAACTAATATATGAGATGGACTCATTACATGCAAAGCAAGATAGTTCATGACGTGATTTTTCATAATTGCGATGATTATGGCTTACAGCTCATGAAAACCCCAAATCCACAATCTCAGAAAATTGGAATGTTACAGGCAATCAATAAAACAAGGATTGTACACAGAACAATATCAGACCTCTGAAAAGTATAAGCATGCATATGTACTCAGTACTTGATTTGGGCCTCTTTTGCAGCAAATACTGCCTCAATGTGTCGTGGCATTGAAGCTATCAGCCTGTGGCACTGCTGAGGTGTTATGGAAGACCAGGATGCTTCAATAGCGGCCTTCAGCTCTTCTGCATTGTTCGGTCTCATGTCTCATCTTTTTCTTGGCAATTGCTCATAGATTCTCTATGGGGTTCAGGTCAGGCAAGTTTGCTGGCCAATCAAGCACAGTAATCCCACGGTCATTAAACCAGTTTTTGGTGCTTTTTGCAGTGTGGGCAGGTGCCAAGTCTTGCTGAAAAATGAAATCAGCTTTCCCATAGAGCTTGTCTGAAGTGCTCCAAAATCTCCAGGTAGAAGGCTGCGGTGACCCTGGACTTAATGAAGCACAGTGGACCAACACCAGCAGATGACATGGCTCCCCAAATAAACACAGACTGTGGAAACTTCACACTGGACTTCAAGCATCTTGCAGTGTGTGCCTCTCCATTCTTCCTACAAACTCTGGTCCTTGGTTTCCAAATGAGATGCAAAATCTCATTAAAAAAAGTACTTTGGACCACTGAGCAACAGACCATGTGTGTTTTCTTTAGCCCAGGTAAGACGCTTCTGATGTTGTTTGTTGTTCAGGAGTGGCTTGACAAGAGGAATACGACATTTGAAGACCATGTCCAGAATACATCTGTGTGCGGTGGCTCTTGATGCACTGACTCCAGCCTCAGTCCACTCCTTGTGAAAGTCCCCAACACTTTTGAATGGCCTTTTCCTGACAATCCTCTCCAGGCTGCGGTCATCCCTGCTGCTTGTGCACCTTTTTCTTCCACATTTTTCCCTTCCACATAACTTTCTATTAATGTGCTTTGATACAGCACTTTGGAAACATCCAACTTCTTTTGCAATTACCTTTTGAGGCTTTCCCTCGTTATGGAGGGTGTCAATGATGATTTTCTGCACAACTGTCAGGTCAGCAGTCTTTCCCATGATTGTGATTCCTACTGAACCAGACTGAGAGACCATTTAAAGGCTCAGGAACCCTTTGCAGGTGTTAGGCTTAATTAGCTGATTAGAGTGGGACACTTTGAGCCTAGAATATTGCACCTTTTCACAATATTCAAATTTTTGGAGATTGTGGATTTGGGGTTTTCATGAGCTGTAAGCCATAATTATCACAATAATGACAAATCAAGGCTTGAACTATCTTGCTTCCCATGCAATGAGTCTCTCTCATATATTAGTTTCACCTTTTAAGTTGCATTAGTGAAATAAATGAACTTTTTCATGATATTCAAATTTTTCGAGTTTCACCTGTACTTATCCCCAACCACAACTTCTGGGCACCGCATCCGAGGGATACATATTCATAGCCCAAAGATTGAGCCTCCTATCCTATTTCTGAAAGATTCTTGCAAGGGCAGGCAGGAGCAATCAACCCCCAGGTTTAGGAATAGATCTGGACAGACCTGAAAAATAAATTGCTGCTCAACTGAGTACAGCAGAGCCAAAAATGTCATGTATTCAGCTTAGGGCAGGGCGCTACATCATCATAACGTACAGACACATTTTTGTGGGCTCTCTTACATAATCATGTTAGCTTTGCTAATGCTCCTGACGATAGCAGCAGTATCACATATGTGTATGTTAGTTGTTGTTTGTACCCATCATAAGGGCCTAGAAATATTAGTGCACATTTTGCTGTTTTTATTTTTATCCTACCTAACACACTGACACTGATACTAATTTAAAATGTATTTTTATTTTTTAAATATTACTCAAAATATACTGGCCCTTTGACCCTTACTTTAACCATAAAACTAACACTGACCCAAATCAAACCTTAATCTAGCAATTATTTTTTTACACACTTGTTTACATCTTTCTCTCCATTCAGAAGAGTAAGGCCTTGTACACACTATCAAATGTGTCTGTTCAAATCGGTCGGACCGACCGATTTGAACAGATCTGTCTGCTGGCATTTTGGTTTGCTCGCGTGTACACACGAGCAAACCAAAATCCCCGCCAGCAGACAGCGCGCTGACGTGGCGGTGATGTTGACGCCACCACGTCACCGCACCAGGAAGTAAAACACTTACGCGCATGCGTCGAAACCATTCGGCGCGTGTGCGAGAAGACATGTCTGCTGGTTAGCGTACTAACCAGCAGACATGTCGGGCGGACGGGTTCCCAGCCGACAGATTTCAAAGCATGCTTTGAAATCTGTCGGGTGGCCAAATCCGTCTGTTTGCCCGTACACACGATCGAATCTGTCTGCTGAAACGGTCTAGCCGACCGTTTCCAGCAGACAGATTTGATCGTGTGTACGAGGCCTAAGAAAACACATAGGCGGGCTATACAGAGACTGATCACTGTGCTAGCCAATCAGAGGCTATCACATTGATCAGGTGACTAGGAACCGGGAGTCCCAGATCCCGAATGTTATTATGGGGCGGGAAGGGGTTAAGGTGGCTGTGCAACCCATGTGTATATTTCTCTTCTGTAAAATCCCAAATTTTGTCACCAAGACAGAAAGTGAAGGGTAATGAAAGGCACATGTAACAAAACAAAAAAAATTACATGGGTTCTAACTCTTCCCTATTTTATCCAAAAAAAGAAAAAGGTTTTGGTATACATACACTTACACATACACTTTCATTTCTTCTCAAAGTATATCTTGTGACGATCCACTTTAAATATCCATCACAGTCTCACCCAGATTATCCCCTCCTCTGCATTCTACCCTGTCACCTGCTAGACCACTACACTGGACAGCATGATCACAAGAGAAGGGGAGACTGAGAAAATGTTCCTTCTTCCTGCAGCAGATTAAGCAATCTGGAAGAATAATGTAATATGAGTCTGTTTCTGGTAGGATGAACAATATGTCATTAAAGACTGTGATTATACCATTTTACCAGGAACCAGGAATATATTCATGCAAACCTTTAAAGATAAGAAGCTTTGTTTAAAAATGCAAGATATAAGTCTGCTCTCCTGTTGTCTCCATTGCTAACAAATTTCACAATTTATTATTATTTTACTTTTATCTATTCCTCTTCTAAATACTTAACCTCATCCATATTTTAGTAGTTTCATTAGTTTATAAGTTTACATCTAACAATTTGGTGGCTGAATATTCAACTCATATCAATATTCATGAGTTTCAGTCTTTAGCGCATATTAAGAATCACTCATGCTTATGAATTACAGTCATTAAAAAAACATAAACAACAATAGTTCTTGCTGTTCAGAAGTTCAGTAATGTGAAAGATGAACCATAAACCTTTAGGAATAGTAAAGCAATTGCTGTAATTTAAAATAAAGAATGACTATTTTCTATTACCATGCCTATTTGTTACACACAATGAGCTGCATAGATTTATCATCTCAGCCTGAATAGGTGGTGGGTTCCTAATTACTGGCGTATTATAATGACAAAAGATATAAATTTGAGGAATGTGATCATGGCAAAGAAAAATGCTTCAAGATACTATCGTTTATGGATTATACGACCAATATTTAAAAAAAATTTATGGCTTTTGAATCAATCCACTGGATTCTTTTAAACTGCAGGTAAAATAGAAAAAAAATTCTTTCTTTCTTTCTTTCTTTCTTTCTTTCTTTCTTTCTTTCTTTCTTTCTTTCTTTCTTTCTTTCTTTCTTTCTTTCTTTCTTTCTTTCTTTCTCTAAAAAATTCCGGCCTCCCAATTGTAAGATATTATCCTCATATATGACTTACCTTTGCACTAGTGGTGAACTGGAACTCACAGACACTTTCGTTTATCATCATTCATCTAATATTCCCTTTTACTTTTCTTCTTTTTTTTTTTTCTCTCTTGTATTTGTTATTAGGGATGAGCCGAACACCCCCGCGTTCAGTTCGCACCAGAACCTTGGAACGGACCGAACGTTCGCACGAACATTTAGAACCCCATTTAAATATTGTACCTGTTGGGTGTCTATAGTATGCTTGTGTAGCTTTATGGTGCACACTGCAGAGGACACAGGCAATACACCACGTGAGAAAACTGCAGCTAGCACAATCAACTACCTGCCAGTAAATTAGGAAGAACTGATCTAGCTAAACTATACAGTACAGTGTATAAATATATGTACAATACCTGGGATGCATATATATCCTCTACACACTGTAAATTTAACTGACTAGCTTGCCTGCTCTATCTAGCTAGAAAAAAAAGACACTCTCTCTCTCTGTGACTGATATCTAACCAGCGCAATACACGAGGCCGTCCTGCAGGTGGCCTTTTATAGTGTGGGGGCGTGTACTAAAGCCCTGAGCCAATTACGGCTCTCTGTACTGACGGCGCTGTGATTGGCCAAGCATGTGGGTCATAGTGCATGATTGGCCAATCATCAGCGTGCAATGCCGCAGTGAATTATGGGCCGTGGCGTGTCACTCGAATTTGGCGCGAACTACGCGTTTTGTTCGTATTTCAACAAACGATCATCCCTATTTGTTATAATTAACATAACTTGTACAGGAAATGTGATAGTCGATAATACCTTTTTATTCTTTACAGTCATCTTTTCAATTTGGATTATATTTATTGTCTGCCACATCATTTACTGTTTGTATACAATGTATTGCTGTGCCACATCTTAAATAAAAATATATTTAATAGGAAAAAAAAAGAAAATGTTTACTTTTTCTAAGGTTCCAACTTAAATTTTTTGTTTATCCACCTCTTGCCAGTGCTGCAAAAATATTATTCACATTGGTTGTTACGTGGATAGAATGTGGAGGTGTATGTGGCAATGACTTGCTTTATATTCAATGAATTATCCTATTGCACATGGTTTGAGCACAAAATAAAGTTTTCAGGGCCTTGAAGGTTGGAGAGGTTGGAAATCAATTGTGGTTTCCATGCTTTTAAATAAGGCATTTTGTCAAACCAACTGATGGAAACCTTAAGGCGTATTTTTGCAGTCAAATTTGAGAAAACCCTACTGTATGTTTGTTATGTGTTCCCATTTACATAGCATGTCTATGTTTTTTTTACCTACTTGCCTACTGGGCATTTTTACCCCCTTTCTGCCCAGGCCAGTTTTCAGCTTTCAGCGCTGTCGCACTTTGGATGACAATTGCGTGGTCATGCATTTTTTTTTTAGATGGATAGAGCTTTCGTTTGGTGATATTTAATCACCACTGTGTTTTTTATTTTTGCTTAAAAAAAAAATGAAAATGTTGAAAAATAAACTCCATCACAGAAGTGCACTGATGGGCACTGATGAGATGCCATTGATGGGCACTGATAAGATGGCACTGATGAGGAGGCACTAATATGCAGCACTGATAGGAGGCTCTGATGGGTACTGATAGGGGGCACTGATAGGCGGCACTTATGGGCACTGATTGGTGGCACTGATGCGCACTACAATCCAGCACTGACTGGCACCACTGATGGGCATTGATTTGCATTACTGATGGGCACAGGTTGGCATCACTGGGGGGCATTAATTGGCATCACTGCTTGCCACTGTTGGGGCTGCACTCATAATCAAGGCACAGATAATCAGTGCCCTGATTATCTGTGCTTATCTCCCCTGTGAGGAAATGCTACTGTCAGTGTGAGTGAAGGAATGACAATAACTGGCATTGCCTTGTTTATATGTGATCAGTTGTGAATGGGTAAATAGTCTCGTCATCAGCTCCTTACTGAGATCAGTGATGCAACGTGTCCCAGGGACAGAGCGCACCACTGATTGCCACGCAAGTGGCGGCGAGAGTGGGACAATGCCATATGACATCATCCCAGAACAAGAGAGCTGCTGCCCACCCATCAATTGACAATACGATGAGTGGGAGGTGGTTAAAGCAGAGGTTCACCCTAAAAAACAACTATGCACCATTACATCCAGCATACTGCTGACATCTGCAGTATGCTGTTTTTATTTTTGCTGTACTTATCGTCCTATAGTTCTTTTCTTCCGGCTCCGAGTTCTCACTCCCGCGGGGAATAGGCGTTCCTATGAAGAGGCGTAGATGATTGACGTGCGGGTAACGCGTGTCACGCCTTCCGAACTGGGACTCAGATCTTTACGGAGCTATACGGCGCCTGCGCCTGCTGTGTAGAGCTGACTGCGCAGGCGCTGTATAAAGCCGAGTCCCAGTTCGTCTATTTTTGGAAGGCGTGACACGCTTTACCCGCACGTCAATCATCTATGCATCTTCATAGGAACGCCTACTCCCCAGGACAAAGAGAACCCGGAAGCCGGGTGAAAAGAATTAGAAGTCAGTATGTACAGAGAAAAAAAAATACCAGCATAATGCAGATGTCAGCAGTATGCTGGATGTAACGGTATATAATTGTTTTAGGGTGAACCTCCGCTTTAAGGAAACATTTATGATCTTTTTAAATGTGTCTCAAGAGGTGGTGTCATGGCATGGCTGACTGCAAGGTTTTTTGAACAATGTTAGCGTGAGCCTATCCCAAGTCTGTCCTCATTAACATAAAATTAAAGAAGCTGCATGTGCATCTGCACCAGATTTTGCGCTCTCCAGTTTTAGTAATTCAGCCCCACAGTGTTCAAACCTAGTTACAAGTGATTTTGAAGGTCTGCCTGCACAGTACAGACAGTGTATATAATGGCACGCAAACAGCTGCCCTGTCCCTCATAAACAAAAAAAAGCTACCTCCTTGTTAGAGGGTCAAGAGTAGAGCATCTAAAAAAGGCAGGCTGTAATTTGTGTAATTTTTAAGCTATATGTGAATAGGGGCATGTAATATGTAGGTGTTATCCCAATTTGGCTGCAAAGTACACTTTAAAGCTGATGTTTAGTGAAAAGGTTTGGGGGGGAAAAGTACTAGGGATATAATTTACATGTAATTAAGTATATTCCACATCCTGCATGCTGATGGTTCCACCCCTCATTTATGTGGGCCTCACCCACCCATGAACTTCCAGCATTGCAGGTGTTGACTGCTTAGCTGCATGTGTGTGAAGAACCCATCCAAATTCCTCTTCCACCAACCACCTGTCCTCCAGTTAGGGTTCCCACCTCATCCCTTTAAAACTGAACACCTATTAATTACACAGGTTCTGAGGCTAATTTAATGCAAATCAGGCACTACTTTAGTTTAATTACAGCCTTAATCTGCCTCAGAACCTGTGTAACTAATAGGTGTTCGGTTTTAAAGGGATGAGGTGGTTAACCTACCTCCAGTCACAGGATTCCTTGCATTATTTTCAAACAATGCAATACATTGTGTGAGTGGAAGAGGGGCATCCTGCCATTTTTCTGCCCCCATCCAATGCAAGGATTTATCTGAGTAGAGGAGGGTTGGTGGAAGAGGAGAGTCTGGACCGTTTTTTAGAAGTTAAGCAGTTAACCCATGTAATGCTGGAAGTTTAATGCTGTGAAAACAACCTGGCATCAGTGAAGGGCGGCATTCTACAAGGACCATCAGCCTGCAAGATGTGGGATACACTTCATTACAGGTAAGTTATATCCCTTGTGCTTTTTCCCCCCAAAATATTTTTTTACTAAACTTACGTACAGATTTAACTTAAGAAGAAATTCAATCTTAACATTTTCGTGAGATACTATTCACTGCTAGCTGGATGGCTTGTGCAAATTATTAGTGTAAAATTAAGACGAGAATAAGACTGACTGATGAAGGCACGCATTAGCACAACTGCAAATTTTTTCACAGGATTATGTTTGCTAAAAATGTAATTGCATATGTCATCTAAATCATCCAAAACACACACATATACACACACATATATACAAAATAAAGGGAGTGATTTGTATCACAAGCCAGAAGTTGTGAAACGCGTCAAGTACGGTAGGTTCGGGGTTGGAGACAATTTTTGTTTGCAGTCCACGCATTGATTATTAAAAAACTGTACAAAGAGCTTATTGGAGAGTTGCTGATTTTTTTTCCTACTTTCAATGAAGAGCGACGTACTCCAACACGCGTAACACAAAGTTGGCATTGTTAAAGAGAAAAGAGAAAAAATTGCTCATACAGAATTGGTAAGCTGCCAACACACCACTAGACATTTAGTGCAAAAATATATACAAAACAATAGTGTGGTGCGCAATAGTGAACAAATAAAACATATAATAATCCAAAGGAGTGTGGTAAATGAACAACCAATCTAACTATAAAGTGCTGACATTAAGTAAAAATAAAAGCATCAAAAAATTGTTCGATAAAAACATCAAAACATTTTCAAAATTAATCAGTGAACATCCTGAAGCAGTCCATCTTGAAAAATAATAAACAAAAATTGAAATGTGTAATGCCGCGTACACACGACCATTTTTTATAAAAAATGACGTTTGGGCTTCAGAGCATTTTTCACGATCTAAAAAATGGGCAATTTTTTTTTTCGAACATGCTCTATTTTTTCACGACGTTTTTAATGTTGTCGTTTTCAGGTTGCAAAAAATGATCGTGTGTGGGCTTTAATGACGTAAAAAAAACGTTCATGCTCAGAAGCAAGTTATGAGACGGGAATGCTCGTTCTGGTAAAACTAGCGTTCATAATGGAGTAAGCACATTCATCACGCTGTAACAGTCTGAAAAGCGCAAATCGTCTTTTACTAACACAAAATCAGCTAAAGCAGCCCAAAGGGTGGCGCCATCCGAACGGAACTTCCCCTTTATAGCGCCGTCGTACGTGTTGTACGTCACCGCGCTTTGCTAGAGCATTTTCTTTCACGATCGTGTGTAGGCAAGGCCGTTTTAATGTTTGGGTTGAAAAAAAACGTTGTTTTTTCTAGACCCTTAAAAACTTCATTTTTTACAACTCGTGTGTAGGCGGCATAAGAGTATTTATGGTGCTGTTCAAGATGATAAGACTTGATCGTAATGGAAAAATGATAAGGATGGCACGCTTACTAGAAATGGTAGACACACATACTTTGCAGCATGTGGTTCAAACAGGCAATTGTGAGGGGGTAACCTCAATTGGTCCCCCACAAGGGTAATGGTGATTAGAGAATAGACTCCATCCTGTATTCAGCAAGATGTTCCAGCATCACAAAACAAACTTTAAAGTGTGCGGTAAATCACATCAAATGTTGCAGTGATCCATTATATTAAACTGAACAAAAGACACCTTTGAACACTTTGAGCTTCAAGTCTTGTATGGTATAAAAACCAGAGGAAGCATGCGATCACAGAAAATATTCACATGCCCCTCCAGGGAACAAAACATTTTGAGTGTAGAATTTAGACCCAAGCCTCATTACAGACTCAGAAGACTAAATACCCAGGCAGGAGTCTGGAATAAAGTACATGAGGTAGTAAATATCAATATAAATATTTTTCTACATTCAACATTTTCTGTTTTTGGGAGATGGCAGCGACATCAGTCATTTTCCAATACTGTACTTAATGGAGTCAAATTAATGACCATGGCTATTATTTAGGTGTTCACAGGTCTTCACAGGTGCCGACTCCTCCTCTTTTCAGTGGACGTTTTCTGTGTGGCTGCTTGCAAGACCCTTGGGGCAGTCCCCTTTTCCCTTCGGTGATGATTTGGGGGGGGGGGATGTGGGTGGCAATCCAGCCCCCTAGATTCTTCAACGGCATTATTATCTCTGGTCACATGAATAGTTATTTCACCGTTGAGTGGTAAATATACCATTATGATTTATTAACAATATGTATGACGTTTTTCTAAACTTTAAATATATGTAATGTAATGTATAAAAGTGTAATGATGAGCGCAAACTTAAACTAAACTAAATAATCAATCCCAAACAAACAAGTGAGCATCACTATAAAAATAGTGATTAAATTAATAATCCAAAATATGTGCAATACAGTGCAGCAGCAAATGTCCCAAATTAGTGATTAAATTAATAATCCAAATATGTGCAATACAGTGCAGCAGCAAATGTCCCAAATTAGTGAAATCCAGTGGGGAGACAAACGTAAATCAATCAGTGACAAGGCTTCTATCCATGTAACAACAAATTCATCCAGATGAGACTTCACAGATGAACGTGCTCACAGAGCGCTTACCTTCCACAAGGAAGAAAGGGGCATCAAACACATGCAATGATGTCTCCAATGCAATCCTGCTTGTATTGTGGTTTAAAAACATTCTAGCAGTGACTGCAAATTCCAGTCCAATTCTGTGCATTCCTGAACGGTGGATGGAATGTTTACTTCCCACTTCTATCTGGCTGTTACTAGGCAGTATTCGTAATCTGCCTAGTTCCTGGTCCTAGGTGGTTCAACTTCCTGTCCATGTATGTAATGTATGTATATATTTTTTAGAACCAATTGTCCCCCTGAGGAGACCGAACAGAGGTCGAAACGCTGCGGGGCTCGCACACCCTATAGCATATGCTATGTAACGATGTGCACAATTATGTTCTTTTATTGTATTAAATTGTATTTGTACTGTACTGTACTTATACTGTATCATTGGACCAGATTAAATTCTACTGTATTTTATTCATACTACTGGATTATTCTTCCAATAAACAACTCCTTTTATTATTCGGATTTCTGATCTTGTTACATTGCTGTCTAAAGCCCCACTGGGGAAACTTTCCACTTACAATTAATGACCATTTTTCTTAAAGGAAAATCCAAGGAGAAGGATTTACATTTTTTCTCAAATTGCCTAAAAGTTTTAACTGTGAAAAATCGCTTATTGTAATGTGCATCCTAAAATTCTTTGTGGAATTCGAAAACATTGGTATGGCAATCAAACATTTTTTCTCCAAATTTTTGTATGAACATTCGAACAAAAATGTACCGGTGTATGACCAGCTTTATATTTTCCTTTTACCAGGCCAGGAGCACAGATAAACTTCTATTTATTTTCAGCAAAAGTTTCTTTAACCATCAGAAACAGATAGCTATTAATCTGATTAGGGCACTAAAACTGCAGTCTGGAAACAGGACCTGTGGTACCAAGCTGTCCCATGACAGGTATGATGTCTGCTTTACAGGTGGATCTGAACGGCCACCTATTGACTCCTATGGGCAGGGGGGTGTCAGTGGAGATGTGTTGGCTGACACCTGCCTGCTGCCTGCCATCTGTTCATTTTCATCTGATCTCCCCATAGAAATCAGTGGGTCCCACTGAGCTGGCGGACTCCGCTTAGTAGATCCGCCCTGTGTGAAAGGGGTCTTATACCCTGTGTTGGAGGCATAATCTACATTCCCTACATAAATTATATTATCGTAATGTCAGCTATGACATAGGAACCACAAGCAGAGTGGAGTATTCATTTTAAATCGAACCTGAAGATGGCAGTGTGCCTCTATTCAGTACTGTATTTGTCAGATAGAATTACAGTACAAAAGAGTAACAATAATAATGAAATATATAATAATTTGCTTATATATTTTTTAACATCTTATAAAATGTTGTACATTTGTGGGCCTGCAATAAAAAAAAAAAAAAAACAGCATGACAATGGCATAGCAGCATAATGAGGTGATTAATAATGGGTGTCATTCGACACGTGTTTTACATGTTACAGACTTTTCATATCTACAGCAACTGGTGACTGACAGACCACACTACCCAACCCAATAAATATTGACTATTAGGCCGCGTACACACGATCAAACTTGTCTGCTGAGACCGGTCCGTAGACCAGTTTCAGCGGACATATCCGACCGTGTGTACGGGCTAGCAGACAGGTTTTTCCAGCAGACAAGTTTTAAAGCATGCTTTAAAACTTGTCTGGTGGAAACCCATCCATCCGTCATGTCCGCTGGTTAGTACCTGCCTAACCAGCGGACATAAATCCCCCGCATGCGCCGAATGGATTTGACGCATGCGTGGAAGTATTATACTTCCTGGTTCGGTGACGTGGCGGCGTCAACGTCACCGCCACGTCACCGCGATGTCCGTCCACGGGGATTTTGGTTTGATCGTGTGTACACACATCAGACCAAAATCTCCAGGAGACACGTCCGATGAAAACGGTCTGTCAGACCGTTTTCATCGGATAAATCTCCTTGTGTGTACGCGGCCTTAGTAGAATACTCTTTTATATTTACATAGTGTCTCTTCTTGATCCGGATCTGTCTGTAAGGAAAATGCACATTTTTATTTACTGAAGAGGGCTAAAGGTCAGACAAGTTTAAAAAAAAAAACCTTTGTTAAGAAGATACCTTTAGCAGTGTTGTGTAAATAGTTGTATCTTAGTAATTAGCTAACCTAGTCAGGTCAAGGAGCAGACATAAACAGTTTGTAGAGTATGAATTATACAGCCTTATGTCTACTTTTCTTAAACAACAAAACTGGTGTAAAAACAATGACATCAAAAGCTGCAAAACCAGTGTGGTCACGAGGTGTTTCAGAGCATTGAATATGTCACAAATGTGAATTGTGCTTCAGCAGTTTAGTCAGAATGTCAGAGATAAAACTAGACACAGGTAAAACACATATTTATGACATTATTTACCTGCCAAATTACTTTTTCACTCTTTAGTAGTGTTGCTCACGAATATTCGCATTGCGAATATTCGTTACGAATATTGCATATTCGAGTATTCGCGAATAAATCGAATATCGCAGTGAATATTCGCTATTGCGAATATTCTTATTTTTTCTAATTTATTTTTTAAACAGATCACATCCTAGTGATCTCCATCAACGTCTAAAAGCATTGCTGGTATGATTAGAGACCCTGGGCCGAGTAGCTGAGGCGATCCTTTTATGTTGCCGAATATTCACAATGCGAATATTCGTATTACGAATATTCGCGAATACTTTCTCTGCCCTTCTGTGTTTTGTGTATAAAAAAACAAAAAACAAAAAAAAATTAGCTTTAGTTTAGTCATATAAGTTTGTGTAAGTAGAGTTAGTGTTTAGTGCATATTAGTTTAGTAATCCAGGAAATGATCTCCGTTTTCGCGTGTTGACGAGAATTTCGCAATCAATTTCGCATTAGCGAAATTTCGCAAAAAAAATTTTTGATAAAATATCACGAATATTCAATATTAACAAATATTTCGCGAATATTCTTCTATATATTCGTGAAATATGGCGAAATCTAATATGGCGTATTCCGCTCATCACTACTCTTTAGCCACACCAGTCAGGTGACACGACTCTTTCTTGTTCCAACCTCGTAGCTTTCTGTGTCACCTGCCTAGGAATCAGCAGTGCGCTGATACCAAGCTAATGTCCAGTGACAACAAAAAAATGGAAGCAACATGTAAAGTGACATGCAATGCTACTTAAAGACTATGTTACCCCAGATTAAACATTTTCTAAGATTTGTCTTTATATACAATGTATGTATATATATATATATATATATATATATATATAAGAAAAAGTTCAAGGGTTGCTGCACTTAAAATGGTTTTATTTTTCCAAATATTCTCGTAAAGGTTACATATCAAAGTAGTATACAAAATATTCAGACATGGGTGTCCCTTTCGGGCTTACATGCTACCGCCCTTCTTCAGATCAAGTCAGAACATATCTAACAATTTCATCAAAGTTATGTGATTTTAACCACTTCAATACCGGGCTTTTATACACACCTCCATACCGGGCCTATTCTGACACTTCTCTCCTACATGTAATAATCATCATTCTTTTGCTAGAAAATTACGCAGTACCCCCAAACATTATATATGTTTTTTTAGCAGACACCCTAGGGAATAAAACAACGGTCATTGCAACGTTTTATCTCGCACGGTATTTACGCAATCATTTTTCATACTCCTTTTTTTTGTTACCTCTTGATGACGCCATGGCAACCTGGTCATTACCGCACTTTTACTGTAGTGTTTAAATGCACGAATAATACAACCTAACGCTACGCTTAAATGTTTTGATAATATATGAATTTATGTCTGTAAACCAACAATGTTCCTTTTGTCTCCCCTAGAAAACCTATAGCTCCTGAAGAAGCATAAATTGCGAAACATGTAGAGCTTATGTTCACTGCTATCCATATCCACAGTAGCCACCAACTAATGTTGATGTCTACATTGGACCAATTGTGGTTTTAACAATTTGTTTTCTTTTGTTCATTTATCTAATACTCTGTGATCAACTATGTCTTTTAATGTAATTTTATGACTTTGTACTGTTATGTTGATTCTAACACCAAAACTGTTTTGCGGTTGCATCAATAAAAAACCAATTTCTTGTTAATGATTGGTGCCTAGAAAGTCCATTTTTTCAAACAACAAATCTTTCTACCCAATTTCTCAGGACGTGGCACTGCAGTACCTTAGGTCACCCATAGTCCATCCTATGGTGTGTGTACCTCGAATCTCTTTTCAAATAGTAATAGGAGTTGTAGAGTCAACAAATAGTTGCATATGAGAGGCAAATATAGCTCAGGTAATTTGAGTGTAGATGTCCCTTTAAGATATTCCTTAGAAAACAGTCATAGGCACAACAGTCTATCCCAAATAGTATGTTAATAGCCACAAGCCATAATAAATAAAAGCAATTGTTTTAGGTAGGGAAGGAGCGGTGAAGGAGCGGTATATCCTGCGCTATTTTGGTATGGATGCAATGCAATTTCAGCCATACAAAACATACAGACATTGCATGCAATGTGCACAGGAATGTGGTGTGATTCCTGTGTAAATCACATGCAATGTCTACATCTTACTAGCGTGAACCCAGGCTTAAAGTGGTTCTAAAGCCTCAACGTTTTTTTTTTACTTTAATGTATTCTCTGCATTAAAGGTAAAAAAAAACCTTGTGTATATATGATTCCCCTTCAGCCTCATTTGGCACCTTTCAGGGGGGATGGGGAGCAGATACCCTTTCAAATACAGGTATCTGCTCCCACTTCTGCTGAAAGATTGCTGCACTTTGTAGGGCGAACTACGCAATGTCCGGCCCCTCCGGGCCCCTCCTCCCCCCACTGCCTTCTGGGAGACACACAGGTCCCAGGAGAAAGCAGGGACCATTCAGAACGCACATCGTGACTCGCGCATGTGCAGTAGGAAAGGCTTCACTTCCTGTTTCCCTAAGTAAGGATGCCTGCACCTGCACTCAGAGCCGAGGGGCGTATCTGCTTCAAGTGCCAACATTGTGGGCTCCCTAGACAGGTAAGTGCCCTAATATTACTTGTTGCAATATTTACTGCTGACTTTTATTTTTTTTCCCCAGGCGGACTCGGCTTTAAAGTTGTTTACAATATTTAATACTAAAAAACATGCATCAATGTTTTCTGGTTTAGAGTCTTATTTTATAATGATTATGCTTTTTAAACTGATAGTTATATAAATATCCTTTTTTTTTTTTACAATAAACATGTATTACAAAGTGTACCCTTGGCATCACAGTGTCATCTTCATTCAAATGCTCTCTCTTTCTAGCTGAAACTATGCATTGGGGGTCATACAGAGCAAGGATGAAATGAGAGAATCACTTTTCTAACTCATTCAGCTGTGTGTGTCATCTGAGCTTCAACAATTGAGCTTTGTAAATACTGTAACAGGATTTTTCATCAAAGCCATTATATAGCCATATGATTTCCTCATTCTAATTCTGTAGTCATTTAGATATCATGTTACACAAGTTGTACTACAAAGTTTGTATCTATTCCTGTAATATTTTTAAAATAAATCAACAAAAGTAAGATGGAAATTTATAGGTACTGTATATTTTACAAAAAAGTTGTGTTCCTTCAAATTATATATTGCATTAGGCAGTAAATATGTTTTAGTAAAACCGATATAAACCCTTCATAAGTACACTGGATAGACAGCATTGATTGACAACAATAAAGGCAGCAGATCAGTAACAGGAATTATGCAATGTCAAGTCTTCCAGTGGTGGGGCCTCTATAAACTCAACTCAGAGCATAAGTAGTGTTCCCAAACTGGTTTAGAGACTGGTTCTATACATTAAAGTTTTGCCAGAGGCCACTCACTAATTTGATGTCTAACAGCAAGTCCATTGGGAAACAGTTTATCCTCTAATGGTTGCTCTGGAGGGCTGGATGAATGTGGATGTGAGGTAGGCCACAATTCCTCTGGCAGATCTCCCCTGGATGTATGGAGCACTCTTTGTTCCATGTGAAAAAAACACAGCTCAGCAGGAATCCTCTCTCAGCTTTGCAGGCCACTTCCTTCCAGGGAGACCTGTGTATCTTCCACTGATGCAGGCCAGTTGCCTGTCTTGTTCTAGATCAGGAGTCTCCAAACTACGGCCCTCCAGGTGTTCAGGAACTACAATTCCCATCATGCCTAGTCATGTCTACGAATGTCAGAGTTTTACAATGCTTCATGGGAAGTGTAGTTCCACAGCAGCTGGAGGGCCGTAGTTTGGAGAGCCCTGTTCTAGATCATGTCTCCCTGGCGTTCCCTCCACCTCTCTCTCTGTAGCTTGGCCACAAAAATGTCTGTAACAAGCCAATTTTCATCTTAAAAGGGCTGATGGCTAGGGCTACTTAACCCACCACTTAAAGTCTTTGGTCCCCAAAAAGAATGAATTTATAGTCACAAATTATCCAAAAGGAAATCTACATGAAACCTAATAACTGTTCCTAGCCTGTGCAATAGAAAGCAATAAAACTTCCCACCACGTCGTGTTGGGTATGGGGCAGGGGGTATCACTCACTGACACACTTATGAACAGTCAATCCTGTGTACTGTGTTGATGGTTTCTTCAGAAATATTTTCCCTAAAATCATTTGTCAGTCTCACAAGAGGTTGGATCTGTTGCTTGGCTCTTTGTTCCAGAGGTTTGGGGATGTCTCTGATAAAGCGTTCCATTGTAACTTTGGGAGGATGTGAACAAGATATTTGACCCTGAGTCCCAAGTTCTTTCTTAGGTTTGAAGAGTTCCTTATCTTCCTCAACTTCAGATTTTGCCAGGAATTCTAGTACATCAACTCATACTACTCCGGAGTAGTTCTCAATATTGAGAACTGTGAAGACAAAGGCCGCGTACACACGATCGGTTCAAACCAATGAAAACGGACTGAGGTTCGATTTCCATCGGTCCAAACCGATCGTGTGTATGCCCCATCGGTCCGTTATCCTTTTGGTCAAAAAACAGAGGGCTTGCTTTAAAGTTGAACCGATGGACGGCTAACCGATAGGTTAAAACCGATCGTTACTACGCACGAGCATCGGTTAAAAATCCACGCATGCTCAGAATCAAGTCGACGCATGTTTGGAAGCATTGGACTTTGTTGTGTTTTACGTCACCGCGTTCTGACACGATCTGTTAATTAACCGATGGTGTGTAGGCACATCAGTCCATCAGTCAGCTTCATTAGTGAACCGATGAAAACGGTCCTTCGGACCGTTCTCATCGGATGGACTGATCGTGTGTACGTGGCCAAAGAAATTTGCTACTAGTACTTTGGCTCCAGTAGAAGTGTTTTGCTCTTTTGTCAGGAAAGCTTGTACATTCTGGATGAAGTGGTCAGTCACCCCCAAGATGTTTCTTTGTCCACTCATTCCAGTTCCAAGCACGGGAACTTTGTAGGTGGTCCACTGGGGTGACCCTGGTAGCAAGTAACAATAGCTCTCCATTAATGTTTACGCGCTAAGTTAGGTGGAACCAATCTGTCAGTAGATTAAAGTCCTCTTTTGATCCCAGATGGCCATGTTCATCATGAAGGACTGTTAGTACTGTACTTAAAATTTTTTGGAAAGGTAAAAAACCTCTCCATAAGGCAGGTTCAACAGGGACTGGAATTTCGATTTATCCATGTATGTTTCCACTTGACAGAAGTTGATCTAACGATAGGCTTCTGCTGATTTTAATTTAATTTGATAAGCAGCTGCAGCCAATTGGCTGCAGCAATGATTAGTGTATTCTAAAAGGAGAGGTGTCCCCACTGTCAGAATACAATATCACAATGGGAGGATTTCTCCATCCATCTTGCTTGTGTGGATAAGGTAATCTGTTCTTTTTTTTTTTTGTTGATCAGCCAGAACCAATGCATCTGTAGCCAGCCTTAGGCCCCATCCACACCTGCGACACACATTTTTGGCACCGCAGCCTGTTGACTTTAATGAACTGTCCTTCATGCAAAACAGGATCATGTACCAAATTTTGGCTCATAGAATTCAGACTCATAGAAGTATATGGAGTTCTACTGTACATGCAGAAGTAGGACCCAGACTCAGAATTTGGTGACAGTCTTGTTGCTCATCCCCAATGTCCAGCAATCTCTGCATATACCAGGAATTGGCTCCAGGCATAGGCATTTTCCCAAAGCTAAGAACTTATTTTCTCCCTTCAATAGATCGTGTGACATGTAGTTGTCATAATGAAGTTATTAGTGATGAAAGACGTTCTGTGCTGAAAGCTTATTTCTGGTATCTGCAAAAATGTTTGCAGATTTGAGAAGATTATCAGCACTGTCACTTAATGCTCTGGGGGTCTACTCTGTGGTAGTTGAGTCTTTGGATAAAGCAAAATGGTGCCAATACCTGGAGCATGCAGAATAGTGGCAGTAAACTAGTAATAGTGTGTTGCTGCTATGCATGTGGGTTATTAAGTGTAGACACCATCCATAACAGTCATCCCCAGTGGAATCCAATGTGGACCCAGTAGCAGGTCACTCTATGTTGCAATGGGACATCACTTTTTATTTCCTCGCTACCTCCCTGCGTCTGCTGTTGCTTACATAGACAGTGTAATCTCCAGCCTGGCAGTTTGTACCAGAAACTAACCCCCCCCCCCTTTCATGGTGCTGACTGGTAGGACTATATCTGGAGTTACAGCTGACAGCTCCTCATAGAGGCACAGCTCACCACTGCACCTGCAACCACAGCCACCTCACCACTAGGCTTGCAACCTCCTCATCACAGGGCCTTCATGCCAGTTCTCCCTATGCTCTCACCACCATAGCTGTCCTCCAGGTTCCTCCAAGGCACCAGGCTCCTCCAACAACCACTCTCAGCACTGAACCTGACCTTCGTCCTCTCCCCCAGCTTTTACCACCTCTCTGTCTATCTTCCACCAATTCACTCATCACTGCACCAGTGCCCACCTCTGACCTCCCTGCCGCTGTACAAATGCATGCCATAGCGATAGCCACCATTGTACCAATGTGCACTTCTGTGCTCCCCATCAATACAGTGATGCAACAATTTGTATTCAGCCCATTGGTCCAAACGACACATATTTGATAGTTGATTTTTATAGTGAAGTAAAAATAAAAAAAGGACAACACAGAAAACTTCTGCAAGGAGAAATAATGCATTAAAAGTCACAAGATATCAAAAGCTGCAGCTGCTGGAACTGAAACACCAAAAAAAAATCCTAATGATGTAGAGTATACAGTATACTGTAGGAACTGAAGAGTAATAGGGTTTGAGGAGGGAAAAAACATGATTTAAAAAAAGAATTCCCTATTGACCAAGAAATAAGAAAAAAAAATATTTACTTTGAATTACAATGTCTTTTGTACTGCAGGTGGATAAACTGTACCATTGTAGCTCCATTATTTTTAATTGTTTTTTTTTTTTTTTGAGTTTGATATCCCCAATATCAAGAAACTAAGAACTTCAATCACATTGATTTTAAAGTGGATGTAATATCACAATGTAGAGAATAAGATTTCCTATCATCTGTGCCCAGGCTTACCACACAGGGCCAGATTCTCGAAGAAATTCGCCGGCGTAGCGTAAGCCATTTACACTACGCCGCCGCATCGTACTAGAGCCGTATTCCCTAAGCATTTGCTCCGTTGTTTGCGTTGGCGTAGCGAAAATGGCCCAGCGTAAGCCCGCGTAATTTAAATGAGGCGGCTTGTATTTAAATTAAGCGCGCCCCCGCGTCGAACGAACGAACTGTGCATGCGCCGGCCGGGGAAAAAGCCCAGTGCGCATGCTCCAGCTCACGTCGGAAAGCACTGTTGAAACTGACGTCAAAACGACGTGATCGTCACTACGCAATGCCCCTATTCGCGAACGAGTTAGTAAAACGATGTAAGCGACGGAAGAAGCCGACGCTGACCCGACGCCATACTTAACATGGCATCCGACGGCACCCGACGGCATCCGACGGTACTTCGTAAGGTTACTCCACATAGAAGCTGGGGTAACCTTACGTGGACGAAAACGACGTACGCGACGACGGAGCGGCATAAAAGCGATCGGGAATCGGCGTACTAGCCTCAATTGCATATGCAAATCAGAAAACAACGTAAAGGCCACCTAGTGGCCGGAGTTGTCATTACAACTACGATCCGCAAGTGTAATGGTTTTACACTTGTCGGATGTTGAAGCGTATCTATGTCAAAGTGATGCTAAGCATCACTCGCATAGATACGAGACAAAAAAAAACGGCGATACGACGAGGTATCTGAGATACTCCGTCGTAGCGCCTCTGAGAATCTGGCCCACAGAGTTAATCCAACGCTGAGCAATCCTCTTTTTATCGTTCAGTGGAATAAAACGGACTTCCCTAGAAAAAGCAAAGTCCGTTCCGCCCCCATGCTTTGAGTGACAGGTTATTTATATATCTCGTGCACCATCCTGCAATCATGCACAGTTTCTATAAACAGTGCACAAATCTCCCCCCCCCCCCCCTCTCCTCTCCCTTCTAGCTATCCTACATTTGTCTGCTTGTCCTGTGTTTTGATTATATGTTTTCAAAACATGAGGCGAGCTGAACCACAGTTCAATGTCATGAGGAAATGCTCCAGTGAACAGCCATCAGAATATACATATACAAGTGATTAGGGGAGATATATGTAGTCCGAGCTTGAGTGATCTTCTTCTTATTGTTATATTGCAGTGTGTGTGTCTGAGGTCACATGATCACATATGCAAAATTCTTATATTACCAGGATGTGTTATGTGGGGGAGGGCTGGATTTCTCACTTTTTATACTTACACCCATAAGGCTGAATGAACTTAGGGCTGGTTCACATTAATGCGCTGTGCGAGATCGCAGGTGATTTGCACCGCACTGCTGTTCAGGTCACATGCGATGTCTGTGTGATGCGATTTTAGCCATACAAACTGTATAGCTGAAATTGCATCTCATTTGGAACAAACATGCACAGGACCCTTTTTTTGGTCCACACCAGAATCGCATAGGTGTTCACACCCATGCAATCCGATTCATGTCCTAACTGTTAGTTTGCAGTGCGATATGCAAGCTGAAATGGGGGTGTCATTACCATTATATGACACTCCCCAGCAGTTCGCATATAGCAGTGTTAACTGCCGTGCGAGTCGGGTGTGATGTGGGAACCCGCAGTGGATTCGCAGGGTTCCCGAATCGCACCAGTGTGAACCGCGCCTTGGTGGGAGCAGTCTGATGACATTTGTAGGCTGTATGCTTTGAGGCTTGGTTCACACTGGTGCGATTCAGGAAACCTGCGAATCCACTGCGGGTTCCCACATCACACCCGACTCGCACGGCAGTTCACACTGCCATATGCTGGGGAGTGCCATACCTCCATTCCAGCTCGCATATCGCACTGCAAACTGACAGGACATGAATCAGATCGCATAAGTCTGAACACCCATGCGATTCTGGTTGCGGACCAAAAAAAAAGGGTCCTGTGCGTGTTTGGTCCGAATGTGATGCGATTTCAACTATACAGTTTGTATGGCTGAAATCGCATCGCACAGACATCGCATGTGATCTGAACAGCAATGCGGTGCGAATCACAGGAATGCGTAGGGTACAGAGGTGGGTAGTACATGCAGGATGGTGTCAGGATAGTGCAAAGTGTCAGATATTTTTATTTTATTTTACAATTTAATATTTTTTGTTCCCAAAAGTTTTTTTGGGACCAATGGATTTTTTTCTTTTTAATAATTTTTACAATAACATTTTTTTTCTTTTTACAATTTATTTTTGTACTATTGATGGGAGGGTGTTTTTTTTTTTAATATATTTTTTCACAGTGCTTTTGGGAAAGGGGGTGGGGGGATGGGGTAGTGGTCGGTGTCAGTGGGCTAGTGGTCGGTGTCAGTGGGGTAGTGGTCGGTGTCAGTGGGGTAGTGGTCGGTGTCAGTGGGCTAGTGGTCGGTGTCAGTGGGCTAGTGGTCGGTGTCAGTGGGCTAGTGGTCGGTGTCAGTGGGTTAGTGGTCGGTGTCAGTGGGTTAGTGGTCGGTGTCAGTGGGCTAGTGGACGGTGTCAGTGGGCTAATGGTCAGTGTCAGTGGGGTAGTGCACGGTGTCAGTGGGCTAGTGGTCGGTGTCAGTGGGCTAGTGGTCGGTGTCAGAGGGTTAGTGGTCGGTGTCAGTGGGTTAGTGGTCGGTGTCAGTGGGGTAGTGGTCGGTGTCAGTGGGGTAGTGGTCGGTGTCAGTGGGCTAGTGGTCGGTGTCAGTGGGCTAGTGGTCGGTGTCAGTGGGCTAGTGGTCGGTGTCAGTGGTCGGTATCAGTGGTATGGGGGGGTGGTTGTGGTGTCTGTTTTTTTTTTTTTTTTACAATTTCATTATTTTTTTTTACAATTTCATTTTTTTATCAGCCCTGTTGGGGGTGTTGGTGACATGTCAGGGGTCTAAACAGAGACCCCTGACATCTCCCATTTGAGACAGAGAAAGGGACAGAGGACATTCACTCCCCAGTCCCTTCTCTGCACAGAAGATGAATGGACAGAAGACAGCGTCTTCCCTCCATTCATAAACTGAGCAGAGTCAGGCGGCGTACACACGACCGAGGTTCTCGCTGGAAACCAGCGAGAACCTCGCTGGGAGCTGCATTCCAGCGAGAACCTCGGCTGTGTGTACGCTCCTGGCTTGCCCCGCCCGTCGGGAATCCCGTCGAGCGAATAGAGAGCAGGCTCTCTATTTGCTCGATGGCCCGCCTGGATGAATGGCTGGTTGCCATTCCCAACGGGCGGGTCGCCGATTTCGACGGCCGGCCGAGAGCCTCGACGGGCGGAACGATGTGTTCCGCCCGTCGAGGTTCTCGTACGTGTGTACGCGGCCTCACACACAGGTTACTCTGCTCAGTTGTCACAGGATGCACAGCGCTCGGTAACGAATGCTCTGTGTCCCATTTCCGCTCTCCATCCTGACAGAGCCCCCCCCCCCTCGCAGCCTGCGGGAGCTGGACACACGGAGCAGGAGGGGGGACCGAGGGTGAAGACACGGTGCGGGGGGGGGCGGACAAACGGAGCAGGATGAGGAGGGGTGGGTGTGTGGACACATGGAGGGGGACAACATCGGGCATTGAGGAGAACAGAAGACTCTCGGGGATGATCGGTGCGACGGGGACAGCTGTGAGCACCGATCCCCCCCCCCCCGCATGACTTATTAGGTGAAAGCGGCGGGAGGGAGGAGAAGCAGGTGACAAAAAGCCATGCAGGGGGTCGGTGCTCAAAGCTGTCCCGTCGCAGCAATCATCCCCGACTGTCACAGGACATCAATGTGTGCTGACAGGGGGCCCTGAGCGCGCTCTACTATTACCCAGAACGTGCTCTTCCTGTCTTGTGCGCGCTCTGGCCAAGGGGAGTGTAGAGGTGGGCGGGAGTCTGCTGACATCATGACTCCGCCCACCGAGCGCCGAACAACGGACCTGCCCACCAAATCTGGACTTTGCGGGGGTTTAAACAGCAAAATGGGGGACATCCTTATAGAGCAGCACCATGGCAGTAGTTTAGAATTGATGAGAGTGAGTTTACATCCACTTTAACTTGTCACATCCAGGGGTGGGGATACCAGGCTGTGAAGCTGCACAGGGGTCCTTTGGGAGTTAGGAACACATTTATACTAGATGTGAGTTGGGCTAGGACTCCCTTTTGAAATCAGTTTGGCCTGAACACTGCTTGCTTCTAGGGCAGGCGAGAAGGGAGAGAAATACTTCACAATGCCCTTACTGTGCTCCTGATTTGTAATAATGTGATGTCAGTCAGTCAGCTAGCATCTTCTTTACTCCCTGCCTTTGTGGCAATGACACATGCAGAATGTCTTTGTCATTTAATCTTGAAAAATGAAGGAGGCATTTGCAACCCAATCCCAGTTCTGTATAAGCCATAAAAGAGTTTGACGTATTGCAAGCGCTAATTGTACAATAAGCAGGTACTTGTAATTGAGCAGTAGTTGAATGGGGGAGGTGGGCTAAATTAATTTAGCAAAGGGGCCCTTTGTTGAATTTGTTCAGCACTATATGCATGGCACAACAATCAGGCCGGAATCACACTTGTGCAGTGCGAATTTCAGCTCTCTTATCTCTGCAGGGAGATTACAGAAGTGTTCAGCAGATTAACAACGTTTTAGCTGCGAATTTGGAGACCTGGGAGAAGTCAAAGCTACATACAGTATTACTGCACCCATCCAGCAGGCATCCGAGCAGCTGACCCGGCGTATAAGCCGACCCCTGCTTTTTGGCCAGTTTTTTTAAGTGTAAAAGGTAGTCTTATATGCCAGCAAATACAGTATACTTTAAAGGGTCACTAAAGGGAAAAAAATATTGGGCTGAAATGACTGTTTACAGGGTGTAGAGACATAATAGTTAACTGATTCCTTTTAAAAATGATTAAAAATAGATAAAAATCAATCATATATTCAACCTACAGTTCTAGTTTTGTTTTTGCTGTTGTTTCCTGTCTCTCTGATGTACAGAGCCAGAGAGCCATTAGAGGGCAGTGATGGTTTGTCTAAAACCCCTCAGCCCAATCTAGTTTCAGTTTACACACAGTAATCACACCTCCTCGATTAGTGAGAAAGCTCCAAGCACTGTGGTTATAAGGAAACAGACAACCAGGAAGTGTCAAGAACAGAGCAGGATTACAGCAACATCAAAGCAAAAACGAACAATGAGGACATGAAAACAGCACTTCAGTAAGGTAAAGGAAGCTATTTAGCTAAAAAAATGTTTTCCTTTAGTGACCCTTTAAGTTCAATTTATAACTAAACATTCATTTTGGTTGTAAGGACATTTTAAAGGAGAAGTCCAGCCAAAGCTCGTCTGGCTGGGCTTCTCCTATGGAACACAGGAGTGCAACTCATTTTACACTCCTGTGACTTGTTTTCAACAGATAGTGGACTGAAGTCCGCTCTCTGCTGATGTCACAGAAACCATTTCAGGCACTGCGTCATCTCGACACTGGAAATTTGGTGCCTGGATTGATACCCGTCTCAGCCTCTCAGCGAGCCTCAGAGAGCCTGAGATGTCCACTTCCTGCCCCTCCACAGCTCAGCACTCCAGTCTACAGCTCTCTGGTCACAGAGCTCAGGAAATCGAGTGATCGGTGATGTTCGATCACTTGGTTTTCAGTGTAGAGGTGTTGGGGGACAGACGCAGCATTGGTACAATGCTAGGTAAGGCCATCTAGGTAAGTATGATGGGGGGGAACTATAGTTCTCTTTTAAGTAACAAAAAATGGTCAATATAGAAACACCTTCGACTTCGAGTATATCTAGGATTGAATAGGAATGGTTTAAAATGCCTGTCCAGTTCTATACATCTGTGTCAAAACGTATTTCTTCCATTTTGGTTAGAATGGTAAAAACCGCTGACAGGTTTTTTGCTATCTGTGCGCTAATCAGAATATGTTCTGTACAATAGGAAATGAGAATTACACATATTTCTCCAAATAAATAAATAATGATAAATGCACCCAAAAAAGAAAAAAATGGCTTTATGTTTTCATTTTAACCTGCAAAGCATTGCACCTGTGGCTCCTGCAGACCCTTTATCTAGGATTATATCTGAGGCCGCGTACACACGGCAGAGAACCTCGACTGGCAGAACACATCGTTCCGCCCGTCGAGGTTCCCTGCCGGCCGCCGAAATCGGCGACCCGCCCGTCGGGAATGGCAACCAGCCATTCATCCAGGCGGGCCGTCGAGCAAATAGAGAGCGTGCTCTCTATTTCTGCTCGACGGGCTTCCCGACGGGAAGCTCGCCAAGAGCGTACACACGACCGAGGTCCTCGCTGGAATGCAGCTTCCAGCGAGGTTCTCGCTGGTTTCCAGCGAGAACCTCGGTCGTGTGTACGCCGCCTCAGTGGTGCGGTACGTGTTCGCACAGGCACAGCAGCCCATTAATTTGAATGGGCTGATGAACCTGCATCTTCTGCAGAAATAAAGTCCCTAACCCTTATTTTAAAATGTGGTTGCATAGAACCGCATGGTGCTTTTGCATCAATTTTGCACCATGTGTTTAAATGCATCAAAAAGCGCACTTTGTTTCCTGATAAGTGGGGATGATCATGTGTCTGCAAAAGAACAGCACGTTTTGACTACAGGTGGTAGTGGGTGTGGGAGCATGTGTGATTTACACACAACCCACTACATTGTGAACTTAGAGTCGGTTCACACTGGGGCGACACGACTTCCAGCGCGACTTTCAGAGGCGACTCAGACACGACTTGAGCATGAACCACAGGGCGATCTGGGGAGATTTAAAACACGACTTGAAGTCATCTCCAAGACAGGAGACATTCCAGTGGCCAATAAAATAACAATCAGCTCTGGGAGAGGGAGGGGGAGGGAGAGGTTTGCCTAAGAAATGTATGTTATCTTATCTGGAAAGTAGCTAGTGATCAGACTTCTGAGGCGAAAAGTCAGATTGAAGTCGTACAGGAACCTTTTCTGAAGTCGGAGCAACATGAGTAGTGTGTAATAACACCGCTCCCATTCACTAACATTGTTTTTCTCTACAGCGCGACTTGGGACGACTTGAGGCGACCTCAAGTCGGATCCCAAGTCGCCCCAGTGTAAAACAACTCTAAGGCCTGGGTTCACAACTATGCGAATTGCTTGCGGCTTAAACCGCATCTAATACGCAGAACATTTTTAAATACATTGTTTTCAATGAGGCTGGTTCACATATGTGCGATGCATTCGCACTGCGCATTGCCGGAAATCCGTATGCGTTGTGGAGGCCTTGCGGTGCGGCTCAGGTGCGAATTCAGGCCCATTATCTTCTATGGGTACGCATCTAATTCGCACAGGTGTTGCGGTTTGAACGGATGTTTTCTCTCCTCCTCCTCCACCTCCCCCTTTTCCTAGTTCCTCCTCTGTCAGGTTCATGCTGCTGAGGTGAGTAGCCATGTCCAAAAGACGGAGCAGCAAAGCTACTGAAAAGGTGAAGGAGTGTGTGGATTGTGAGGAGCTAATCCGCCTTGTCAGGGAGAATCCCCAACTCTATGACACCCGGCACCCCAAATATAAGGACAACGTTTCCAAAAAACAAACCTGGGTTGAAATTGCTAGAAGTCTTTTGCCAGAGTGGAGCATGTGCTCATCCCAAGTTAAAGCTGACAAAGGTAATTTTTTTTTTATTTTGTTATGCCTGGAGATGTTTGTCTATTCATTCTCTAATGTATCCTTATTTTTAATCCCCAATAACCCGAGTGTGGACCCCCACAAATCCAGACCAGGCCCTTATCCTAGCATGCATTCTATGAGGGCATGTTAAGTGTGCTAACCCATACCATGCCACTTTTATTTTAAGTTAGCAGGGTGTTTTAGCTAAATACCAATGCACCCTGTTCCCATGTTGATGGTGACAAGGGACTCATTCCCACATCATTGTTTATATGAGTCTGTGTGCGTGTCTATTGTAAGAATCTGTAAACTTACTTTAGCAATTATGTTTGCTGGTCTGACGTTGTGGCCCATGCTGGGCGTAGAAATACATAATTTTTTGTACAATGACAGACCACACATAATATTGTCATTCTGCAACGGACGAGGTCATACTTTTTTTGGATTTTAAGTTAAAGATTAACTTAGAAGTCACTAAATTGTCCAGACACATTTATTTGATTCATTTTTTTATCTCCATGCAAAAAAAACATAGTGACATTTTTAACACAGTATGTTATTTTCTAATATTTAAAGGGCCAGATTTAGTTAAAAATGACACCAAAAAAAAAAATGTGTACATTAAATTGACTGCCAAGGTAACTCTCCAGCTGGCGACATAAAGTAATTTACGAATTTCTCTCTAACCAAGTTACCACTGGTAGTGCCCCTAGTCAAATTCCACTGTACAGCCTCCATGGTATGCATGAGGGAATCCTCAAAAACAAAACCATCACGTTCTCGCACATAGTTGTGGAGTGCACAGGCAGTTTTAACAGCAGAGACAGCATGCTCCAGACTCAGGTTGATGGCAGTGTGCAATATTCTCCATTTATTGGAAAGAATCCCAAATGCACACTCTACTACTCTGCGTGCCCTAGTGAGGCGATAATTAAATATTATTTTTTCATTTGTCAGCGCTCTACTCGAAAAAGGTCTAAGCAGATTTTTGCCAAGGGCAAATGCTTCGTCTCCTACAAAAACATATGGGAGGGCTGGCTCATTTGTTCCAGGCAAGGAAGAATAATTTGGTAAATCCAGCCTATTCTCCCTGAGCATTCTCCCAAATGTTGAATGGGCAAATACACCGGAATCGGAACTGCTGCCATAAGAACCTACATCAATGTAAATGAATTTATAATTTGCATCTGCCACTGCCATTAATACAATGGAAAAATATTTTTTATAATTAAAAAACTGACTTCCACTAGCAAAAGGCCTCAGGATGCGAATGTGCTTCCCATCAATGGCTTCCAGACAGTTAGGAAACTTGCATCGCTCCCAGAATTCCAGAGATACCTTCATCCATTCTTCTTTTGTTGGCTTTTTGAAGACCAAAGGGTTTAGTTCTTCCCATAAAACAATGCATGTTTCATGAACAATCGCAGATATTGTTGATTTTCCAACCTTGAACTCATAGTGAAGACTTCCAAATGGATTGCCTGTAGCTAGGTACCTTCAAAAAATATTAATTATTAGTCTCTTCTCTGTTTTTCAGTGGAATACATAAAGAAAAGGTGGCGAAGCATGAGGGATGCCTTCAAAAAATATAATCGTCACCTCAGAGAAGTGAGGAGTGGCTCGGGGGCAACAGCTAGAGTACCCTACATGTATGCGGATGACCTACAATTTCTGAAACCAATCATCGAGATGAGAGAGTAAGTTAACATCTACATCATCAATGTATCGTGCCTACAGATTTTTCATTATTAATGTCTTTTTTTCTTACATAAACAGGACAGAAGCAAGTTGGGATGAACAGGATGTGTTGGAGGATCAACCAGAGAGTCATTCTGAGGCACAATCAGAGGCACCTGATTTGAACTAACCCAATGAGCCTGTCCCAGAAATGCAAATAGGGTCAAATCTATGGCTAGAAAATCCTGAAGAGGAATCTGTATTGGCTGAGCCAATCCCTGGGCCCTCCTCTGCTCATGTAACCATTGATCGCCCTGCAAAAGTTGCACGTAAGCAAAAGGTAGTATCGCAGACGGACATAAGTGAGCGTCTACTAGAGATGTTACTAAAAATGTCTGATAAGGTGGATGCTTTCTTATGTCCGGCTACAATACTGGCGCTCAATTTTGTACCTTTGATTTAAAAAGTACGACCTTAACGATATTTAGAAATGCGAAGCCATGTAGAACAAGTTCTCCAGTCATTTACAGTGCCCAGTGAGGACACAAGATCTGAAAGGCCATATGTGCCACATGCACCAAGTCACATACATTTACCAAGGTCACGCCAATACTTGGAGTCAGGACACCAACGTTACCCCTATGTTCCTCCACCCTATCCTTCCAGTTTTGAAGAGGCTACTTCGATATATGATTTCACACACAGAGGAGTTCCCTATCCCATCCCACCCCCAATCCCTTCAATTAGGGAACACACTCAAATTCAGGGGATGTATTTGCCACAGCAACATGTGCCACAACAACATGTGCCACAACAACATGTGCCACATCAACATGGCGAGTCTAGCCATGTTTCCAGCACTGCCACTGGTGAAAATACTTCATCAACTCAATACTCTACTGAGGCACCATTTGTTCCGAAAATATATCAGAATCTATAATGTGTAAATTATGACCACAGTTAATGAGCATGTGTGGATTTTTGGGATAAATGTTATTTCCTGAGATATACTTGAATGTAAAGTTTATATATTTTATATTATTATATAAAAAGATATGTTGGCTACTTCTGCTATGTTTTTCATAACAACAAAAATACATAAAGAGATTTTTTCGCATCTTCTGTCTGGTTCATCATTTCTAATTACAGATGTTGGATATTTCAAGACACAAAATATAACATGCTCACCAAGACAAAAAAATGCACATAGGTGGCGAAAAGTACCTTAATGTGATTAGTAATCGTTGGGCAGGCTGGATGCTTGCTCTGTAGCATGTGTTCTGTCGCTCCAACCTAGGGTATGTTAGTCGTAATAATTCGTCAAAACTATAATAAAAATAAAATAAAATAAATAATTCTACTATGCAACAAAGGAGAAATAAAAAGTTTAGCAAGTAAAAACATTTTTTACCTGGTTATTGACATGCGTGTATAATTAAAAAACTTGTCTGCATGCCCACGGAGATCTTCATACAATAGCATGAACTGGCCTCTTTCATCCCTATTTGCAATGATAGGATGAACCCAGTATCTTCTTCTCCTCCTCCTCCTCCTCCTTCTCCTCCTCCTCTCATCTTCAAGCAAGATTGTTGCTGTCGCAGCAACAACTGTAGGCATGAACATGGGCAGGGCAGCACACATTTCTTCACTAATCCAAATCCGAATCCACACAATACTGAATGCAGGAGAAAAAGGAAGAGGGCAAGAAAGGTCACTCCCTTTTATTAGCTACATCATCACACAGATATCAATAATTGGCCCTCACCAAAAACGCAGCTCTGAAGTGAATTTCTTCGAATTCGCACCTGATCCGCAGCTAAAACGCAGGTGATCCGCAGAACACCTTATGGAGAAATTTGCAACGACAACGGAGCTCAAAAACGCACCGCACTAGTGTGAACCCAGCCTAAGGCTTCATTTCCACTGGCGTTTTTACAGCCACGGTTTTTACAGCTTAAAAACGCCTGTCAATGTTTATTTTTTATTTTTTGGAGCTTTAACCACTTGCTTACTGGGCACATAAACCCCCTTCGTGCCCAGGCGAAATTTCAGCTTCCGGCACTGCGTTGCTTTAACTGACAATTGCGCGGTCGTGCGACGTGGCACCCAAACAAAATTGGGGTCCTTTTTTCCCCCACAAATAGAGCTTTCTTTTGGTGGTATTTGATCGCCCGTGCGTTTTTTATTTTTTGCGTTATAAACAAAAAAAGAGCGACAATTTAAAAATATATATATATTTTTTACTTGTTGCTATAATAAATATCCCAATTTTAAAAAAAAAAAAATATTTTTTTTCTCAGTTAAGGCCGATACGTATTCTTCTACGTATTTTTGTAAAAAAATAAATAAATCACAATAAGTGACTGCTTTGCGCAAAAGTTATAGCACCTACAAAATAGGGGACAGAATTATGATTTTTTTTTAATATTTTTTTTTTACTATTAATGGTCGGCGATCTGCGATTTTTATTGGGACTGCGAAATTGCGGCGGACACATCGGACACTTTTGACACATTTTTGGCGCCATTCACATGCTATAAATATGCACTAATTACTGTATAAATGTGACTTGGCATTGAAGGGGTTAACACTAGGGGGTGAGGAAGGGGTTAAATGTATTGCCTGGGTGTGTTCTAACTGTGTGGGGGGAGGGGGGTGACTGGGGGAGGTGATCGATGCTGTCTCCCTATGTACAAGGAAAACAGCATCAGTCGCCTCTCACTGACAGGACGTGGAGCTCTGTGTTTACACACAGAGCTCCATGTCCCTGCTCTCTCACCGACGATCGCGTGTACCTGACGGACATCGCAGCCGCCGGGTACACGCATCGAATCCTCGGTGATGCGTCGGGACTGTTTTTCCCCGCCGCGCGCCACAGGGAATTACAAGTAAATCACGTCCAAAGACGTGACCCCGGCGCCTCAGGTACGCGCTGTTGACGTGTTTTGTCAATGGCGCGGACCCGAAGTGGTTAAAAACGCCGCGGCAGCGTTTTTGCGCGTTTGTGCGCGGTTTTGCGCGTTTTTGAGCGTTTTTTAATGTCTGACATTTTTACAGGTCTATTGCTGGAGCTTCAGAATGCACTGGTCCCGCGTTTTTTTGCAGCTTAAAAACGTCGCAGCCATCTACATCTTAAAAACGTCATGGTGGGCATGAGGCCATAGACTAACATGGACAGGTGTTTTTAAGCTGCAAAAAACGCTCAGAAAAGTGGCTGTAAAAACGCCAGTGGAAATGAGCCCTTAACTTCCTCCAGGTTCTTCAGCTATGGAGCTGGGAGAAGTAATTATGGACTACAGGTGGGATAAGGTCACTGTTAATTGAATGATGCAGCTGTGCGGGCAGAGTTTGGCTTTGGAAACACTTTAACCACTTGCCGACCACACGCCGCAGTTATACTGTGTTAAGGTAGCTCAACTGTGGGAATCGCCATAGGTGTACATTGTTTTGTGCACTAGCCTGTGTGGGCACGCGTGCACCAATTGGCCAGTGGGGGAGTCAATCAGCGGGTACGGCGGCCGGCTGCCCACGAGTGGTCCCTGCAGAGACAGAACAGGGATCTGCCAAAGGCAGATCTTGATTGTGACAGGGAATGACACAGGATATTGTCTTCCAGCTATGCAGGAAGACGGATCTCTGTGTTGGCCCAGTCAGGCCGTCCCCCATACAGTTAGTAAACACACCCAGGGAACACAATTAACCCCTTGAGCATCCCTGATGTTAACCCCTTCCCTGCCAATGTCATTTATACAGTGATCAGTGCATATTTTAGCACTAATCACTGTAATAATGACACTGGTCCCAAAAAAAGTGTCAAAAGTGTCTAAACTGTCTGCCGCAATGTTGCAGTACAGCTAAAAATCACTGATCACAGCCATTACTAGTAAAACAAAATATTAATATTAAAAATGCCATAAATCCATCCACTATTTTATACACGCTATAACTTTTGCCTAAACCAATAAATATACGCTTATTGGGATTACATATTGGTCTAAACCAGTGGTTCTCAACTCCAGTCCTCAAGGCGCCCCAGCAGGCCATGTTTCAGGCTTTCCATTTTTTTTGCACAAGTGATTTGATCAGTTTCACTGCCTTAGTAATTACCACAGCTGTTTCATCTGAGGGAAATTCTGAAAACATGACTTGTTGGGGTGTCTTGAGGACTGGAGTTGAGAAACACTGGTCTAAACTGATGAAGAATTTTTATTTTTTTATTGGGTTTTATAGCTTTATAAACTTTATTAAGTAATAAATGTTTTGTTTTTTTTTTCAAAAATTGTTGGTCTTTTTTTGTTTATAGTGCAAAAATGAAAAAAAAAAAAAAAACGCAGAGGCGATCAAATACCACTAAAAGAAAGCTCTATTTGTGGGAAAAAAAGGACATCTATTTTATTTGGGTACAGTGTCCCATGACCCGTAATTGTGAGTTAAAGTATTGCAGTGCCGTATCGCAAAAAATGGCCTGGTCATTAAGGGGGAAAATTCTTCCGGTCCTTAAGTGGTTAAATAGATCTGGTTGCTCCACTTAAATGGTTGAGAAGTATGTGCATGTATTATTTATGTTCCTTCGTCATTGTAGCACCAATGGGCAAAAGATCTTGGATTTTTTGGCAATTATTGGATTGTTTTTAATCTTTAAAAGACATCTGCAAAAGAACATAATCAATTAATTACTACAATGTGTGCTAAATTGTAGAGAAAAGCAAGTTTTAGAGAACGCTATAATGAAATAATCGTAAGAAGAAGCTTGTCATTTACCATACAGATGGCAGAACTAGTGATTAGTCTCATTAATGGTTCATTAACTACATAAACATTGCAATAACTTGTCCAATTTTCCATTACTTTAAAGGGCTACAATGTCAGACCTTCCCAAGATTAAACAGTTGCTATTTCACATTTTCTCATTTCAATAGTAAGACACGGCAGGCTAAACATCTAAGTCATAATCATTTTCAGATACGGGAATAAAATGCAAATAAACCTGAAAACATTCTCAGTCAATAGACATTCAAGAATACGCTTTTTAATACGAATAAGCTGTCACGACTTAACATTTCATGCATGAAAAAGTAATACTCCTTTTTTTTTTTTTTTTTTTAGACAGCATTTGCTCCCTGCATAGCAAAAAATATGTGACAGCAGAATTAAAGAAATAAACATTGATTCACAAATGACTGTAAGGGATATTTAAAGGTTAAAGCACACAGTATCATAATAGCAATTTTCTAGTGTAGTATAGATTTAGATACTTTCTGCTGGAGCTGTCATCTGAATTAAAGGACAATATTCATACTAGCAGAATTCCATTCAGGGATGGCATTAAAGTGGTTGTATAATACCCTTAAAAAAAAAAAAAAAACCTGCAAGGCAAAGGCATAATGATCTAGTATGACTAGCGTACTAGCTCATTATCAATTACTTACTAGATCGAAGCCCCTGCAGCCGTTCTAGGACACGTCCTCTGTCGGCCGAGATTGGATTTGACGCATGCGTGGACGTTTTTTACTTCCTGGTGCGGTGACGTGGCGGCGTCAACGTCACCGCCATGTCACTGCGCTGTCTGCCGGCGGGGATTTTGGTTTGATCAAACCAATATATCCCAGCAGACAAAAACGATCAAAACGGTCTGTCAGACCGATTTGATTGGATTCATTTACTGGTGTGTACGCGGCCTTAGAGTTTGGCTGCGGTCCTGGTGATGAGTGTAAAGATGCGCCGTCGTATCTATGCGCCATACCCACAGAACTAGATACACCTGAAAATAGGCTTCTTCCGACCAACGTAACTTTCCTACGCTGGCGTATTGTGGGCGCATATTTACGCTGGACGCATCATTGATTTTCTATTCAAATATGAAAATGAGGGAGATACGCCGATTCACCAACGTACGTGCACCTGGCGCAGGCTACGCCCAGTGCGCGTAAGTTGTACGTCCAGCTTAAAGTTACCCCTCATATAAAGCAGGTGTAACTCAGAAACAGATGTGCGCAGGTCAGCTGGAGAGCAGCTACAGCAGCACCGTTACGGACGAGCTGAGCAACCACACTTGCAGGACAACACATCTGTATGCCAACATGCCAGGGGCAGCCATGGTCATAGCACTACTGCGTCTACAGGCACGGAGGAGGAGGGCACGGGAGAGGATATACCGAACGCGCATTAACATCTTTGGCATGGGGGAATTGGAGGTGTATCGCATCCTCAGATTCAGCCCTGATGCCATCCTGGAATTAGCCACAGCCCTGCATGATGAAATCACCAGCCAGATGGGACGCTCACATGCAGTGCAGTACTGGCAACACTCCATTTCCTTGCCAGTGGATCTTTTCAGCGTACAAGTGGAGTCGTGTCTAGGATTTCACAATCCACCATGAGCAGATGCGTGCACCAGGTTGTCCCTGCAATCCTCAGACGCATGTCCCACCACATCATCAAACCCACCCATTAGCATTTGCGGCACAAGGCAATGCAGGATTTCTACAGAATTGCCGGATTCCCACGCACCATCTGGGCCATTGATTGCACACATGTGGCACTACAGCCCCCGCGTGCCACAGAGCACATATACCACAATCGTAAGCAGTGGCATTCCATTAACGTACAGGTGATAGCCAATGCCCAATGCCTCATATGGCACATCCGTGCCAAACACCCAGGGGCCAGCCACGACAGCACTACATATACCGTCAAAGTAACATCACAACAGAATTCAAACAGAATGTGTACAGGGACAGCTGGCTGGTTGGTGAGTGACATGGGAGTCAGGCATGACTGTCCGACCCCATGATGCAGACATCACGAGTGGCACATGCACGGCTAACATCCTCCTGTCTTTTCCCTTCCAGGTGACTCGGCATATGCATTTGGGCCCCATCTCATGACTCCATTCCGGAATCCCCAAACCAGAGGAGAGAGAAGATACAATGCTGCACACATACGCACCCGTGCAGTGGTGGAGCCTCATTTGGCATCCTGAAGTCCCGTTTCCGATGCCTGGATAAGTCCGGGGGGACCCTGCTGTAGTCCCCAAACTTTGTGTGTCAGATCATCGGTGCATGTTGCGTGCTGCACAACTACGCCATGAGAAAGGGCCTGGAGATTGACATATGTGACCCCCGACCCACACAGTCCCCTACCCCATCTGCTGAGGGAAGAGCAGTCAGGAGGTGCCTCGTGGTAGGCATCTTTGCACGTTAAACACACACATTCATCATGGCACACGGACAATGCACGCATGCACACCACTGTGCTGCCTAGCTCACACACACCACATCCACCTCACATTGGATTAACCCAAGTCCACCATGCAGGACTTGGAGGCAGCAACGCCACGCCAAGGCACCAATCATGTTGCTGTCCATTTATACCACATTCACACGGCCGTGGGGATAACCTCTCCCCAACGACCCAGGGTGACACCCCTTACTGACAGGAATGTCACCCACATTCACAGACCAGTCACACTGTAGCCTTCACTCCTCACCGTATGCAGATGCTACTAAAAAAAAAATCTTATTTTGGTGCGGGACATATGTCCACGTCACGGCGCATGCGCCGTTCATTCGACCCTTCAATTGCATGGGGTCATGCTTCATTTAAATGGATCACGCCCACTTCCTTACTACTTTGAATTACGCCTACGAATTTACGTTACACCGGCACATCGTTGGGAGCATTTGCTTTCTGAATACCATGCTTGCCTCTCTAATGCCGCATACACACGATCACTTTTTGCGATGAAAAAAAACGAAGTTTTTTAAAACGTCATTTAAATTGATCGTGTGTGGGCAAAACCAAAAAAAAATTCCAACATGCTTGAATTTTTTGTGTCGTTTTTCAAAATGTCGTTTTTTGTGTCATAAAAAGTGATGGTGTGTGGGCAAAACGATGTTGAAAACGACGTTTTTAAACCCGCGCATGCTCAGAAGCAAGTTATGAGACGGAGCTTCAATGGAAAAGAGTGCAGTCGAACGTGGTGTACGTCACCACGCTTTGCTAGAGCTTTGTAGAAAAACGATGGTGTGTACGCAACGTCGTTTTGGAAAATGAAGTTTGAAAAACGTTGTTTTTTTTTCATGATTGAAAACGTCGTTTTTTTCCATCGCAAAAAATGATCGTGTGTACGCGGCATAAGTTCCCACGTGGAAGAAAAATATATTTTAAATATATTTAAAAAAAACATTCTAAATATATTTTTCCCAAATATATTGCAATATATTTGAAATGCTACAATTTTGGCCAGATTCAATATATTTCAAAAATATATTTCAATATATTTGTGAATATATTATTGAATATATTGGGAAATGCATTGTGAAATATGTTGCAAATATACTCATAAATATATGTTAAATGTACTTCTGAATGCATTTAGCAATATATTTATGCAGCCATAAATATATTGCAATATGCATTTTGGAATGCATTGTGAATATATTCAGACATATATTGCTAAATGCATTCAGAAGTACATTTAACATATATTTCTGAATACATTCACAATGCATTCCAAAATGCACTTTGCAATATATTTATGGCTGCATAAATATATTGCTAAATGCATTTAACATATATTTATGAATATATTTGCAACATATTTCACAATGCATTACCCAATATATTCACAAATATATTGAAATATATTTTTGAAATATATTGAATCTGGCCAAAATTGTAGCATTTCAAATATATGGCAATATATTTGAGAAAAAATATATTAAGAATGTTTTTTAAAATATATTTTAAATATAAATGTACTGAATGTAAAATAAAAAAAAATACATTCCTATTACATTTTGAAATGCTGTGCATTTATATATTGTATTTTATATATTGTAGGCCTATAAAACCAGCAAATATTTGGAAATAAAAACGATAACACAGTACAATACACACAACTTTATTATCATGTAAATATACAAACACTACAACACAGAGAATAGAAAGTGGTGTTAACTGTGGTAAATGACATACAAGTTTATTTGTGGTATTCTGATGGTTCCCCATGTTTCCCTTCAGGTGATATTTCAACACCGGAATTGTTCTCGTAAGAGCTTCACTGATCACACCGTTTGAAGTCCCAGGAAACTTTGCCAAAGTGGCAGCTTTAAAAAGTAAATGGAAAATATTAGACTTATTAGATTTTCCCTGTGAATCAAAAGCCATATAAGACCCTTTTCACACTTTAGCGCTGCTAAAGCTCCGGCGGTTTTTGCAACACTTTTTAGGCGTTTTTTTTTTTTTTTTAAGGGAAAAAGTACAGTTTTTAATGCGCTTTTAAAGTGCTTTGGAAGTGCTGCCCATTAATTTCAATAGGCAGGTGTGTTTTAGGAGCGCTATTTATAGCGCTCCCAACCCGCCCCAGATGCTGCTTGCAGGACTCTTTCTAAAGTTCCGCAAGCGCATCGCCCCAGTGTGAAAGTACTCATTGCACTGAAAGGGATGCAGTTTCATGAGCTTTTTAGAGGCTATTTCTAGTGCTAAAACACCTGAATACTGGCTCAGTGTGAAAGGGGTCTAATAGATGCAGCTGAGTAAATAAAACGAACAAAATTAAGCATGTAAAAAAAAAATATTGTAGACTTTTAAAAAATCTGTATAAAAATCAACATCTTGCCTACAACTTGCCTTTTTAGTTCAGACTACTACCAGACTGAGCAAGATATCTTATTTTGACACAACAGTCAAATTGGCTTACAGTCTACATGTCAAAGCTGATGTTTTCATAGGGTCTAACTGTACTTGCTTCTCTCCATCTGTCAGCCGCTTGGAGGCACCTCCTTAAAGGTTACTTTTTATTGAAGTGGTTGTAAAGGTACAAGGGTTTTTACCTTCATGTATTCAATGCATGAAGGTAAAAAAAACTTCTGTGTGCAGCCCCCCTATACTTACATGAGCCCTCTCTCAATCCAGTGATGTCCACGAGAGCCTTGTCTCTCCAGGGACTTGCACTGCTGATTGGCTTTCTGTAGCGGTGGGAGCTATTGGCTCACGGTGCTGTCAATCACAGCCAGTGAGCTAATTAGGAGATGGGGTCAAGGCAAGGCTCAGTGTGTGATTGGACACACAGAGCTCTGGTTCAGGAGCACCGGCATGGGACCTGAGAAGAGAAGGATCTGAGCTGCTCTGTACAAAAACCCTTACACAGAGCAGGTAAATAGGAGTAGGATATGTTTGATATTTAAAAAAAAAGACAACCATTTAATGTTTCGATACCAAAAGAAAACCTACCTGTTTAGGCCTTGAGTACGACACTTGACAAGGAGATGAGCTCAAGTCTTCAGATGGGACAAAAGGTGATGCACACGATACACCCACACAGGATGAACTTCCACCATCATTCTTCAGTGCTATTAGCTGCGCTCTTGTTGTTTTCAAAAGATCCATTACACCAGGCAACTCTATGGAAAAGCATAACAACTTTTTAAGTAACATAATGGCCTATTTTCTCACTATATCCATTCATTTCATTTGTTAGAAATTGATGACTTGTGGAAAAATGTACTTAAAGGGGAGGTTCCCCTAAAAATAAACTTTTAACATTGCCTGTGTCTTCTTAATAATAATTAGAATCGGCTGGGTTTTTTTTTTTTAACCAGCCGTACATACCATTTTCGGCATGTACGCTCACCGCCGCTTCCGGGTCTGGCGGCCGGGGATGGGAGGGCCTGCTTCATTGACAGGCATCCGATCGACGCATACAGCGCGTCACGGGATGCCGAAAGAAGCCGAACGTTGGTGCGCATGCGCCGTATAGAGCCGCACCAACGTTCGGCTTCTTTCGGCATCTCGTGACGCGCTGTATGCGTCGATCGGATGCCTGTCCCCGGCTGCCAGACCCGGAAGCGGCGGTGAGCGTACATGCCGAAAATGGTATGTACGGGTGGTTAAAAAAAAAACTACCAGCCGATTCTATTTATTATTAAGAAGACACAGGCAATGTTAAAAGTTTATTTTTAGGGGAACCACCCCTTTAAATGATTAGAGGGTTTCCTCCAGTCTGCTGCTGACCCCCCCAAGAGGGTTTCTCCCAAGGTAAAAGTAAGGATGTTCCACAAAACAAAAATCCTACTTGTGCATATAGTATGTAGTTACCTCAGTGCACTCACTGATACTATAATGAATGTAGTACAGTAAACTTCCAGTTACTCAACGATCCCCATTGGTACTGTTATTTCTGGTTGCTTGAGATCTAATAGTAACTCTCAAGCATCCACCTCCCATGGCACCCTGACCCCCTCCCACTTAGCAGCTAAAGGGGGTAGGGATTGGGGGCAGGGTTTTACCACCCCCAAATTCACATGTGAATGAGCCTTAAAAGTGCTATTGCCAAATGCAACTTAGGGCTCATTCACAAGTGCGGTATGCAATGCTCCAATGCGCCTCTGAGAAATTCTGCAAGGTGGTGAGGAGGCAAAATGTTTACACCAATAATTGCAGTGAAAGGCACACGATTGTAGTGCGGTAGTACGGCAATTATAGGTTTTAGTCAGGTGTGAGGAGGCAACATTGGAGGAGACTGTGCCCTGTGATCTTTGACTTCTCCCATGTTGTTCAGGTAGATCTCCAACTCTCTAAGGTTGCCTACCTCTGCCTTAAAACACTGTAGAATGAAAGGGCAAATGATTGGGCAAACAGAAAATAAAGATAAAAATAACAAAGGCAGCAGAACTGGTGGAATAACACACAATAAATAGATAACAAAAATAAAAGACTGTGCCAATAAAAAAGATTCAATGAAAATTAAAATTGAAAAAATTTCACCAATACCAATTCCATTGAAAGATTGGCATCCAGGGGCTGATATGCCAAAAACGGTGCACAATAATTAACCAAAACAAAAAAATCAGAGTGCAAGGAAAAATTTGTATATAAATTCACAAAATGAATGTCAAATTATATGTATAAACAATGAGAGGTTAATACGCCAAATCGGTGATCCCAAAATTGTATGCCAACAGCACACAATTGGCAAACCAAACCTCAAAAATTCTTAATGATATCACCACAAAACTCAAACGCTGATGACCAAATGAATAATGAAGGATGATGCAGATATGATGATCAGATACAGTGCCAGTTTAATGCAGTGATATAAACCGCAATTAAGTTGTCCGCTTACCAAAGGCAAGTTGTCTCAGTTGTTGGTTTTCTTCTTCCAAGTGCTTATTCTGGTTTTATATTCACCAGCTGTCAGTTAGTCTTGGTCAGGTGCTTTGACAGCGGCTGGCGGCCCATCTGTCAGAATCCGCCAAAAATAAAAAAAATAAAAATTATCTTTCCACCTCCACACCCCCCATCCACTCCCCCCCACCCCACACACACACCCCCATCTTTCAAACCCCCCGCCCACACACACACCCCAGACACCGCTAACCTCCTTCTGCACAATTTATTTGATGGTAGCTGAATGTAAACAGCAGGCAGTGGGGGAACCATAGCCAGACTGCCATTGGCTGTTTCAAATTTTAAAATTAGGCTGACTATTGTGCCCCCTTCCCACTGCCTGCTGTCAATCAGCAGAGGAAGACCTGAAGAAGAATGTTCTCCTTCAAATCCTCTCCTTTGCTGATTGACAGCAGGCTATTGATTTCCCTGCTATCTGCTCTTTTTTCCTGCATTCTGACAGTGGCCAGTGGCTGTTAGAATACAAAAAAAGGCCTAGATGTCAACTGATATCAGGCTACTTCTGGGGCAGCTGGATGTAAACATAATATCATTACCTCATATTGTTATCGGCCTGAAAGGTGGCCCATAATTGGTATCTGTATGGAAAAATCCATATCTAATGGCACCTAGTAGCAGGGCAGATAATAATATGCAAAAGGGGAGGGAGACATAAACATTGGTAGCACTATGCACTGACATTATGGGGTATATTTACTAAAGGCAAATCCGCTTTGCACTACAAGCGCACTTGGAAGTGCAGTCACTATAAATCTGAAGGGGACAAAAAAAAATCATTTTTGCCTGTACATGATTGGATGATAAAATCAGCAGGGCTTCCCCTCATTTCAGATCTACCCCTCAGATCTACAGCGACTGCATGTCCAAGTGCACTTGTAGTGCAAAATGGATTTTCCTTTAGTAAATCAACTCCTATGCTGCATGGCGAGTGGATATAGAATAGAAGCCATATAATATTGTATGCAGCAATGTACACTGACAGTAAGTTACACAGTTACTGGATATAACATGGAAGCCATACATATTATATGCAGCAATGTACACTGAAAGTAAGTTACACAGTTACTGGATATAACATGGAAGCCATACATATTATATACAGCAATGTGCACTGACAGTATGTTACACAGTTACTGGATATAACATGGAAGCCATACATATTATATGCAGCAATGTGCACTGACAGTATGTTACACAGTTACTGGATATAACATGGAAGCCATACATATTATATGCAGCAATGTACACTGACAGTATGTTACACAGTTACTGGATATAACATGGATGCCATACATATTATATGCAGCAATGTGCACTGACAGTATGTTACACAGTTACTGGATATAACATGGAAGCCATACATATTATATGCAGCAATGTGCACTGACAGTATGCTACACAGTTACTGGATATAACATGGAAGCCATACATATTATATGCAGCAATGTACACTGACAGTAAGTTACACAGTTACTGGATATAACATGGAAGCCATACATATTATATGCAGCAATGTACACTGACAGTATGTTACACAGTTACTGGATATAACATGGAAGCCATACATATTATATGCAGCAATGTGCACTGACAGTATGTTACACAGTTACTGGATATAACATGGAAGCCATACATATTATATGCAGCAATGTGCACTGACAGTATGTTACACAGTTACTGGATATAACATGGAAGCCATACATATTATATGCAGCAATGTACACTGACAGTATGTTACACAGTTACTGGATATAACATGGAAGCCATACATATTATATGCAGCAATGTACACTGAAAGTAAGTTACACAGTTACTGGATATAACATGGAAGCCATACATATTATATGCAGCAATGTACACTGAAAGTAAGTTACACAGTTACTGGATATAACATGGAAGCCATACATATTATATACAGCAATGTACACTGACAGTATGTTACACAGTTACTGGATATAACATGGATGCCATACATATTATATGCAGCAATGTGCACTGACAGTATGTTACACAGTTACTGGATATAACATGGATGCCATACATATTATATGCAGCAGGGTGACATGCTGTGGAAGAGGAGCTCTATAATATTACATTCCTGTGCACATGCTGTATGGTAACTGGGAAGGTGAATGTACACAGAATGAGAACTTTTCAGCAGGAAATAGACAAATACAACTTAACTCATACACCAAACTTTCACAATTCTAATATTATTACATAGAAGGCTCACCTTTCATCCAGGAGAATACATCCAGGGGAATACAGAGAGCATCTCCACCATGCTGCCATGCTTTCCTTTTCAGACTAGGCCTTACCAGGAACAGGAAGTGAGAGGTGAAAGTTCACCCCTCTGGTTCCCACTGCTCACTTCCTGTCACACACCTCCTGTATTGTTTCCTGTATTTTTATTGCAGTCTCATTTAAAGAGTTTTCCCCAGGGCTGAATTCACATATTATAAGATCGAAGGCACAGAATTCAAACCCACATCCCAATAAAAAGAATGAGATAAAAGAAATGAGAAAAATATTTATACATGTAAGTAAGTGATGGGAGATGCATTCTATATATATATTTTGTATCTTCATTCTGGTACATGTGTGTGTGTATATATATATATATATATCAGATATACTCTATGTGTATGTGTGTGTGTATATATATATATATATATATATATATATATATATATATATATATATATATATATATATATATATATATATATACTAAGGTGACCAGATTTAAAAAAAAAAATCCAGGGACACATTTTTTTTTACTAGTAATGGCGGCAATCAGGGTCTCTCTGCCCATCGCTGCAGCCGCCCACCACACAGCCTGCCAAGTCTTACACTCCGGGTCCCCGCTACTGCTTGGTGGGGAGCGGAGGAAGATAAGCAGGCAGGCAGCTGGCCGGGACTTGAGCCAAGGCAGAAGAACATGGAAGCGGAGCTGAATGGGAATGCACCTGAAACTGAAGAAATATTCCCTCTGCTCCGACCAACACATGATCATCAGAAAGGGGCACAGGTAATGGAAAAAATCCCCCCCCCCCCCCAAGCTAGTAGGAGCGACAGAGTAGGGGGGTGTAATTCAGAATTATTATTTTTTTAATTCTGCACTGACTGTCTTTGAAATTGCCCCAGCCCCTGTTCAAATCCAATGGGGACAAAACTGGGGACAGACTTGGTCTAGGGACAGTGTCCTTAATCCAGGGACTGTCCCCTGAAACCGGGGATGTCTGGTCACCCTATATATATACACACACACACACACAGTATATCTGAGATATATATATATATATATATATATGTATATTATATATATATGTATATGTATATGTATATATATATATATATATATATATATATATATATATATATATGTGTGTGTGTGTATATATATATATATATATATATATATATATATATATATACTGTATTTGCTGGCGTATAAGACTACCTTTTACACTTAAAAAAACTGGGCAAAAAGCAGGGGTCATCTTATACACCGGGTCAGCTGCTCGGATGCCTGCTGGATGTGCGGTAATATCGCATGTAGCTTCGGCTACATACAGTATATACCGCTGAGCCAATCCCGGTGAGCGATGTATTCAAATGAATACAGAGCCTGCTCAGATTGGGGTAACAACCTCTGCCAATCCGAGTGCCTACATACAGTAGCCTGCTCGGATTGGCTTTGAGAGTCAGAGATGCACGGGCTGATGATGTTACAACCTCTGCCAATCCAAGCAGGCTTTGTATTCATTAATAGAATACATCGCTCGCCGTGATTGGCTCCAGTCCCAGTAAGAATGAAGAAGTATATGGCTCCAGAAGGAAGAAATATGAAGTATCGGAACGGGGGTCGTCTTATACGGTGAGTAAAGGCAAAAAACGTTAAAAAACTGTAAAATTAGGGGGTCGTCTTATACGCCTGGTCGCCTTATACGCCAGCAAATATGGTATATATATATATATATATATATATATATATATATATATATACATATATATATATACATATATATATATATACACACACACATACACACACATACACACACACAGTATATATATATATATATATATATATACACACACGCACAAGAATGCAGCTCTCATCACTTACATATTTATCTTCCAGCACAGCCTAGCATTGGCAGTGCAGCTTGGGCAGGGATATGACATTTAAAGCGGAGTTCCACCCAAAAGTGGAAGCTCCACTTATTTGCCTCTCCCCCCCCCCCCCCCCCCCACCTACTTTCCCAATGCTTTTCTGCATGTGTGTTTTTGATGCATTCCAGGGTATGTTTGGTGTGTTTTTAAAGCATTCCAGTGCATTTTCCCCTCTTTTTTTTCTTAACCTTAGATAAGGACATGTGTGTTCCAGTGTGTTCAGGTGCATTCTAGTTCGTTTTTGATGTGCTTTACAGTGTTCCATTACAGTCCAGTGCAGGAAAAATGCAGCATGCTCTACTTTTTATCTGGAACTGCAAGCACTGGTGTGAATTATGCCATTGAAAACCATATAACTTACTTTCCATGCAGACAAAAAAAAAACGCACTGGGCTGCATGTGGTGTGAATTGTCCCTATATATAGGCAATGGAGGCAGCAGCACCCGAGAGCCAATGGAAACATTGGCTGGGATACCAACATCGCCGGATTCCAGGACAGGTAAGTGTCCTAATATTAAGTCAGCAGCTGCAGTATGTGTACAGTATGGGGGGTTATTTACTAAAGGCAAATCCACTTTGCACTACAAGTGCAAAGTGCATTTGAAATTGCACTGAAAGTGCACTTGTAAGTGCAGGCGCTGTAAATCTGAGGGGTAGAACTGAAATGAGGGGAAGCTCTGCTGATTTTATCATCCAATCATGTGCAAGCTAAAATGCTGTTTTTTTTATTTTCCATGCCCCCCTCAGATCTACAGCGATTGCACTTCCAAGTGCACTTTCCTTGCAATTTCAAGTGCACTTTGAATTTGTAGTTTGAACTTGTAGTGCAACGTGGATTTGCCTTTAGTAAATAACCCCCTTTGTGTAGCTGCTGAGTTTTAATTTTGTGCTGGGGGGAACTTTTTGCTGCTGGAATTACCCTTCGGCAGGTACGAAGTCCAAACAATGGACTGGACTTAGTATAAAAAGAATATACAGTATATATACAATATATATTATATTGCCAAAAGTTCTGGGACGCCTGCCTTTACACGCACATGAGTTTTAATAGCATGCCAGTCCTATAACAGCTTCAATTCCTCTGAGAAGGCTGTCTTATGGGAATGTTTGACCATTCTTCCAGAAGCACATTTTTGAGTTCAGGCACTGATGTTGGATGAGAAGGCCTGGCTCACAGTCTCCACACAAATTCATCCCAAAGGTGTTCTATCAGGTTGAGGTCAGGACTCTGTGTAGGCCAGTCAAGTTTCTCCACCCCAACCCACTCATCCATGTCTTTATGGACCTTGCTTTGTGCACTGGTCCAAATCATTTGGTGGATTATTGTGTGTGTGTGTGTGGGGGGGGGGGGGATTATGGTGTGGGGCTGTTTTTCAGGGGTTGGGTTTGGCTCCTTAGTTCCAGTGAAGGGAACTCTTAAGGCGTCAGCATACCAAGACATTTTGGGTAAATGTTATGCCCCCAACTTTGTGCGAACAGTTTGGGGATGGCCCCTTCCTGTTCCAACATGACTGCCCACCAGTGCACAAAGCAAGGTCCATAAAGACACTGATGAGCGAGTTTGGTAATAATAGTGCAACTTCTGATTCATGGATTAAACAGAACATAGAAGATTTATATCCAGAGTTTCTCTCTGTACTCTGTAAGCAGACAAGACCCTTGGACTGTGGAGGTGGATGTCTGTGAAGGTTCTCATTCATTCAGGTCAATCAATAAATCAATATAACTGGACTTGCTGGTCCGCCGACAAGCGTTCTCAATTCAGAATGACTTATACAAAAATTCTTTGGGAATGGAAAGTGGATGCGAGAGGTTTATCTGCTTTGTATTGAATGGATTATGTGCTTAAAATCTTATAAAAAAAATATATTTTATTTGAATCTTTTATTTTTTTTAAATTTATTTTAAAAGAGTAAAACAAGCCATTTTAAAATGGTAGTGGGTCTCTTATAAATGTATTCAGAATGTTATCTATGACATAGTTACAAAAATATCAGACAAAATATATGTTGAAATGTCTTTATTAGACATTAAATATTTTCAGAAAAACATATTTTAAAAATATATTTTCTAATATATAGCTTTGTAAAATATATTTAAATTATATTTTTGGAATGCATTTACAAGTATATTTAAAGATATATGTTTGAATGCATTTTTTTATATGTTCAAAAATATCTGGACAATATATTTTCAAACATATATTTTCACATATATGCCGTTGGAAAATATATTAAAATTATATTTTTGGAACACATTTACAAATATATGTAAAAATATATGTTGAAAAAAATCTGAAGAATATATTTAAAAAATATATTTTTCAATATATGTCTTTGGAAAATGCATTTAAATTATATTTTGGAATGCCTTTACAAGTATATTTAAAAATATATGTTTAAATGCATTTTTTTAGATGCTCAAAAATATATGTCAAATATATTGAAAAAAATATATTTTAAAATATATGCCTTTGGAAAATATATTTGAATTTACATTTTTGAAATAGATGTACAAATATATTCGCGTAGGCCAATATATTGTAAATATATTTAAAATATATAATTTTTTTAAATAAATATATTGGAAATATATTTTTCTTCCATATGGGATTGCTCCGGCGTAGCGTAAATGAGATGCGCTACGCCGGCATAAAGATGCGCCGATCTATGTGAATCCGGGCCATTATGTTTATTTTCCTTGGGACCAAGTTAACGATTGCTCGGGCTTGGAAACAACCGACTGTATTATTTCTCTTGGTCAAAAGAATGATCTCATGGACCATGGCCCAAGAGAAAACAGTTAGCATCCTTTTGGATACTACTGATAAAAACAATGCCATCTGGGATCCCTGGTCCAGATACAAATCTCTACTACCTACCACTTCCCTGTCACCCGGGCCTGAGTAGATGAGCGAGTACTGCACCATCTTACAATGTATCACCCCTACATTCTCTATCCTAGGGTGCTTTGTATGGTTAAATGCTTTTTAATCAGTATATTTTGTAATAAAGATTTATATATTTTTTAGATAAATACCGTTTCATGTTGTGCCCAGCCAATGATAGAGTTTTTACTCATTCAGTCCTGTTTCTATATATTGGATGTTGGCATAGTAAAGGTCCTCCCTTTCTTTGTTACAGAAGAATAACCTTTTTCTCACTTCCACGTGTGTCTTACAGCGTTACAGTGTATATCCCTGCCCACCCTGTCACACCGGAAGTCATCAGGTGCCAAGGTACTGCATTTCCATAGCAGTGTACTGTATATACCTACTATACCTACACTAACTCTCTCCACCCCCAAGTCCATATTGGGAGTACATCATATAGTAACCACACTCCCTCTAGTTGATGCATCTGTATTGCATATTGGGGGTACATCATGTATTAAAGTGGTTGTAAACCCTTTACAACCACTTTATGCTGCTTTATTAAGGCTTACCTGTAGCTACCCAGGATATCTCCTGTCCCCTGCATGTCATCGGCACATGCACACTAAAGCAAACTGAAGCAATGACCAACTTGTTTTAAATTTAACCATGCTCAGAATCAAGTCGACGCATGCTTGGAAGCATTGAACTTCATTTTTTACAGCACGCCGTGGTGTTTTATGTCACCACGTTCTGACACGATCGTTTTTTAACCGATGGTGTGTAGGCTTGACTGACCATCAGTCAGCTTCATTGGTTAACCAATGAAAACGGTCCATCAGGCTGTTCTCATCAGATGGACCGATCACGTGTACACGGCATGAGTCTTTTGAAAGTTGCAATTCTATCACTACAAAAAATTTAGTAAAATCTCAGCACAAATGAATATATAGTTTTAGACTAATGTGATAGGTATTCCTAAGTATAAAATATATCACAGTATACTGTGTCCCAACCAGTGTTGTAAGTAACGGAGTTACAATAAACGCAGTTACCTAACGCAGCCCCTTTTGAGGGTAATCTACCTGATTACTCTTCCTCTCACGGTAACGCAGTTCCCATTACTTGGGCGGCATTACCGCAATTACATCTACCGCCACTAGATGGCAGCAGAGTAATTGCTTCTGCCGATGCTGTGAACATAAATATGGGTGGGACTCCGCTTTAGAATCATGTGACCGCTGTGATGGCCTGTCACAGCGGTCTGAAAACTCCCAATCGCAAGGAGCCCTGGATACAATGAGCCCCATCCGCCTCACACTGACCTATCACCGGGGAACAACTCACATCAATCACACACACTGTGTGCGCAACCTGATCAATGATCCGGGGAGCGACATCTAGTGGTCAACATGGTAAGTGCAGGACACCTATACAGACCAATGATCAGCAGGTTATTTTTGGTCAGTGGTTTTATCTCTTCATCAGACAACAAAGAAAAATCTGACATCCCCATTCCAGATCCCTTGCATCTAATAACGCTTATATAAGATAAATAAAATAATAAACAATAAACTATAGAAAATTCTTATAAAGCCTAGAACAAGATTTTAAATTACAGACTCTGTAAACGTCAAGGGAATGTATATTATAAACATACATTTTAATCCAGCTTATAATTTGGATGTAATATGTAGCAGATGGATAAGGGTTTTAAGTCCTATTAGCTGCACATACCTGGTGGGATGGATGCACCTAGGCTGGGATATACACGAGATCACCATTTGTTTCCGGTTTCTTCTCTCAAGGATCTGGCATTCTTTTGTCTTTGAGTATTAACTCACTGTTCCCTGGCAAGCGCCTGTCATCTGCTTCTCAACTTTCAGCATAAAAGGAAATACCTACCAGCTAAAATAGTTTTACAAATGTTTCTCCGAATATGTTGTGTATGGCCTCACCTGCCCATGCGGCCTAATCTATGTGGGCCGAACCATTAGACCCTTAAGACAACGTTTTGGGGAACATAGAAGGTTTATCAAGGGTGACACGGACCCACACAGCGTCCCCAAACATTTTGCCATGGCTTACCATGGATCCCCCTTTTGACAACGTGTAATGACACGAAACGCGTCAGTGATGACTCCATCGTTGCCACCATTCCATTGATAAGCGCTATATTTTCATCTTAATATGTAAGTGCAATTTTAATAAATTTCTATATTGATTTTACGGTGTTACACTATGGCGTCCCCTCTTCTCCTTTCCATTTATACATGCCATCTTTGAGACGGATGACCATCTTTTTTCCGTGAACGAGAGATTTACAACTAGTCTCGTGGCCATTGGATTCTACATCATAGACATCTGCTGATCCCCTCTCTGAAAGACATCCTGTATCAAGATCTGAGCATTTACCAAGCCTGACCGACTCTAGAAATTAAATTTTCTTAGAGTCCACTTCCTCTGGTAAGCCTGCATCTTCATCGGTGGTGGGATCTATTCTTTTCACTTTTGAAAATCAAGCATCATTTGTGTCACTGGAATCTATGAACTTTCACCTTATGAACTTTATTTTATTTTATTTTGTATGAGGTTTATGTTAGTATTTTTGATGTTGATGCACTGATCACCCTATGTGTATTACACACTATTTATATGTATGCAAGTTTAACTTTATTGTTATATTTTGTAATTTTGAGCGCTACACTACCTTTTCCCTAAAGTGCAATAATGGTGGAAACCTCCCAAATAAAAATTCTTCATTTTGTAAAAAGAGTGCGGCAAAAAGATAAACTGTCAGTAAAATTTCCAATGCATAGTTACATAGTTACATAGTCGGTGATGTTGTAAAAAGACACAAGTTCATCAAGTCCAACCTATGTGTGTGATTCTATGTCCCTGTATGTTGCGGTCGTTCAGGTGCTAATCTAATCGTTTTAGTTAGTTCCACCTCCCGTGGAAGGGAATTACACATCCTTGCTGCTCTTACAGTAAAGAACCCTCTACGTAGTTGAAGGTTAAACCTCTTTTCTTCTAATTTTAGCAAGTGACCACATGTCTTATTTAACTCCTCCAGACCCTTTATTAGCTTTGTTGCCCTTCTTTGTACTCGCTTCATTTCCAGTACGTCCTTCCTGAGGACTGGAGCCCAGAACTGGACAGCATACTCCAGGTGTGGACGGACCAGAGTCTTGTAGAGTGGGAGAATTATCGCTTTATCTCAGGAGTTAATACCCTTTTTAATGCACGCCAATAATCTGTTTGCTTTGTTAGCAGCAGCTTGGCATTGCATGCCATTGCTGAGCCTATCATCCGTGTCATCCGCAAATACACAGATTGGAGGATGGGGTAAACAGCTCAATTAAAAAAAGCAAGTTTAATTTATTTACCGAATAAGGTGTACTTTTATTTCAAGCATATTTGTGTACCTTGCATTTCACATTCCAAGTGTAACAAAGTGACATTAAATTTATAAAACTACTTCAAACTGAATTTTTTTTCAATTTCTCTAAAAGGTTTAATTTTTTCCTATGGATTAAAAAGTTCTGGAAATTTAACATCTCTATTTTATAATCTGTACATTAAAGTTCAACATCAACCTACATTTTTTCTCCCAGCTAGTAGAGAATGTGAACCTGACTGCTATTTGAACTGGGGATTTTGTTATTACTCACATGGCCAATAACTTAGCAATTCTTGTGTGGTTCTTGCTAGCAAAACCTGTTCAGTTCACACCCACACATAGGTGTTTTTTTTCCCTGAAGCAACTAATGAGGTTGTTCTAGTTCTGAACTATTTAGCTGTCATTTTTTTGTGTCATTATTGTCATGATATGTATTTATTGGTTTCAATTAAGCTTTGACAATAAAACCTGGAAACTGATTGGATTCTATGACGAGCTGCACCAGATTTTGTACAATTCAGTTTTAGCAAATCCCCTCCCCCCAAAGTATTCCCTATTTGCTAATATGTGCAAAAAATTCAAAAAAATTTAGACGAAAAAATACATAGAATTAGATTCCATCAGATATCCGATCGTGTGTATAGGGCTTAATTCGGGGGACAATTCTGAAATTATGGGTCTTGCGGACAATGGTCACCAGACAAATAGACAGATGAATCTCCTCAATTGGGACATTGTAAAAAAAGTTTTGTAGAGTAACTAGCCCTTCACCACTGTGCCTAAAACAAAAAAGTTTTTTTTTTTTTGCTTAGATATACACTTTAACACTACTTAAGGTTTAGGACCCTTTCACATGGGGGGACCAATGAGGTCTGCCTGTACGTTTTTCAGATGGACCCGAGCGGATCTTCCATTCTGTTTTATGGAGCGGTGATGTGTCCGTTGACACCCATCGACATCCAATCCTATCCACTAAAAACAGGCAATGGGGATACATTCCTCATCCCTATGGTGGATCAGGTGGCAGTCAAGTGTGTACGGAAAGGTGGTCCATTTGCATCCAACTGCCCATTCTGCCCAGCCATCTGCCTGCTCAGCAGGTATCAGTGGACAGATTCCCCACTTCATTAAAACATACCCAGTGTGTGCGGGGCCCTATGTAAAAGTTGGGCCCACCCCCATACCAACTACAAATCAGTTATAAACCTGTTCTCTGTTTTAATGTTCTGTCCTTCACTATAGACTCTTTCTACCACTACATTACAGGATGTCAAGAAACTTTAGAGATGCGAGATTACTGTACGCCAAAGTAAGAGGAGACCCGAGAGCTGCGGTTTAAAGATAACAGCTTTGCTGAAAACCTCTCAACAGAACAGAAAACACTCACAGAGCAGAAAGCGCACACAGCAGTGAAAAACTGTAGAACAACCTACTAATAGACTCCTCTAACAGCTTAGTATAGTATTGTTGTAATTTAAAGACCTTGTAACCTAGACCTAGTATAGCACTGCTTCAAACATCTATTTTTTTTATTGGCAGTAAAATCAAGCATCTGACAAAACCCAAAGCATGAGAAACCCATGCAGGTGATTAGGTGTAAAAGGCTAAAAAATAAATACATGAATAAATAAATAAATAGTTATAAATTAATATAGCAAATCTAAAGTAAAACATAATAATAATTCAAATAAATAAACCACCTTAATGCATACAAAGCTTATAAACCTGTAAAAATCCCATATATTGTTTGATTTGATCATTAATTTTAGGAGCGCTTTGTCTACATGCTTTTTTAAAATGTATTATCTATCCTTGTGGATATATCAGCTGCAAGGGTCAAGTTATTATGTAAGATTTATAATAATCATTATGCATATTATCTGTTTGCATAGTGAAAAGTAGAATAAATATTACTAATCTAATTTTCCTATAGAGATAAAACTGGCTTTCATTCAAGTTAGCTTCAATGGCTAGCTGCCTGAACTTACATACACCTCCCCAGCAGTGCAGACCTCTCTCAGTACAGACACCCCCCTCAGTGCAGTCCCCTCAGCAGTGCAGATGCCCCATCAGTACATACACCCCCTCAGTGCAGACCCCCCAGCAGTACAGACCCCTGTCAGTACATACACCCCGCTCAGTAGTACAGACACCCCCCTACAGACCTCCGAACAGCGTGGCTGGTCAAATACATACAGCGGTAAGTGTCCCTGGAGCACTGGCTCCTCCTCCTCTGTGGATGTAAACAGAGAGGAGGGGGAGGTGGCCTCGGTCTGCTCCGCCGAGGAACACAGCCGCGGCGGCACAGATCATCAGGGCAGCGGGCAGTGTTAGGTGTTGCTACCTACGGGTCTCACCCCTCTGGCGGGTGTCACCCGGGTGCCATCTGCACCCCCCCGCACCTGCCTAGTGACGCCACTGCCCACATAAGTAAAGCTCAGCCTCTGGCACAAGTTGTCCTTTAAGTTTCATGTGCACAGGATGTTTGAAAACATTTTCTGAACGCTGGAACTTGACAGCTAGTAAATGACGGTTAAAAACTTCAATTTTCCCACTGGATTTTGCCAACACCACCCACGCTAGAGGCAGTGAAAAGAACTATGCTATCGCTCTTCTATCTGGAGAGGCTGGACACGATTACGCTAAACTTTCGATCTACCTCCCGTTTTTTTACGAGGTGGTGTACTTATATTGAGGCCACATTAACCCAGAAAGTCCTGCAAGAAGTCATGCAACCATTTTGTTATACTGACTGGTATTTGAAAAGGGATCTCACCAACTCGCTGGGCTGCCTCAAGGTCTCTGATCTATTCAACCTCTCTACCTTTCACCCACTGTAGAACTACCATAGATTCCTGGAGCTCTTTGACTTCCGTGACTCTACTATACTTACAGCTAATGAACACTGTTGCTATACTGGTTATGGCCACGGTTAGGCCACTGTATGAGACTACCAATCCTTAATTTTTGTACCATGTTTCTGCTCCTGAGGGTATTACTACTTGTGTTACTATAGTAAAAGTCATCACTTTCGATCTGTTAAAGCGGATCTCCACCCTAAAGTGAAGATCCGCTGATCGGAACCCTCCCCCCCTCCGGTGTCGCAATTGACACCTTTCAGGGGGGAGGGGGGTGCAGATACCTGTCTAAAGACAGGTATCTGCAACCACTTCCGGCCCGCAGTCTCGGGCAAAAGACGGGTTTTTTGGCGACATCCCGTCGCCCCCCCGTTGTGTGCTGGGAACTCTCAGGTCCCAGCACACAGCGGGAGCCAATCGCCGGGCGCAGCGCGACTCGCGCATGCGCCGTAGGGAACCGGGCAGTGAAGCCGCAGCGCTTCACTTCCTGGTTCCCTCACAGTGGATGGCGGGGGGAGCAGCAGGGTGACGAGCGATCGCTCATCCTCTGCTGCGGACGCCGCTGGACTCCAGGACAGGTAAGTGTCCTAATATTAAAAGTCAGCAGCTGCAGTATTTGTTGCTGCTGGCTTTTAATATTGTTTTTTGCTGAACCATCCGCTTTAAATCCAATTGCTTTGTTTTAATGCATTTTTACAACTGCTCTGGGGTTGTTTTTACCCTATTTGATTGTACTGTGAAAACCCTAATATAAAAAAAAGAACTTAAATTTTTCCTCTTTTACATGAGGAGAGTTCAGGGGCTGCTTAAAAAAATGCCTAAATGCTCCTAAACATTAATTTACGTGCTGCAGTGTATATGAGGCCTTAAAGTGGTTGTATACCCTTATTCCGCGTACACACGATCGAATTTATCTGCTGGAAACGGTTCGACGGACCGTTTCAGCAGACAAATTTGATCGTGTGTACGGGCGGATAGACAATTTTTTCCAGCAGACAAATTTTAAAGCATGCTTTAAAATCTGTCTGCTGGGAACCCGTCTGTCCGACATGTCTGCTGGTTAGTACACTAACCAGCAGACATATCTGCCCGCACATGCGTCGAATGGATTCGATGCATGCGTGGAAGTTTTTTTACTTCCTGGTGCGGTGACGTGGCGGGGATTTTGGTTTGATCGTGTGTACACGATCAAACCAATATATCCCAGCAGACAAATCCGATCAAATCGGTCTGTCAGACCGATTTGATCGGATGGATTTATTTAGTCGTGTGTACGCGGCCTTACAGTGGATATAAAAAGTTTACACACCCCTGTTAGGCCGCGTACACACGTTCAAATCTATCTGCTGGAAACGGTCGGCCCGACCATCCCAGCAGACAGATTTGATCGTGTGTACGGGCGAGCAGATGGATTTGGCCAGCCGACAGATTTTAAAGCATGCTTTAAAATCTGTCGGCTGGGAATCCGTCCGTCCGCCAGTACGCTAACCAGCAGACATATCTTCTCGCACATGCGTCGAATGGATTTGACGCATGCACGGAAGTAATTTACTTCCTGGTGCAGTGACGTGGCGGCGTCAACGTCACCGCCATGTCACCGCGCTGTCTGCTGGCGGTTATTTTGGTTTGATCGTGTGTACAGCGATCAAACCAAAACGGCCAGCAGACAGATTTGTACAAATCGGTCGGTCTGACTGATTTGAACAAATCTATTTGCTCGTGTGTACGGGGCCTTAAAATGTCAGGCTTCTGTAATGCAAAAAAATGAGACAAAGATCAATCATATCAGAACTGTGCACAGCCCTCTTCAGATCACCCCACAGATTTTTAATAGGATTCAGGTCTAGGTTATGTCTGGGCCATTCCAAAACTTTAATCTTCTGCTGGTGAAGCCATTCCATTGTTGATTTGGATGTATGCTTTGGGTCGATGAAGTTCCTCTTCATATTCAGCTTTCTGGCAGAAGCCTGAAGATCTTGTGCAAATATTAACTGGTATTTGGAACTGTTCATAATTCCCTCTACCCTGACTAAGATCCCTGTTCCAGCTTAAGAAAAACAGCCCCAAAGCATGATGCTGTCACCACCATGCTTCACAGTGGGTATGGTGTTCTTTTGGTGATTTGCAGTGTTGTTTTTAATCCAAACGTATCTTTTGGAATTATGGCCAAAAAGTAGGAGTCTTTCCAATTAAAGTTGTATACCTGAACCTACTACCTTTTTTTTTTATCATCAGAAAAGCAAGCCAGTCCGCACGGACCATCAACATACAATTACTATAATTGATACAAAGACATCTCTTGTAGGGCATACAACAATGAATCGTACAGGCATGGATACAGATATTGATAATCCACAACATGTAAATCACTAAATATATTCCCACAATGCCTCTCTGTACCTTATTAACCGGGCCCGAACGAGCTGGTTCCCCAACCTATTTTCCATATTCTGCGGTAGAATAGAGTAGTAAAAGATATAGGTATAAGAAAGAGTAGAGGGGGATAGGGCAGCAGGGGGGGGGGGGGGGGGGGGAGGGGGTGTCTGCATGAGCAGGGCTAGCCCAAAAGCACCCCTAAGGGCGTATAGTACATTTTGGTTTCCGTTTCTTTCCTGTTACGTTAATGTACATCACAGGCAAGGGACCTAGTTATGGTGGAGACGGCGGGTGACAGTCTGTCTCCCTGAGCCTCTGGCCCTCTTCAGAGTATCTGAAGATGTTGAATAATTGCCACGTTTCCGAGTATGCCTCTTCTCTCTGCTGGCCAGAAAGGATCAGGTCCTCTATGCGACTAATCTCATCGACTTTATGCAGCCACATAGCAATAGTCGGCGGATGAGGGGACTTCCAGAGGAGGGGGACGCAGGCCTTGGCTGCATCCAAGAGGTGACGCACCACTGATTTTTTATACACCCTAGGCGATATGTCATTTGCGTGGAGGAGAAAGTAGGCCGGGTCGTCCGGTACTATACTTCCCGTGAATTGTTGGGTGACCCGGCGTACCTCCCCCAGAAGTCCCTGATGCCGGACAGGACCAAAATACATGTAACATGGTGCCCCTCTCTTGTTGGCATCTCCAGCAGGTGGCCGTGGTGTCAGGAAATAGCTTGCTCAATAGATCTGGGGTCCTATACCAGCGTGTGAGTATTTTATAGTTCGTCTCCTGCGTTTTCGCGCTAACAGACGACTTGTGCGCAAAGCGAATTATATTCTGTTTTTTGTTGGCCGTAAATTGTGTGTCCAGTTCTTTTTCCCATTTCGCCAGGGCAGGGATCTGGTAATCTCCTGGCGGGGTATTCAGTAAAGCGTACGTCAGGGACAAAGCATGGGGGAGCACCCCCTGTTCACTACATAATTCCTCCAAGGTCGTCAACGGTGTCTGAGCTGCCGAAGGGGCTGGGAAACTGTTCAAAAAGTGGTTCAATTGTTGCGCTCTCAGGAAGTTCAGGTGGTACTCACCATCCGGGTCCATCAGCTCTGTCGCCGATTTCCATCTCCCCAAAGCTAAAATGTGAGGCCTGGAAAAGGTCCCTACCCACCAGGTCGAGAAACTTCCTGTCCTGTAGGCCTGGTTTAAAGAGTGGGTGGCCAATGATAGGTCTGAGAGGGGAGGTCTGAGATGAGAGGGAGAACCGGTCAAATAGACCTGCGCATACCTTAACCGTAGTTCCCACTAGAGGATGTCTCCTTGCCAGTATGGGGAGTGCCGTATGGGACCAGGGGTTAGACGGAGGGGGACTGTACACTGACCCTGCTCTACCTGTGTCCATAACTTGGACGTGCGATAGTGTCGGCACCAATCAATCAGTCTGACCAGATGTGTGGATTGGTAGTATGTCCGTATGTCTGGTAGCGCTAGACCCCTGTACAGTTTAGGGAGGGACAAGATCCCCCTGTGTATTCTCGACTTCTTCCCAGCCCACAGAAACTGGGAAAATACAGAATGTATTTGTCGAAAGTACGTCCCTGGTATCCGAATCGGAAGGGCCTGTAGCAGGTATAGGATTTTTTGTGGTATCGTCATCTTTAATATATTGCCCCTACCCAGCCAGGAGTGAAGGCCTCCCATCCACTGCGATAACAGTCTCCTGACTTCCATCAGGAGGGGTGGGAAGTTCAGTCTATATAATTGTGAAAGTGAGGGGGGGATCCGCGTCCCCAGATATTTTAGTGCGACCTCTGTCCACTTCAGGCTAAACTTAGCCTTCAGCCGGGCGAGCTGTTGTTGGGGGACCCCCACTCCCATTGCCTCCGACTTTGTCATGTTTATCTTCAGATTAGAGAGCTCACCATAAGCCTCAAACTCCCACAGGAGAGCTGGAAGGGATGTGTCCGGTTCTGTGAGGGAAAATAGCAGGTTGTCTGCATAGGCGGAGACCTTGTATTGCGTTTCCGAGACGCGTATACCCGTAATTCCAGGATTCTGCCGTACATGACATAGGAAGGATTCTAGGGATAGAGCGAACAATATGGGTGATAAGGGGAACCCCTGTCTTGTCCCGTTGGTGATAGGGAATGTTTCTGACAACACCCTGTTAACCCGCACCCTCGCCGTTGGTCCCCTGTATATTGCCGATACCCAGTTCCTCATTTTCTCCCCTAGCTCTATATGCTCCAAGGTGGACATCATGAACTGCCAGTCGACCCGGTCGAATGCCTTTTCGACGTCAGTCCCTAAAAAAAGGCTTGGTGTCTTACTGGAGGAGGCTATGTGCAGGAGGTTAATCACCTAAACGTGTTGTCACGGGCTTCCCTGGTGGGTACCATGCCCACCTGGTCCAAGTGTATTAATTGTGGGAGGTGGCTCTGAAGTCTGGAGGCCAGGATTTTGGTATACAATTTGAGTTCTGTGTTAGGGAGGGATATGGGGCGGTAACTGCCACAATTAGCTGGGTCTCTATCCTCTTTTGGAATAACTGAAATTTGTGCCTGAAGTGTGGTGACGTGTAGGGATTTCCCCGCGCCCAACTCATTAAATAGTCGCACCATGTGGTGACCCACTGATGGGAGTAGGGACCTATAATATGCCACCGTGAGGCCGTCCCTGGCTTGGCGCTTTTCAGCGCGCTCTGGTGTTCAGGTAGGGTGATAGGCTGAACCTATTACCTTTTACCCTTCCACCTCTTCAACTACTACGTTTATTCTTCTACCACGTTTGGTAAATAAAGCAAAGAAAAAGGAAGTCTAAAGACATTGACATTGAAGTTTTTCTCAACTCAATGGCTTGATGGGTCCAGTGGCTTGATGGGTCCAGTGGCTGCGTTTGATGGGCACAGTGAGGCTGCATTTGTTTTTGTTTTGTTTTAATTTGCCCCCCCCCCACAAAAAAAATTGAGCACCAGCCGCCACTGTAGATAGATAGCTAGATAGATTATTATCTATCTAGCTATCTACCTACAGTGGCCACTGGTGGGGGGGGGGGGGGGGGGGGTGCAAACGAAAAAAAAAAAGGGAAAAAAAAAAGGTGAAGAGAGAGAGAGAGAGGGGAATGAAGGGCACCCCAGACATCAGTATACAGTACTCACAGTACTCACTCAGAGGCAGGAGGGACTGACTGGATGGATGGATATCAGACTCCATCTTTCCTTTCTGTTTGCTGGGCTTGTCTCTTCCCGCCCACATCCCTGAGGCAACAGAACAGTGTCTGTCAGGAGAGTGGGCGGGGCAGACACGGGAGGAGAAGAGAGGGGGAGGAGTAGAAGCAGCTCCTCTCCTCTAACTGGCTGTGGGGGCAGCAAGAGGAGGGGAGAAGTGTCAGAGCTGGCTTTGATATGCCCAGCTGATTTCTCTCTATCTGGCGCTGTGTTGGTGGTGTACACCCCTGGGGAGATGTGACATACAGTTTAATGTATTTGCCCGGTTTGCCCTATGGCCAGTCCGGGCCTGCAGTACATGTATGTACCATATGTGGAAGTAGCATACTTTTTACGGAACTCATATAGTACAGCAGACAGCATGGATTCATGAAAGACAGAAGTTGTTTTATGAAGAGGTAAGTAAAACCCTGGACAGAGGCGTGGCAGTGGACGTGGTATACTTGGATTTTGCAAAAGCGTTTGATACAGTTCCCCACACACGGCTCATGTGTAAGGTAAGGTCTACAGGATTGGATATATCGGTTTGTAAATGGATAGAAAACTGGCTGAAAGACAGGATTCAGAGAGTTGTGGTTAATGATTCTTACTCTGAATGGTCCAAGGTTATCAGCGGTGTACCCCAAGGTTCGGTGTTGGGTCCCTTACTTTTCACTATATTTATAAATGATATTGGGTCTGAGATCAAAAGTAACATTTCTGTTTTTGCAGATGACATCAAGCTATGCAGTGGAATAACGTCCTTGCAGGATGTCTCCAATTTACAAGCCAACCTCAATGCTCTGTCTAAGTGGGCGACTAAGTGGCAGATGAGGTTTAATGTTGATAAATGTAAAGTTATGCACTTAGGGGCTAAGAATATGCATGCATCATACATGTGAGGAGGAGTACAACTGGGGGGATCTGTAGTGGAGAAGGATCTGGGGGTTTTAGTTGATCATAAGCTCAATAATGGCATGCAATGCCAAGCTGCAGTTTCCAAAGCGAGCAAAGTCCTTTCTTGTATTAAGAGAGGTATGGACTCCAGAGAGAGAGATATCATTTTGCCCCTGTACAAATCATTAGTAATACCTCATCTGGAATATGCAGTCCAGTTTTGGGCACCAGTTCTCAAAAAGGATATTGGAGAACTGGAGAAAGTGCAGAGAAGGGCAACCAAACTGATAAGAGGCATGGAGGAGCTCAGCTATGAGGAAAGATTATAAGAACTGAATTTATTCACTCTTGAGAAGAGGAGAATGTACAAATATATAAGAGGTCCTTATAGTGAACTTGGTGTTGAGTTATTCACTTTAAGGTCAACACTGAGGACAAGGGGGCACTCTTTACGTCTGGAGGAAAAGAGATTTCACCTCCAAATACGGAAAGGTTTCTTCACAGTAAGAGCTGTGAAAATGTGGAACAGACTCCCTCCAGATGTGGTTCTGGCCAGCTCAGTAGATTGCTTTAAAAAGGGCCTGGATTCTTTCCTAAATGCACGTAATATAACTGAGTACTAAGATTTGTAGGTAAAGTTGATCCGGGGTAAATCCGATTGCCACTCGGGGGATCAGGAAGGAATTTTTTCCCCTCCTGTAGCAAATTGGATCATCGCTCTGCTGGGGTTTTTTGCCTTCCTCTGGATCAACTGTGGGTATGGAGTTGGGTGTATGGGATTGTACTGTGTTTTTGTTTGTTTGTTTTTTTTACTTTTTATTTTTTTTATGGTTGAACTGGATGGACTTGTGTTTTTTTTCAACCTGGCTAACTATGTAACTATGTAACTATGTGAACTTTGTATACAAGGAAACCTATCTAAGTTGGGGGGAAAATTTTCAAAAATGAGAAGAGCATACTGTAGAACTCAGTACACTGTAAATAATTGGGTTAATACAAAGACATTTTTTTTTCCTTGCATTGTGGTGTTTTGCTGACTTCATTGACCTTTGAGTTTCACATGTTTTAGATGACATAATGGCAGTAAACTATGCGTGAACAGTCATTTAACTAGCTTTATATACTAATAGTAAATAGAAATGTAATCTGCAGTGTGAAAAACACAGCTCATAACACCAGTGCAGATAACATAGCTCCAATGGGTCATAAATAATAGACACAAAATAATCAACCTGTCTTCTCATGGACTAAATAATAATAATAATAATAGTAATAATAATAAAAAAATGCATGTAATCATTAATTGGTATATGAAAAAATGAACATGGGTAGCCCAAAAATTCAACAAACATAATCACACTAACTACATAGATGCAGCCTTACAAACCAGAAACCTATACCCCATGCACAAGAACTGGAAAAAAAAGTGAAAGAACAAGGCACAAACCCATAATGTAGCACAAAAACGAATGCCTCGTACACATGGTTTGACTTTCCGAGAAAAAAAGGCTGACAGGCTTTTTTTCTCAGAAAGTCTAGTGGACAGTATAGTATAGTGGTCATTGTAGTGTAGTGGATAGTATAGTATAGTGGTCAGTGTAGTGGACAGTATAGTATAGTATAGTGGTTAGTGTAGTGTAGTTGTCAGTGTAGTGTAGTGGACAGTGTAGTATAGTATAGTGGTTAGTGTAGTGGACAGGGTAGTGTAGTGGACAGGGTAGTATAGTGTAGTGGACAATAGTGGTCAGTATAGGTATCAGGTTGGTCATTACTATTGTATTTGAAGGGACTCAGGGAGTGCTAAAAGTCCGCAGGTTGGGGAGGGGCACAAATTACTTGCCTTGCCCTGGGTGCTGACAACCCACGCTACGCCACGGCATCCAGCTAACACTTTATAAGCAGTTACAGCAAGCGTTTGTTTCCTTTTGAGATAAAGGTTTTACATAAATACAATGAGAGCATTCTTGTCAGTGGTAAATGGTTTGTCTCAACCCCCCAACGGCTGCTTTGTCTGGACAGTTTGGTCTGTTAAACACTTCAGCCCCGGAAGGATTTACCCACGCCTTTGCGATACAGCACTCCACACACATTTTAAAACCTCCTGAATTGTCAGGAGTTCAACTTTAAAAAAAAAAGTAAAAGAACCAGGCACCTTACTTAAAATGCCAGCGCTTTCACCTGACCCGACTGACGAATTGGCTCAGTGTGCCGAAATCACGGAATTCCTGGACAGGCATATTTCCTTATATTAAAAGTCAGCAGCTACAGTATTTGTAGCTGCTGACTTTTTTTTTTAAATTCCAGACTGGAGCTCCTCTTTAAGCAGTGGTTCTGTATGGATTATTTTAGGAGGGTAAGGATATTGATTAGTGTAAGTTTAAAGACTATTTCCCTCCCCTTCAGTTAATTTCAATATGTAATCGTAAGATATTTAATTAGTTCAGCACGTTAAGACATCCATTTTATGTGTTGTTATCTAGTTTTTTGAAGTGACCCGCAGTCCCCCTCCCACTTATGAGACCTAACAAGCTGAACATGCAACTTCCCTTGTGTTTGTGTAAGACAGAGAACACTGAGTACACAGTCACATGAGTGACACAAAAACGTATTCATGTAGGAAGTGAAGATCTCTGGTCTTTTCAGCATTTCCTCGTCATTTTTTTGTTTGCTCCTTTAACATGCCAAGAACATCATTTTAACTTTCTGATCTGAAGACGGACACGACATAACTGCATGACGTAGATGTTGGTTCATATTCTTTCCTAGAAACTTGCTTGTTATGAGGCTGTGCTGTATTTTCAGTGTGGATTTCCTTCTCTTAGTCATCTGACAACCCCAGCCCAGCTTGTGACTGCACTGCCACAGACTGAGAAAATGAATGGACAGAGACAAGTCCTTTCCCTGGCTCTGCTGATGGGGATTCTGATTTTACAGATTCAGAATAGTTGCGCAAAGTCCTTTTTTCACCATGATAAAGTGCAGGTGAGAGGGATGCAAGTCACCACTGAGGAAGTCGCTTGTATAGGTACGTACAAGTGTTGTTGTTATATTCAAAGGTAACTTTGTAAAGATTCATATTCTTGTAATTTGCCACTTTGAGTAGGAAGTCCTTAAAGTGTATGTATAGACAAAAAAATTCTCTTTCGTTTTGTATAAAGTAGGCAATCATTCACACACAAAAAAAAAAAAATTCTTTGTTTGTTTGCTGCAGGTGTCCAGTTGTGATAAGAAATTCGAGAAATTTGTCACCAGGACACGAAGTGAGAGGAAATCATCCCAAAACAGTAATGCCTCGTACACATGACAACTTTTCACGACGAGAAAACTGCCATTTTTTATATTGGTCAAGAAAACCGGTCGTGTGTAAGCTCCCTAGCAATTTTCTAGACGAAAAAACTGCCTGCAAAAAAATTGAAACCAGCTCTCTTTTTTCTCGTCGTGTTTCACGTCAGTCTTTTTCTCGTCATGAAAAACGGTTGTGTGTATGCTTTTCCGAGGGGGAAAAAAACGTGCATGCTCAGAATCAAGTATGTAACCCAAAAGCAAGCCCAAAGGGTGGCGCCATTTGAAAGCAACTTCCCCTTTACAGTCCCGTCGTACGCGTTGTACGTCACCGCGCTTTGGTCGGACTTTTTTTGCATGAACGTGTCAGGCTGGAGAGGAATCACCTCTTGAAAAACTACAGGTTTTTTAACGACAAGAAAAACGATGGTGTGTACGCGGCATAATGATCAGTTGCGGCTGGTCCATAAGGGGAACAGGGGAGTCGCCCTCCCAAAGTTTTGACAAATAGGAAAGCTATTCATAGAATAATATTATTTTTAAATAAATGATAATATCTAACATTTTTTAACATCTTAAAGTTAATATTTTCATTAAAGTAATATTATCATTTAATTAAATATAAATTGTTCTGTGTGTGTACTGTGCAGGGCGCCGGACTATTATGCCGCGTACACACGATCACTTTTCGGCATGAAAAAAAACAGCATGTAGAAAAAAAACGAAGTTTTTCAAACTTCATCATTAACCACTTAAGACCCGGACCAAAATGCAGGCAAAGGACCTTGCCCCTTTTTGCGATTCGGCACTGCGTCGCTTTAACTGACAATTGCGCGGTCGTGCGACGTGGCTCCCAAACAAAATTGGCGTCCTTTTTTCCCCACAAATAGAGCTTTCTTTTGGTGGTATTTGATCACCTCTGCGGTTTTTATTTTTTGCGCTATAAACAAAAATAGAGCGACAATTTTAAAAAAAATTCAATATTTTTTACTTTTTGCTATAATAAAAATCCCCCAAAAATATATAAAAAACATTTTTTTTCCTCAGTTTAGGCCGATACGTATTCTTCTACCTATTTTTGGTAAAAAAAATCACAATAAGCATTTATCGGTTGGTTTTCGCCAAATTTATAGCGTTTACAAAATAAGGGATAGTTTTATTGCATTTTTATTATTATTTTTTTTTTTACTACTAATAGCGGCGATCAGCGATTTTTTTCGTGACTGCGACATTATGGCGGACACTTCGGACAATTTTGACACATTTTTGGGACAATTGTCATTTTCACAGAAAAAAATGCATTTAAATTTGCATTGTTTACTGTGGAAATGACAGTTGCAGTTTGGGAGTTAACCACAGGTGGCGCTGTAGGGGATGTGTGGCTATGTGTGTTGTTTACTACTGTAGGGGGGTGTGGCTGTAGGTGTGACGTCATCGATCGCGTCCCCCTATCACAGGGATGACGCGATCGATGCTGCAGCCACAGAGAAGCACGGGGAAGCCGTGTGTACACACGGCTCTCCCCGTTCTTCCGCTCCAGGGACGGATCGCCGCACTGCAGCGGCGATCGGGTCCGCGAATCCCGCGGTCCCGGTCCTGGAGCTTCGGACCGGGTCGCGGGAGCGCGCCCGCGGGCGCGCGCCCGCGACCCACGGCTGGGTACTAAAATCAACGTATATATACGTTGATGTGCCCAGCCGTGCCATTCTGCCGACGTAAATGTGCAGTAGGCGGTCCTTAAGTGGATAAAAACGATGTTGCCCACACACCATCGTTTAAAAAAAATGATGAGCAAAGCACAGTGACGTACGACGGCACTCTAAAGGGGAAGTTCCATTCAAGCTCCCATCTCATAACTTGCTTCTGAGCATGCGCGGGTTTAAAATGTTGTTTTTAATGTCGTTTTAGCCCACACACGATCATTTTTAACAGCTCATTTTAAATGACGTTTTTTTTTTCATGCCAAAAAATGATCGTGTGTACACGGCATGAGGTGTCTATTATGCTCATCAATTTTTGACAAGCATATGATTTAGGCACTCTGCCCGGGAACCCCCAACTTTTGATTTTAGTGAATCAGAAGAATGACCCCCTAAGGCGCCTTTCACACGGGCGGCTGTCTTACGTTTAGCTGCAGTTGGCCATTATTGTCATCCCCATAGCAACCGTTTTTATTTTGATGTGCTTCCTGTTGTTTTTTCTTTTGTTCACGCTGCTATCCGCAGCTGACACAGTGCACTGCGATTACATGCAGTTATGTGCAGATAGCTGCGCAAAATCGTTCCTGGACTCAGTCAAATCTATTTTTTCTATCTGCACCAAACTGCATGTAATGAAACTGCAGCTAAACGCAGTGTGTGATAAAGCATTGTGTGCTTTCAGCTGCAGTAGAAAACTAGAAAATCCGCAGCTAAAAGCACCATTCTATCCGTCCGTGTGAAAGGCGCCTAACAGTGATGGTCAGAATGCCACGCGAATGGTGGCCTTTCCTACTTTGATAAACAATTGATTTATATACTCTCCTGATAGAAATGTTTAATCTATAGTTGAGACCAGGTTCACACTGAAGCCATGAGAGTTCAGCTGAAATATCAGTCCCGATTTCAGCCACGATTTCTGCACAGATGTCAATGTAAATCGCAGCCCGAAATCGCAAAAAGCAGTACAGAAAATACCTTTTGAAATTGGTGCAGCGCCGCAGATGCAGCGTTGAACCAATTAGGACATGTTAAATCGCATGTCAAAACTCTCCAGTGTGAACCAGAGCTGAAAGCCTATTTCATTGATAAACAACATGTGGGGAAGTGGATTTCAATCAACAGTTAATATATGATTATAAGTTATTGATTAGATCTCTGTTTCTACAATGTATTCTCATAATTCAATATCATAAAAAAATTAGATCATATATTCACAATGAACAAAGTATCTCAGTGCTGCTGCTCAATGCTGAATGGTCAAATGACTTAGTTTAATCAAATTTGTGGGGGTTGGGGAGTTATAGCTATTTGATTGTTATTGGATGAAATTTTTTAATCAAATAAAAAATAAATTAGATAAAAAAAATGAAGCATACATGATCACCATTAGAGACAGCTAAAAAGATCATTGGTGTCACACAGTTGGCTCTGCCATGTTATGTCGGTGTCAGAACTATGCAGGGACCAATAAATGAGAGGTCAGTCAGTCAGAGCTCATGGAACCCCCTAGAAGCCTCTGGAGGAACCCTGGTTGACATTGCTGACATAGTTGACCTGACTGACATAGACACTGAAAGTGGAGCACTTAGCATGTGTTTTTAACTTCTGTCTGTCACATGCTGCCTAAATAAGAAAGGGTGTTCTGAGCCAATGTCCCTACTTCTGCACTGGAGCATAGCAGTGCATTACACTGGTCTGAATACAATGTTTAGTCTCTGCTTGCCATTAACCTATATTGCTTTCTCTGCTGGACGAGCATTCACCAGATGAGTACAATGGATCTTGGTGGCTATGCACAGTAGAACGTATGGGATGACTGGGACACTGGTCTTTGTTTTTCTATCCGCAATCCAAAGAAATGACATTGTAGGACACATTTTAATTTGCATAGAACTGCATCACCTAATAAGTATGACTTGTAAACATCCTTTAAGTTAATAAGCCCAATAGGCTCACTATGCAAGCTGCTTAGGGCCCCGCAAAGCTGTGGAGGGCCCCCCAAATTACTAGAGGCCCCCGCCTGGTGAGAAGTCATTTTCGACCCCTCACCCCGCTTCTCAACAACGCTTCTCAACTCGCTGGCTGCATGGAAGTCGGCACCCCCCGCTTCTCACTTTAATGAAGGATGTCATTTCCGACAGCAGAACACCCACTCCCCCCGCTTCAATAATTTTGCTTAGGGCCCCAGGGAGGTCAGGATCGGCACTGCCTTTAAGGCAGAGACATCTTTAAGGCATGGCAAAAGGGACAGCTGTCCTGGGCCCTGTCGTTGTTATGGGACCCAAAAAGCTGCCTCATACTTACCAACTATCCCAGTTTAAATTCCCTTGAAATTTTAGTCCTGTGCTGTGTCCTGATATTGCAGTGTGAAGTACTGCTACTGATGCTGCCCAGCTCTGCCCTATTGTTGTGTACCGGTGACTCACCTGCAGACCCTGGCCCAGATTCACAGAGCAATTACGCCTGTCTAACTGGTGTTAGACAGTAGTAATTTCAAATTTCGCGCGCCGTATCACTAGTTTGAATCCTCAAACCATGATACGGCGGCTTCGGGCTTCGATCCGAGAGGCTTACGTCTTCGTAAGCCTTCGGATCTACGCTGCGATATGTTTGCGGCCGCTGGGAGGAGTTCGCGTCATTTTCATGCGTCGGGGTATGCAAATTAGTTTTTACGGCGATCCACGAAGGTACGAGTGTCCCTCGCAATCGCATACGTCATTTTTTGGCTACGTAATGTTAGAGGAGCTTTTTGCTAGTCTAACAGTGCGTAACCCATGTAAAGTATGGCCGTCGTTCCCGTAACTCGTTCGGGAATAGGAATGTACGTAAACGACGCTACTACGACGTGACGACGTGTTTTCGCGCAATGCACGGCGGGAAATTTGCGAACGGAGCATGCGCAGTTCGATCGCCGCGGGAACGCGCCTATTTTAAATGCTTCACGCCCCCTACTCGCGCAGATGGATTGCGACAGGAGAAATACACTACGCCGCCGTCGTTTACTGGACAAAATCTACCTGAATTCCACGTAGAGCCAGGTAAAAAACTGCGGCGTAGTGTATTTCTGATACTCTACGAGAATCTAATTCTCTGTGAATCTGCCCCCCTGTGTTTACATGTAAATAACCGTCATTAATATGTACTGTAAATAACGGGACCATTCATATGTAAATAGTGGAGACATATGTAAATAGCTGAGGCTGGTGGCATTGATATGTAAATAAAGGGGGCATTCATATGTGAATAAAGGCAGCAATCATATGTATATCATGCCCCACTGCACTAAAGAGATGATGTGCTGTAACCTCTAGCAACCGATCAGTGAGCCGTAATGTGTGCTGTAACCTCTAGCAACCAATCAGTGGGCAGTATTACTGTAGAGTAATCTCTAGAAACCAATCAACAAGAAGAAATCATGTGCTGTAACCTCTAGCAACTAATCAGTGAGCCATGATGTGTGCTGTAACCTCTAGCAACCAGTCAGTAAGTGGTAATGATATGCTGTAACCTCTGGCAACCAATCGCAATCACTGCCTGATCTTATACAGTGAACTGATTTTAAATCTTGCTGATATTTATTGTATGTCTCAGAGCAGGTGATGAGCAAAATTCCATGGGGGGGGGGGGGGGGGGGGACCAACATTTTTTTGCCCAGGGTCCAATCAACATTAATTGGTCTGGGCACTTATACACCTTCCTGCCCAGACCAATTTTCAGCTTTCAGCACTGTTGCACTTTGAATAACAAATGCTACACTGTACCCAAACAACATTTTTATCATTTTGTTCCCACAAATAGAGCTTTTGTTTGGTGGTATTTGATAACCTCTGGGATTTTTTTTTTCTGCAAAAATTTTATTTAAAAACAAAAAATAAATGCTTTTTTTTGTTTCCGTTACAAAACGTTGTAAATAAGTATGTTTTATCCTTCACGGTTGGGCACAGATGGGGCGGCACGGATGGGCACAGATGAGGCGGCACGGATGGGGAGGCTCAGATGTGCACGGATGGGCACAGATGGGGCGGTGCGGATGGGCACAGATGGGAGCGGCATGGATAGGCACAGATGGGCGGCACAGATGAGTGGCACGGATGGGCACAGATGGGCGACACAGATGGGCACAGATGGGCGGCACGGATGTACTGTAATATTTTGTACTGATGGATGCCAATCAGTGCCAAACAATGCCTGTCAATCAGTGATGCCCATTGTGGGCACTGATTCGCATCCATTGTGGGCACTGATTGGCATCTATTGTGGGCACTGATTGGCATCTCTGGTGGTCTAGGGTGGCATACCTGGTGGTGGGCATCCCTGGTGGTCTGGTGGCATCCCTGGTGGTTAGATGGCATCCCTGGTGTTCTAGTGTGGGCATCCTCCGAGGCGCTGCGCTGATAATCGATCAGCACATACCCCCCCTGTCAGAGGAGCAGCCGATCGGCTCTCCTCTACTCTCATCTGACAGACGCGAGTGAGGAAAAGCCGATCACGGCTGCTATTGTTTACATCGTGATCAGCCGTGATTGGACACGACAGGTTTTAAAACATGTTTTAAAACTTTGGTCTGATGGAAAACGGTTCGATAGGCCGTACACACCATCGAACTGGTCCGATTAAACCGGTCTGCAGACCAGTTTCATCGGACATGTCCGATCGTGTGTACGCGGCCTAAGAGTCGGTTCACATAGCTGCGGCACGACTCCGGGGACGGCTCTGCAAGTCGTCCTGAGGACGACTTCAGAGGCGACCTGCAAAACAACTCCTGTATAGAAGTCAATGCAGGTCACCCCGAGCCGCCCTCTTTCTAAGTCGAAGCGACTTGCGTCGCTCCTATTAGAACTGTTCCATTGCCTTCAATGGGATGCGACTCGTCAGGCGGCTGAGCCGCCTGACGAGTCGCCCCAGTGTGAACTGGCTCTAACCCTCCTAAAGCGAAATGCCAACATAATCAGAGACATCGATCTGCGACAAGCCAACAAATGACAGAACATGCCAAAAACATTTTTATTATAATATTCCCAAAATGCATAAGGCTGCCTTTATTCTCTCTGCAATATTGTTATTTATAATTATGTAGTATACAAGCGAGTGAGAAACAGTACACACACTTAGTAGTCTGCCTTATAATGCATGATGCTTTGCAGCCTCCAGAAGCGTATTAGACTGTGCATAGGTCACCTAGGGTAATCTCAGAGGAATGGCATCTGAGTAAGATGTCTAATGCTTAGTACACACGATAGGAATTTCCGATGAAAAAAGTCAGACAGAATTTTTTCATCGGAAATTCCGACGGACTTGGAAAGAGAACATGTTCTCTTTTTTTCGATGAAAAAATAAATTCTATCACAAATTTCAATCGTCTGTATGGAACTCAGACGGGGAAAAAAACACGCATGCTCAAAATCAAGTCCACGCATGCTCGGAAGCATTAAACTTAATTTTTCTCAGCTTGTCGTAGTGTTGTACGTCACATAGTTTTAGATGGTCGGAATTTGGTGTGACAGTGTGTATGCAAGACAGCTTGAACAGAAATCCGTCTGAGTTTATCCCCCTGCTCTCCATAAATATGAGATTCGGGATGAGCCGCCTCCATTCTGTCCTTGATGATTACATCATGTCAAAACGCGTAGGGTGGGGCTTGTTTTGAGTGATGTCATCCCTTTCATATTGGTCAGCTCGCAGCCTGAGGTTTTAGAAACAAGTGGATATTCTTTCATGTCGGGAAATGGACACTTTTTGATGTAAGTGCAAGAATGAGTCATTTATGTTTAATAAAACACTATTAGCACCTTTCATCCCTTATCTATGGTCTCAAGAAGGAGAGAAGATCATTAAAAGCTTTATCCCTTATTACTTGGGAAAATCGTGTAATGTTAACCCTGTGGTTACTGGCAAGGATCTGGTTGTTTTAATAAAGAAAAAAGCCTGATGGATTATACATCTAGGGCCAGATCCACAAAAAATTACGGTGGCGTATCTCCAGATACGCTGCCATAATTTCAAATTTGCGCCGGCGTATCTTTGTTTTGTATCCACAAAACAAGATACGCCGGAATTATGCTAAGATACGACTGACGTAAGTCTCTTACGCCGCCGTATCTTAGTTGCATATTTACGCTGGATGCTAGGGGCGCTTCCGTTGTTTTTCCACGTAAAATATGCAAATGAGCTAGATACGCTGATCCACGAATGTACGTACGCCCGGCACAGTGTTTTTACGTTGTTTGCGTAAGCTTATGTCCGGCGTAAAGTTACCCCTGCTGTATAGAGGCGTACTTAATGTTAAGTATGGAAGTCGGGCCAGCGTCAAATTTTCCGTCGTTCACGTCGTTTGCGTAAACCGTTCCCGAATAGGGATTTGCGTAAGTTACGTTCATGTCGTTTTCATTGACGTTTTGCGACGTGATTTGGAGCATGCGCACTGGGATACTTTCATGGCCGGCGCATGCGCAGTTAAAAAAAAACGTCAAAAACGTGGAGTCACAATTCTTTTACATAAAACACGCCCACTTCATCCACATTTGAATTGTGCAGGCTTACGCCGGCCCATTTACTTTACGCCGCCGTAACTTAGGACGCAAGTCCTTTGTGGATACGGAACTTGCCTTCCTAACTTACGGCAGCGTAGCTTAAACAAGATACGCTACGCCGGCACAAAGTTACGCTGCTGTTTGTGGATCCGGCCCCTGGTGAGTGGTTATTGTGAAAGGTGGCAGACAGCGAATTTGGCAAAGGGGTCATGAGCAGGATATTTTGTGGACACTATTTTGGTCGCACTATTGAACTTTATCTGTGTTTAACACAATTCTTGTTTCTTCATTTTAATCATGATATTTAGATAGAGGTGCATGAATTTTGTTGACTATAGGAATTGGATGATAGAAGACACTTTTTAAAAGAGAAGTAAAGGGCTTTTTTTTGTCCATACTTACCTCGGTGGATGCAGCATCAGACAAATGCTGCATCTGTCTCCCGGTAACTCTGCAGTGAGAACCGAGCCACAGAACATAGCCGATAGCTCGGTTCTCTCTCCTCCCCGAGCAGAGCGATGCTGACTGTCAGTCAGCATTGCTTGTGCTCTACTTCTCTGAGCGTTGAGCTGTGGAGGGGCGGGGAGAGGCTGTTTCAGCAGTTCGCTGAGATGCTAAGACTGCCATCAATCAGGGCAGCTGGGGGATCCAGACTTGGAAGTCGTAATGACATGCTGCCCCGATGGATAGCAGTGACATCAGTGGAGAGCGGACTTCAGACCGCTCTCCGCTGAAAATGGGTCACAGTAGTGCAAAACGAATTGCACTTCTGTGACCCTCAAGGACAGGAAGGTGTGATCAGTGTGCAGGGGGGCCAAATACTGGAACCAATCTCCTGTATAGCTTTTCCTGCTGCAGCTGAAAGCCAGTGGGAGGTAGAGGAGGGGAAGTCAGCCCACAGCTGGTGCAAGTAGAGCCATACAAGGTATCAGTTCCAGTAATCTGCTGCCTGCGCCCCCCTTGCTGAACTGATGAAGCCCGGGCCTTATACAGCAAAATTCTAGTAAGATCATCAGAATTACTAGAAATTAGGGCTGTTACTGATCAAAATGTTTGTGTTCGATTAATCGTTTTTTATTTTAATCGATTAATCCACTAATTTCGATTAATTATAATACACATACAGATCCAACTACTTAGCTAATCTCCTTGCAGGCCGATCGCCAGTGCAGCTCCCAACCACTGGAAAAATAGATAGCAGGATACAAAAAACACACAAAGGCAGCGCTCGATGGGAATAGCATTAAAACTTTTATAATATTCAAGTAGGTAACAAAATAAACATTGCACTGGAGATAAAATCGATGTAGCTACATAAACTGTCAAAAATGGTGCGAGTAATACCAAACGGGACCAAAAGCAGTCATAAAACATGTAGCCAAGTATGATACTGGTATAAAAATGTGTACAACGATGCCACTGCTGAATCCAGATGATGGCTGTAGAATCCCAGGTTGATAGAAGGAAGTGATAGAGGGAAGTGTAACAGCCCTTGCGTGTGGCAGATAATTAGGTCTTGCTAGCATGCAGATATGAAGGCACAGCTAAGGAGCACTTCAGATGGACACGGCAAGCCCCACCGGTGTCCGTGACGTTACCGGATCTCCGACGGAACTCCCTGAAGGCCCAGAAACCGACGAAGAGCCGAGTACCAATCAAAAGAATTTTAATCGATCATAAATATTTTGATCGATCAAAAAAATTAACTTTTAATTAATCGATTAATCTTTAATTTGCACAGCCCTACTAGAAATCATAAAAGAAAAAAAAAAAGGTTTAAGGAACAAGTCACTGCCTATGTCTGCTAGTGGAATTTTTCAACAAAATATACTGTATAGAGAATGTATTCAAGTTCAGGGAAATCCTCGTATGACCTGAAATGTGCATTGCGCAATTATGAAAAGCCTATAAACTGTAATATCTGCATTTTTCTGTGTTGTAAGAAATATTTTACAATTGGGTGATAGGGAGAGATTTCAAAGCTAAAGTTCAATGGTACCTTGTGTAGCGCCTGTGTACTTTATAGTACCGGTGCTAGTCAAACTTAAGGTTAGATCAGAGTATAGTTGGACTCTGATCCAGATTGTTAAGTGCAAAACAGGGTCTCTGTCTCAGCTTGGCTGTGCTGCGAGCTTATTTTGTTGTACAGGGGTGTTCTTTTACCCCCAGTGCTGCAAGTGGCAGCAGTGGAGTCAAGATTTGGGTGCTCTTTCCTAGCAGCCAATCAGGAGGGTTTGACCCCACTGTGCATGCTGCGGAGGGGTATTATGGGTCAGACGCCATTGGTTCTGGGTCTTTTTCGTCCAGTGTGGCACCCACTTTTAGGGTGGCCACATCAAGGCCCCCCCGGCGTTATGGCCTACTTGCCCGGGGCGTGCTTGCCACACGGTTTTCCTGGTTTTGGGGCCATGTTGGCCCGGGGCATCTGAACAGCGATGGGGACCCAGTGAGTGACTGGGTTCCCACCTTTGAGGATCTCAAGCTGTACTGCTGTTTGGTGGGGAGTCAGTCTGAGGAGCGCCATTGAGAGGCTGGCGGTCCAAAAGGGCCTGGATCACTGAGGGTTTGATCACCTGTTAGTCAGGACCTGAGCGACAAGTTGAAGGAGACCCAAGCGTAATTCATCTAAGGAGGTATATCTCCAAGAATTTAATCCAGAGAGGACCTGTGGCAGAGGTACCTTACTGAGGCTCACGAGGAGGGTCTGTAGCAGAGACTTTTCCTCAAGTTCAAGTTACCCAAAGAGGGCCTGAGTCTGCTATTCTCCCTTCTTCTTCAGCTTTACTTTCCTCACCACAAGTTTATTGTTTTTACCCGGCTGGGTAATAAAGAGCACAGCAAAGAGCACCTGTCGTGGACATTCCTTTACTTCTACTATATGCAATACGCATCACTCACCCCTGGGAATTCGGAGGAGCCATGAGGTAATGTGCCAGCCAAACATCCAGCAGCTTCTCAGAGGGTAATGCTACACTTGCAACTGATGGCTCCCAGTGTTGGTGATTTTATTGCAGAGCTTATTGTTTGTGTTGTAGTGTAGTCACCATACAACTCATTAAATCATCTTTTTCACCTGATGCAGCTTTTTATGACCCTTGTGAGTACATGAATCATATCCAAAGGTGTTTTTCTTCACAGATATAATAGAATCAATAATCTAGTCTTAGCCAGACTAAAATACTCAATTGTAGATGCAGGGCTGTAGTTACTATAATACCACTTATGGACCAGTGCCTAAGGCAGATTCTATAAGGTCTGGTTCATACTCACAAATGGGTCCACGTGCGATTATGTGCAGGAAATCCAATGGGGTTCCCAATGATTAGCTGCGGAAAGCAGCCCTAATAAAGCTTCCTCAGTTATTTGCAGCCGTTCACATGTAATAAGAACAAGACAAGAGGAGTTAGGAGCTCTTTAAGACACAGGCACCATGGGCTGTCAAAATTTTTTTTTTTGCCATGACTTGTGTACAACCCCTTCCAGTTGCTGTGTTAGGTTTTACCACCCCCGTACTACATTTTTGAATGAGCTCTTAATCACGAGATTGGCTGCACAGAATTTCAAAACAAAAAATGGTGAGGCACAGAAGGTCAAATCTTGACACCACATCCCTTGTAAACAAAATTAAATATAGGAATGGGAGGGGTAAACTAACCCCGGGACTTTAGAGGTGCCCAAATTGATAATAATAAATCCAAAGGTAGGTATATAAAAGACAACATTTATTGTTTTAACATATACAAAACAATTTAAAAAATCTCAACAACACCAGCTTAGTGGTCTGGAGGGACCTAACAGCGCTGACATATGAGTCAACATGAACCTATATAGACGATGTCCAACATGTTTCGCTCGATTGGAGCTTCTTTAGGAGATGGGCGAGCGGTGGGTGTACCTGAACCCGTCATCAAATTGTTTGGTTTTTGAGGTTTATATTTGGATATATGAGCCTGGCTGTTAGGTGAGTTGACCCAATACCAATCAATAGGTGTTTTTACATCTGTGTTTGTATATGCAAAATATTAAAAACAGAAAAAGGGGTAAAGATAGAATAAAACTTTAAAATATTATGGAGTAATAGGGGATACCAGACTGCAATCAGGGCAGAGGCTTGGCGTTTTTTGAGTGAATAAGTGAACAAATTTTCTACCCCGATTTATAATATAAGTAATGTAGAGTGGGGGAAGGAAAGGGATTGGGTAGTCATAGGAAAAAAGGGGGGAAAGGGAAAACCATCCAGAGAGTAATATTGTGTGGTATAATAAAAATCGTGGAACAAACGGATTACAGTATTTATCATATATTAGTGTCTATATCAATGATGTATTTGTACCTGGTGGTAGACAATGATCTATCCATGGTTTCCATACAGATTCAAATTTGGGGATTTTGTCTAAATAAATTGCTTCAGTCTTTGCATGTACCATGGCTTGTGTCTATCTTTGTTTGACAGTTTATATGCAAAGGGAATCGGTTTCCCATGCTTTCGCGATAGATTGTTTAGCCGCTGTTGTAACAAACAATAATAGTTTAAATTGGCGAAAGGTTAATGCCACGTACACACAACGGTTTTTCAGGTTGTAAAAAATGAAAATTTTAATGGTCTAGAAATTTTTTTTTTTTTTTTAACCCGATTGTTAAAACGGCCTTGCCTACACATGATCGTGAAAAAAAAAGCTCTAGCAAAGCGCAGTGACATACAACATGTACGACGGCACTATAAAGGGGAAGTTCCATTCGGATGACGCCACCCTTTGGGCTGCTTTAGCTGATTTTGTGTTAGTAAAAGACGATTTGCGCTTTTCTGTCTGTTACAGCGTAATTAATTTGCTTACTCCTTTACGAGCGCTAGTTTTTCCAGAAGGAGCGCTCCCATCTCATAACTTGCTTCTGAGAATGTGCAGATTTTTCATGTCATTAAAGCTCACACACAACCATTTTTTACAACCTTAAAAACGACAATGTTAAAAACGTTGTGAAAATGAAAGCATGTTCGTTGTGAAAAATTAAAGCATGTTTAATGGCCATTTTTTACATTGTGAAAAATGCTCTGGAGCCCACACACGATAGTTTTAATGACAGTAAAAAAAAATACGTAATTTTTTACAACCAGTGCTACGACTGGATCAGGTAGTAAGGTTTCGTTTTCTAAACCTTAAAAAAAACTTTCAAACATTTTTGGTTATAAATCACTTGTGCTGAATTAGGTAGTACGTAATGTATGCAGAATTTAAAATCTCACAACACAAGACCATTTTGATATTATTAATTCAGTTTTTATTGCTGTGTTGTATTGAGCATTCAATATTTATCAAGGTTCCACTAAAAGCGCATCAGATTTGTAAAGGTTTTTTTTTTTTAAATAAAAGTAAAAATGCGTGTCTTTTTCTACAGTATTTAATAAATATCTGAAGATGATTTTCTTCAATTGCTTTTTCTTGCCACAAATAAAGGAAAACATAAAAAAATAATTTTTTTTTTAATTAAATGTATATTTCTTGTGTAAAAAATATGCCTGTATGCTTTACTGAGACATAATGGGAAAATAATTTTCAGGGAACTTTTCTGTCCTAAATAGCCGGCTTCTTTTTGATTATATGAGTCACTTTGACAAAAAGGTTTTGAATCTTTTAACTGCACGTGGGAAGATATTTTCAGAGAAATGTAAGCTTGATGAATGAACATAAGGTCATGCTGAAACATTAGAGAGCATGTAAAAGAAAAGTACTGCATTCAAAGTATAGTTACCTGGAATGCCTTTCCATAAAAAAACAGTTAGATTGTTTTTTTTTTTTTATGAACGCACTCATTAAAGTGCTACAACTGAGACTTTGTTGTATATATAGTATAATATATCATTAATAATAATATTGCGTATGCATATACTGTATGTATACCATAAATCTTAGCTGAGCTTTTTAACCCTCTACAAAGTTTTCTCAGGTGTCCTATCATAAGAACACTTCCTGAAATTTTCATTGAATACAACTTATCTCTTGTTTGTCCTGTCATAAATTTGAATGGTTCACTTTTACCATTTTTATTGATCCTTTTTTCTAATTAAATCAACCTCATCATCTGTACTATCTCCTCTATCTGACCTATCCTTGAGCAAACTGTCCTTTGTTTGATCAAAAAGAAAAAAGAAACAGACCGCTGCACACCCTAAAGGGTTAACTACTACCGTATTTGCCGGCGTATAAGACGACCCCCTAACTTTACAGATTTTTTGCCTGTAGTCACCGTATAAGACAACCCTCCTTCCAAAGCTTCCGACATTTCATATTTCTTCCTTCTGGAGACATATTCTTCTTCCTTCTTCCTGGAGCTGGAGCCATATTATTTTTCCTTCTTGCCGGAGCTGGAGCCATATTCTTCTTCCTTCTTGCCGGAGCTGGAGCCATATTCTTCTTCCTTCTTGCCGGAGCTGGAGCCATATTCTTCTTCCTTCTTACTGGAGCCAATCACAGCGAGCGATGTATTCTATTAATGAATACAAAGCCTGCTTGGATTGGCAGAGGCTGTAATATCAGCCCACGCCTCTGACTCTCAAAGCCAATCCGAGCAGGCTACTGTATGTAGCCTGCTCGGATTGGCAGAGGTTGTTACTCCAATCCAAGCAGGCTCTGTATTCATTTGAATACATCGCTCACTGGGATTGGCTAAGCGGTCTATACTGTATGTATCCAAAGAGACATACAGTATTACTGCACATCCAGCAGGCATCCAAACAGCTGTCCCGGCGTATAAGACCACCCCTGCCTTTTGGCCAGTTTTTTTAAGTGTAAAGGGTAGTCTTATACGCCAGCAAATACAGTAATTTTATTGAAGCTATAAGCTATATCAAAAACATATATAGGACATAAAAACACTAGGTGGACCTACCCAGATAATTCATCATTAAAAGAACCCCAATAACAACATATACTGGTAACTAAACAAGCTTGATTCCCCCACAGGAGGAGCGAGGTATATGAATAGCACACCCACCCTCCACAAAACACAGACACCCCCCCCCCCCCCCTAGATGAAGAGCCTAATTGCTAACTGAATGTACCCCTGATGGTTTCCACACAGGACAGTGATTCCCTATAATAACAGGTGATAGATGTCCACTGTCTATGTGTGGAAAGTGGAAACGCAGCACTGAAAAGACACCTGGAAATAAATATACAAACCACATGAATGTGGTAAAATGATATGGTACACCACTCCACTCGGATGGATAGCTTAAAGCAAGCAAGATTATCAATGACAATACCAGAGGAACAAGGAACCTGATGGGTTGATTAAAAGTCCTTCCATAGAAATCACCATGTTAAACAGGTGTAACCTCCATATGGGTCTGATCTCATTGATTCTAAGGCCGCGTACACACGATCAGTCCATCCTTTGGACCGTTCTCATCGGTTAACCGAACGCGGTGAAGTAAAACATAACGATGTGCAAAAAATGAAGTTCAATGCTTCCAAGCATGCATCGACTTGATTCTGAGCATGCGTGGATTTTTAACTGATGGTCGTGCGTACTAACGATCGGTTTTAAACCAATCGGTTAGGCGTCCATCGGTTACATTTTAAAGCAAAGTGTCTTTTTTTTGACCGAAGGATAAAAAAACGATGGGGCCTACACACGATCGGTTTTGACCGATGAAAACAGTCCATCAGACCATTGTCCTCTGGCTAACCGATCGTGTGTACGCAGCCTTAGAATTATTTGAGACATAGAGGAAATGGCAAAGCACTGTAGATGTTCACAATATTGTTCACCAGAAATGTGATTAATAAAGTCGCAATGATGTGGCCACAGTTAAACGGATTCCCATATCATACGGGTATAGTCCATTCAATCAAAGTAATTGTGATGTAGAAAACTGTTTCCATAAAGCTGTTCACTATATTACTAGCAGCTGAATCAATCAATAAGATATATATCCCCAGTGTTGGGTAGGCAGCTTGTAAACAGACAAGTAGCGTGATGGTTATAAGGAACAGTGATTTTAGTAGTATTTCAAAGCAATGTAACACACAGGTTTACTCACTGTTTGCTGTCACAAATAGCTAAGAGTCGTAGCTATTCCATCCAATACTGTATATTGTCACAAGTTGCTCAAAGGGATTGCAGCCAATCTATCCATCTGTGTATATCCACAATACTGCTCATTAGTAGAGTAGATGTAATAAATGTCCGATGAAATAATGATTAGTGCTGAATGCTGATATCCGGTGAAACAATAGTTGATGCCAATGTCTGGTGTAACAATGGCTGATGCCAATGTCCAAACAGGGTATATAATAATCTCAGGTCTCCAATCCAAACAGTTAAAGCAGCTCCATGCGGAGGGTGGTGATTGTCCTCAGTGTAGACAATTCATGTCTCCATATGATGTCCTCCAGTAAGCTGCATAACAGCTCAAAGTGTAGATATCACTGAGCTAAAAGGGGGTAGCAAAGCTCAACATGTACGAGGGGTGCTGATCCCAAAGAGTTTACATGTTTTGTTCCATGTATCTCAAAACTTTTTTTAATACCTATAAACTATTTTTTCTCACAGATATCCCTTTTGCTTTTAATGCCACAACCCTTGTGAATTTAGACATGAAAAAGTACTATATGCTGTTGTTTACTGATGAAAAATCTAACCTGAATATTGAAGAAAGGTATTACCTCAGAGTCTAGGTTGTTTGGCATGGTGGGATGTGAACAAATGGGTGCCCGTCACTTTAAGTAGAAAAAAAAGAAAGAGTTTATTGCTCAAACAACAACATTCTTGGAAGAGAAGGATAAGGGCTCAGAACACCCAGAAAAACAAGCAGGCAAGTAGACTAGCATACTCCTCCAAAAATAGGCAACACTACAAAAAAGAGCCTTTAACTGCTTGCCGACCTGCCGCCGTCATTTTACTGCGGCAGGTCGGCTCTCCTGGGCGAGAGCCCGTAGCTATACGTCCGAGTCCCATGCGCGTGCCCGGCGGGCACGATCACCGTCGGGCACCCGCGATTGCTCGTTACAGAGCGGGGACCGGGAGCTTTGTGTGTAAACACAAAGCTCCCAGTCCTATCAGCAGGGGAAACGCCGATCTTCCGTTCATACAATGTATGAACGGAAGATCAGTGATTTCCCCTAGTGAGTCCACCCCCCCATACAGTTAGAACACACCCAGGAACACACTTAACCCCTTCCCTGCCCCCTAGTGTTAACCCCTTCACTGCCAATGGCATTTTTATAGTAATCCAATACATTTTTATAGCATTGATCGCTAAAAAAATGCCAATGGTCCCAAAAATTTGTCAAAAGTGTCCGAAGTGCTCGCCATACTGTCGCAGTACTGAAAAAAAATGCTGATCGCCGCCATTACTAGTAAAAAAAAAATATTAATAAAAATGCCATAAAACTACCCCCTATTTTGTAAACGCTATAACTGATTTTTTTTTAATGAAAAATATGTAGAAGAATACGTATCAGCCTAAACTGAGGAGAAAAACCTTTTTTTTATATATTTTTGGGGGATATTTATTATAGCAAAAAGTAAAAAATATTGAATTTTTTTCAAAATTGTTGCTCTATTTTTGTTTATAGCACAAAAAATAAAAACCGCAGAGATGATCAAATACCACCAAAAGAAAGCTCTATTTGTGGGAAAAAAAGGACGCCAATTTTGTTTGGGAGCCACGTCGCACGACCGCGCAATTGTCAGTTAAAGCGACGCAGTGCCAAATCACAAAAAGTGCTCTGGTCATTGGGCAGCAATATGGTCCGGGTGTTAAGCTGTACCCAGTGTTCAGAATCTACTTAGCAACAGCTGTCTCCAATGGCAACAATGGCTTACAGTAAACATGGAAATTAACTGGATAAATATATCTTGATGCTTTCCCAGGCTCTCCACAGCTCCCCCTATGGCAGAGTAACTTCTGCTACTTCATCTCAGGTCTTTGTCAGATCCCTCTGTGTCCTCAGAAAGGCTCCCAAGTCTCAGAGCCTTGAGCATATGGTTAGGCCTCAGGCTTCAGGCCTTGGGCCTTGTATTTACAGATGTTTCTTACACATTCGCACTAGACCAAGGTCTGGGTAGGAGGACCCAATCACTTGTCCTCTCCAAATATTTATACACTCTCTCCTGGGATATTTTGGTCTGATGTGTGTACACACCATCAGACCAAAATCCCCACGGACAGACAACGCGGTGACGTGACGGTGACGTTGACGCGGCGACGTGCGCAAACAAGGAAGTAAAATGCTTCCATGCATGCGTCGAATCAATTCGACGCATGCGGGGGATTTCGGTCCGCTGGTTAGGCGTACTAACCAGCAGACATGTCTGACGGACAGGTTTCCAGCGGACAAGTTTCTAAGCATGCTTAGAAACTTTTGTCCGCTGGAAACCTGTCCACTAGGCCGTACACACGTTCAGACATGTCCGCGGAAACTGGTCCGCAGACCGGTTTCAGACGACATGTTTCGATCGTCTGTACGCAGCCTAACACGTAGAGAGTGTCCTGCCGCACAGATGTAGTTCCCAGGAGGGGGCGAGCATGTCACTGACCACCGCAGTAAAGCCTCCCTTCGCGGTGATGAGTTACAATCAGACAAGCAGGAAGTGAATAGAACAGAGAAATAGAGCAACTTCTGAGCAAAAACGAACAATGAGGAAGTGAAAAGAGGAATGTCTGCAGGTAAAGGATGCTTATTATGAAAAAAAAAAAAAAATCCTTTACAACCCCTTTAAGACTTCTGGTGAATTTTTAACTAGTGCCTGTCTCTTGTGGTGAAAACAGCACAGCGGATCATAGGTACGGATCAACCAAATTTGTACACAACATATGCCTGACGGATAAAAAAAGCAGGTAAAAGCTATTAGTAGATATACAACTCATCCAGGTTACAGTGTTTTCGCTCAATTATTGTTAGGGTAAAGATATAGGATGTTCAAAATACATGTTAATTTTGCTATATTTAAGGATGGATATGTGGGCATGTGTTAGGAAATATGCATGTGAGGCTGTTTTGATATTTTTTTTACTTTCACTCTTGTAAAGAGTACCTTGAGAAGTCTTGTATGTATACAATGACAATAAATGTGATAAACAATTTAATTTTTGGATTTTTTTGTAACTTTAAAATTAGTAGTTCATCTATAAGTTTGTTATCCAAACTACATACTGCTGCATAGGTTGGCATGTGCAGTTTTTCTAGTTTACTAAGCATCTTGATATCCTACTTTGGTAATAAATGGCCATGGTTAGATGAGCCCTCGGTCACAGAACTTGGGTGGCTCCATCTAAGCCAGCCATTCTCAACCAGGGTTCCGTGAAACCCTAGGGTTCCTCCAGAGGTGGCTAGGGGTTCCTTGAGCTGTGGCTGATTTACCTTCTGTTTGATAGTGCCTACATAGTTCTGAGCCAATTCCACTGGGAGGTATTACACCAATGATCTTCATAGATCTCTGTAAGGAGGGCATTCTTATCACTACTGTGAAAAAGGGCATTCTTCTCACTGGCCACCAAAGTAAGGGGCATTGTTCCCAATGACCCCCAATAAATGGGTTTTATTAGGGGTTCCCCGAGACCTAAAAATAATTTTTAGGGTTCCCCAGCAGTAAAAAGGTTGAGAAAGGCTGATCTAAGCAATTCTAATCTGCCTTTGCCCATCTATACTAGACCTTTTAGATAGTTGAGTTGAATAGTGGCAAACCTGACCTGAAGTAACTTGTTTTTGGATGTCTGCACCCTGTAGTTTTGAAGATTATTTATCCTTTTTTCCTCCACTCGTTTTACCATTTGCTTTGTTATTTAACACTGGCAACTTCAATACTTTTTAGTTATTTGTTCCTTTTGTAATAGATATTCCACTCTGCCACTGCTTTTTTAAATTTATTTTGCTTTTGAGAAAAAAAATATTAAATTATTATGTCAATTATTTTCCTAAATTTTTTTATTGTTTATTGTTATGTATTTGTACACCATTTTAAACCATCATTTTATGAACTAATCAGGAATGCATTAACTGTGTTTTGGCCATTGAAAAAAAAAAAAATAGCATATTCTGCTTTCTTAGATGTGAGTTTGTTTCTGCTAGATATCCTATTAGAGTCATTTGAAGTTCTTCAATTTATCCCCATTCTATATTTGTGACCAATTCCCTAAGGGAGTCGTTATTCCCTTATTATTTGTGAAATAATTATGTATTATTTGTGGTCAATTCCCTAGGGGAATTTGTATTTCCCTAAGGGATCTATTAAGGGATTCAGTGCATTTTTTAAAAATGTGAGTTTTATGAGCAAATCCAATCAAGTAAAATTAATTAGTGAATGGCTAACCCTTTCAGAAACACTGAAACTGTGGCAGCAAGTCAGATTTGTATCATCAGTGGGCCAGATTCAAGTAGAGTTAGGCTGGAGTATCAGTGATACGCCAGCATAACTCTCACTTCGAGCCGGCTTATCTGTTTTCTGTAAGCAGAAAACAAGATACGCCGGGATTGAGTTCCTATACGAGCGGCGTAATTGTATTTCGCCGTCATCATCACGTCGAATTGAAAAAGTTTAGCATCGTTTGCATAAAACGTCCGTGAATGGGGTTTGACGTCATTGACGTTCACTGACAGAATTTGGAGCATGCGCACTGACAGTCGACGCATGCGCAGTACGTTCGCCACGGGATCGCGCCTATTTTAAATAATACACGCCCCCTACCCGCCCAATTTGAATTCCACCGGCTCATTTTCACTACGCCGCCGCAACTTTAGGAGCAAGTGAATAACAGTACTTGCTCCTAAAGTTTCGGCGGAGTAACGTAAATGACAAACGTTACTCCAAAATAAAGATCTGCTCTCCTACCTGAATCTGGCCCAATGAGTGATTCTGCCTCTTTCAACACGTGGAGTGTAAAAATGACGACTGGAAACTGATTGATTCTATGGGTAACAAGCTATTTCCTATTAACACAACTTTCATACAGATACACAATATTCAGAATTTCCCAGCACTTTGTGATTCATAAGTTAGAGACATAGGCTAACCAAGTCAAGTATGGAAAATCAAAAGTTGAGAATAATTGTTAGATATATTATTAAGCATTGTAAATATTATGTATATTATTTAACCACTTCCTGACGGCCGTACAACTTTATACGGCCGCAGGGTGGATCTAAATCTCCTGGAGGACGTCTATATATGGCCTCCGCCTCCAGCCACTGGGGGGCGCGCTCGTGCCCGCGGCATCACTGAGATGGCGATGCCGATGCGCGTGCCTGGCGGTCGCGATGTCCGCCAGGCACTGGCGATCTGCGGTTACAGAGACAAGGATGTGGATCTGTGTGTGTAAACACACAGATCCACGTCCTGTCAGGGAGAGAGGAGACCAATCTGTGTCCCTTGTACATAGGGACACAGATCGGTCATCTCCCCCAGTCAGTCCCCTTCCCCCACAGTTAGAACTCATTTTACACATTTACACATATACATTTAACCCCTTCCTCACCCCCTAGTGCTATCCCCTTCAATGTCAGTCACATTTATACAGTAATTAGTGCATATTTATAGCTCTGATCGCAGTATAAATGTGAATGGTGCCAAAAATGTGTCAAAAGTGTCAGATGTGTCCGCCATAATGGCGCAGTACAATAAAAATCGCAGATCGCCTCCATTACTAGTAAAAAAAAATAATAAAAAAGAAATAATTCTGTCCCCTATTTTGTAGGCAATATAACTTTGCGCAAACCAGTCGCTTATTGCGATTTTTTTTTTACCAAAAATATGTAGAAGAATACGCATCGGTCTAGACCGAGAATTTTTTTATTTTATTTTTTTAAATTGGGCTATTTATTATAGCAACAAGTAAAAAATAGTGTTGTTTTTTTTTCAAAATTGTCGCTCTTTTTTGTTTATAGCTCAAAAAACAAAAACCGCAGAGGTGATCAAATACCACCAAAAGAAAGCTCTACTTGTGGGGAAAAAAGTGCAGTGCCGGTAGCTGAAATTTCACCTGGGCAGGAGGGGACTAAGTCCACGCACCACACTATATAAGACTGTCTACACGGTGTCCCTGTGTAGTGTGGGCGGAGAGATAGTGTGATTTAGATTGAGCAGGCAGATTATTCAGTTAGCTGCAGTGTATTTCATATATATATATATAGATATATATAGTTATATATCTATATATATATATACAGTCAGTCTAGTACATATATATATATATATCTATATATATATATATATATAGATATATATAGATACAAAGAGAAATGGACTGAAGCTCTAGGTGTAACAATTTCTGAAGGCGGTGTTATCCTAGAAGTAGAGTGCACTGTATTGAGAGTGGGAACACTCAAGGATAATTTTACCTAGTCGCTGTGTTAACCAAGTACAGTGTCAGCAGTAGTGCTTCATTAAGTGCATAATTGTGAGCATAAAACATAAACTTAATAGCTGTGCTTATTTACTATAGTGGGCTCAAAATGCATACCCACCGCATAAGCTGAAAATTGAATAAAAGCAAGGGTTCAAAAATATATCCAATGAAAACAGGTGCATATTCTATATCATATGAGACTAGTACAAAGCCTCTGCATAAACAAATAAATTGCCACTGTGATCAAAAAATAAAATAAAATAAAATATAAATATAATGTAAAAGTCCATAAACATGAGTCCAAACAAGGTAGTTGCAATAGTGTAATCCAAAGTGCACCAAAGTGAATAGGTGATCATCAAGGTATGTCAAACGTGCTGGTCGCAGTGAATCCGGTGCTCCCCCTTATGGGTCCCCACTCACCAGAGACATTCACCCCTGCTGGGGTAGAATGCGTATCAGTAAAACCACAGCCGTTCCTCCGTGCTGTTCCCCCGTCCCTGGATTCCTGATTGATGTCCTTGGCACAGGTGATTGGGTTCAGTTCGGTTTTACAAGTCCTCCAGGAGAAAAAAACACACTCCCATAGTGTAGCACGTTTAAAAACTTTTTAATAGCACTGCCACTATGGCATGCATAAAACAGGTCAAAAATACAAAGATGCAGAGAAAAAATGACAGCCAGCTGAATAAGGCAAGAGAGAATCCTAACAGCCAGTAAAAATGTGGGAAAAATAATAAAAATCTAAATAAAAGACTCCAGTATCCTATCCTCTAAGGTGATAGGTAAAAAATCCTCCACTGCACTTAGTCCAATGGCCGCACCAGCATGGAAACGGCGTGCGTTCCACAGGCGATCAGCTGATCAACCCGGAAGTGCGTGGGGGTGTGCGTGTATCCGCTTTACGCACGTTTCGTATTGTTTACGTCTTTTGAAGTGGGTACACGCATACCGTAGCTTACTGCATTAATAGCAGGGGTCACCATACAAGACTGGTTGCGCAGGGTTTCTGAGGTATGTGAGATGGAGGACACTACAGCACAATCTGCTGAAATGGTACAACGATACCATGACACTTGGTCTCCCTGGTTTGCTCTCTGATTCTCCAAGGAATACGAGGATGTGATGAATGTTGCTGCCTGAGCGTAATTGAGAGGCAGATACATGCTCCCAGTTGTCAAGAAAGAAAGGACGAAGGGTAATTATAGGAAAATCTGGTGTGTCTGAGTGGTTATTGGTGGTCCCTTGGTGGGGGAAACAGTGGGCTCCCACCCTGTGCACTGAATGCTACCCCTTGTATAACTCTCCTGCTCCCTTGCTATTCTCTCTATTCTCTTGTTTCTTCTTAACATTCGCCTCATTTCAATCACACAGTGTTCAAAATGTTTCTTGATAGTAGAAGACAGCACTGTTCATGATATGCCGGCCTGCGACTTAGTCGCTGGCCGTGCTAAACACTTAACGTTGTCTACTAAAGTTAGGACATATGTATGTTATTTTATTTTATTTTTATTTTTTTTTCCTCTTGCTGAATTTATTGGCTTTTTGCCTTACTGTTTTCTTTGACGCTTCATTGACGCAGCGAATGTTATCTCTGTATAACCTTTGTACTTCTTTCAATAAACTTTGATGTATAAAAATATGTATATATATATATATATATATATATATATATATATATATATATATATACTGTATATATATATATACTCTGCATCCAGTGTCACCTATATCTGACTGCAGACCATTTGTGGTGTACTTTTTCTAATATACTTCTGGTGGTATACCCAGTACACAATACAGTGCAGCCATAGTGCACTTACTACTACTTTTCTGGTGGTGTACACAGTATACAATACTGTTTAGTGTGGTGTTGCAAAACAAAATTTACATCATGTCCGAAAGGCCACCAAGGAGAGGCAGACGCTCACAAGCCACTAAAAGAGGGCTTTATGTCTACAGTCAACAGTTCTGGTCGTGGACACGGTGCATCCTCTGCACATGGCTGTTTGGCATGCTTTTCCTATTTTCTGCTGCTGGCCTTGTTATTGAGCCACAACATGCAGAAGAGTTTGTGGAGTGGATAACATCCTCCTCATCCTCTGTCACCCAGGCTCAGAGTAGTTTGCCTGCCAATGCAGCTGCCAAACTGGCCTCTTCCAACGGTTCTTTGTCAACAGTCACTCCTTCCCTAGCCCCACCATCATGCACGGAGGAGTCCCCCGAACTATTCAACCACAGTGTGTGGTACATGCTGCTGGAGGATGCACAGCGAAATGAAGGCTCCGATGAAGGTACCCAGGTTGAGGAAGGGAGTAACCTGAGGCTAGAGAGAGGGGATGCACAAAAAGGACAAAAAACTGGCAGTCATGTTCCCCCAGCTGCAGTATACTGTCAAGTTTGCTCCAGTGACAAGCAGGGAGGGGATGTTGAGGTCACTGACTTTACTTGGGTGCCTGATAGAAGAAAGGAGGAGCAGGCACATCTCCAACAAGTCAGAATGCCCTCCAGGGGGCAGCTTAAGGGCAGCCACCCTATTACATCATGCCGCAAAGCTAAGCAGGTGCAGGGTGCTGCTGACTCCCCGCTTATTTTGAAAAGTTCTTTGGTGTGGGCCTTTTTTGACACGTGTGCAGCAGATCGCACCATTGCTGTTTGCAACCTATGTCTGAAGCGGATCAAGCCTTGTCAAAACAGCAGCCGCTTGGGCACCACATGCTTGACCAGACAAATGACGACCTCCCATGCAGTCCGTTGGCAACAGCACTTGAAAGACCCACATCAAAGAACAAGGCGGACTTCTCCTTGCTCCTTATCTGCGATCTCCAACCCCACTATACCTCCAGTCCTCTCACAAACCAGCACTGAGAGGAATGAAGGTATAGCAATAGGTGTCCCAAGTACTTGTGGCCAATCTGTTAGCGGTACACCACCATCCGATTTTAGCAGGCAAATTTCCCTACCCCAGTTGCTAAACCGTAGAAAGAAATTTGGTCCCAGCCATCCACATGCTCAGCGTCTGAATGTTATGAAACTGCTGCCTTTTCAGCTGTTTTCTCCCCACTTTCGTTAATTTGTAAAAATGTGCGGTACCTCAGTGGCAAGTTCCCAAACACCATTTATTTTCACGGAAGACCATTCCAGGTCTCATGTGGAAGGCAATGTCTTGGACTCGTTCGACAGAGCGGTCAGCAGTAAGGCTTATTACCGCTGACTCATGGTCCAGCAGGCATGGACAGGGACGTTACCTTTCTTTCATGGTGCACTGGGTACCTCTGCTGGCAGCTGGGAAGGATGCAGGACAGGGTTCAGTATTGTTGGTGCTTGTTTCACCACCATGCCTCAAAATGCTAGTGGTCATTCTGGCACAGCTCTCTCCTCCATCCCTCCTCTTCTTCTTCCTCTATGGCCTCTTCCTCTAAAGATTTGTCCTTTAAACCAGCGGTGCTCCATAGGCATTCAAGGGGCTACGCAAGCCCTCAGGCAAAAAGATGCCATGCGGTGCTTGAGTTGGTCTGCTAATGGTGACAGAAGCCACATGGGGCAGGGATTCTGTCAACTCTGCAGGGGCAGGCTCAGAGGGGGTTGACGTATTCTTTTTGAATGCACTCTCAGTGCTGCTGGAGGGTTTGTAACCAATCGCAAAGTGTGCCTGTCCACAAACTCCACTGATAGCCTCACATTCATAAAAATTAATCAGTCTTGGATCACCAGCTACCAAGCACCTGATGCTGATGTAACTGATTGATTTTTCTATGGATGTGGGATCCCTTGAAGACTGCCCATGCTTAGTGACTATTCTATTATTCTGAGTGACTATCCTATTCCTCCTCATACTTGATGATGCTAGCTTCTAAGAATATTTTTGATTTAGGGCACCACCCAATTTTTCTGCCCCTGTTTGACAGGGGCATGTAATTGCAATTTTTGATCTAATATTTTACAGCAGGGACCTTTTCTGTGCTCAACAAGAGTATCTGTGAGGGGGTTACAGTGTTGTGGCACTACCACCACCAAAGGCCCAATTTTTCTTCCCCTCTTTGACAGGGGCATGTAAATGCAATTTTTGATCTAATATTTCACAGCAGGGCCGGTTTCTGCACTCAACAACATTATCTGTGAGGGGTTACAGTGTTGTGGCACCACCACCACCAAAGGTTCAATTTTTCTGCCCTGTTTAACAGGACCATGTAATTACAATTTTGTATCTATTATTTCACAGCAGGGCCTGTTCCTGCACTCAACAAGAGTATCTGTGAGGGGTTACAGTGTTCTGGTACCACCAACACCTAAGGCCCAATTTTCTGCTGAGTATATAGGGCAGGCTGTATAATATATACAGGCGGTCCCCTACTTACAGACACCTAACTCACAAACGACTCCTACTTACAAATGGAGGGAGACAACAGGAAGTAAGAGGAAATCTACCCCTAGGAAGGGAAATTCTCTCCTGTGAGATGCACTTAAAATATGTACCTGTTCCAAATTACAAACATATTCTACTTAAGAACAAGCATACAATCCCTATCTTGTTTGTTACCTGGGGATCGCCTGTATACTGCTGTTCAGAATATATAGGGCCTGGGGGCCCTACGCCTTTTGTTTTTAAATTTGGGTGCAGGGATTGCCCTTAATATCTATACCAGACCCAAAATGGCCTGGTAATGGACTGGGGGTTCGGGAACCCATGCCGTTTTTCTCAATGATTTTCATCTACCCGACAATACATTATAGCCGCTAGCAGTTTTAAATGAATTTTTTTCCTTTAGAAATGTCATTTTGCTGTTGGACTGTTCTAAACACGGGAAAACTGTGCCACTTTACAGGCATACTATAGTCACTCCCCAGACACGATATTTATAGGAATGTTTTTAATTTTTATTGTTTCACTTTAAGCATTATTAAAATCACTTCTCACGAAAACTTTTTTTTCCATTGATACACGTCCCCTGGGGCAGGACCCAGGGCCCCAAACACTTTTTATGGCAATAACGTGAATATTATCTTTTAAAATTAGCACTTTTGATTTTTCACATTCATGTCTATAACGGTGTTCGTGTGTTCGAACAAACTTTTTGCCTGTTCGCATGTTCTTCTGCGAACCGAAACGGTGGGTGTTCAGCTTATCCCTAGTCCTGACTATGGATCAGAAAAACTGGAATATATGATTATATAAAGTACTTGTACTTAGTGTCTGACATTAACAAATTTCTTTACATGTTTTACAATATTTATATAGCACCAACACATATTATACAGCACATGCTCAACCACACCCTCTATGAACCACATAATTTAGTTCGGAATATCTAAGAAAAACATCTCTGAAAATTAGTTATTGTATGTCATATGCGATCTGTGTCAATTTCAAATGTCAGTTAGTATGATTTTGGGTAGCACTGTATTTGGGGTGACCAGGGATGGACATACCATTTATGCAGTCTGTGCAGCTAAACAATGAATCTCTGGGCCCATTTATACTTGATGTGTATGTCAGGCAAGTGCTAGGATATCCTCTTGCTGTCAGAGACCAGGATACTCTTTACTTTAAGGGCAAGTGGAAGAAAAAGTGATGCGACGTGGGTATTTTGTCCCTCAATCACTGTCTGTTTGAGCATCCAATCTATCCACAACGAATAATTCATATTTGGGCAGTAGTTGAAGAACTCTTCACAATATGTTCAATATGTTCTTGCACAGGGTTCCTTTGGTGGTCCCCCTATTCTTTGTAATGCAGGTTAAGATCTCCTGGGCACAAAACAGTAGAATAGCTGGAGACAAGAACAGCTTGCATCTGTAGCCTATCTGCATTAAGTCTCTAAACTCATATAAGCAAATAATAAATTGATCAAATTCTTTCCAACAAACCTCTAACTGTTGTTGAATTTATACTGAGACCCTAATGCTGCGCAATTGATTAAGCGCAGGCCGTAAGCACTACAAATTGAGTTCCTCTACATGCAGTTAGGGGCTAGTCTTCCTATGCCTGTAGGCTACAATGAGTTCCCGGCAGAGATGTGTGTGGAGCAATGCAAAAGAGAAACCAGAGTGGAAAAGGCAGAACAAACTGCATGTGAAGTATAGAGGAAATAGTCTATAATTACACTCAGAAGTGTTGCTGATGCTTACTTACAACATAAATACAGTATGCCATGTTAGTGTCAAAATTTGGTAGAAGAAGTCTTGTGATGTCTGTTGCTAAGCAGTTCTTGTGGGTTGTAGGAAATCTACTCACTATTCTAATAAAAGGGTTTCATTATAAAAACCCATTTTACCACAGCCCTGGCATGCTTTATGCGAACTGAATTATAAATGACAGCTATAGTATTATTATTTCAAACAGTATATTATATATATTACATTAATAACAAAGATCGGCCAATAACATTTATTTTATTTTTGTATCCTGAACAATAGAATTAAAGAAAATATATGCCAAAATACAGTGCATCCCCCTTTATCATGTCTAGATATCCATACACTAAATCAGGAATAAAATCACATAGAGATAAAGAAAAACTCTCCTAAATAGTTTATGCTGCTCTAGAACTTTTTGACCCACGTTTAGTCATGTAAAGAACATGTAACATAAATATTACCCTCGCAGGGGAACATCTAGTGCCAACAAAAACATAGCACCATCTGGCCAGCACTACCCATACATTCTTTATCTGTTTCCCATAATGAAAATGTACCCCACTTAGAAAACAATCTTCCCAGGGCTTTTTTTCAGGGGGAACTTGGGGGAACTTAGTTCCGCCACCTCTGGCTCAGACCCTTTGGTGCCTGCTCACTACATCACTTGTAAACACAGAAGTCTGGTTTCTGTGTTTACAAGTGACAGCTCTGCACTCTGTGTGTAAGCCCCTAAACTCTGCACTCTGTATGTAATGCAATCCAGGTACTTAATGCACCTTTAAGACCCTTCTACTGTTTGTGAAATCTGAACAGGGTCATGGTTAAGTTCCTGCACCTATTTTCTGAGAACAAAAGCTCTGGTTCTTCCAGTTTTAAACACCTTATACTGCAGCCAGGTAACATTACTCCCCCCCACTCTCCCTGGTCAGCAGGCTCCAGAGATAAAACAAGCTGGATCTGTGATCCTGTTCACCAGACCAAATTCCTTGTTGAATAAACCATCACAGACCTTGAAGCACCCACACCACAGCCAAGGCTCCTTGGCCAAGCTTATCGCAATACACACACACACACACACGTGTGTATATATATATATATATATATATATATATACTGTACATATATATATTTATATATATATATATATATATATATATATATATATATATATATATATATACATACACACAGTATCTCACAAAAGTGAGTAAACCCCTACATTTTTGTTAAAAAAGATATTATATGTGACAAAACTGAAGAAATTACACTTTGCTACAATGTAGGTCTTTAACATCCACCAGCTCTGTGATGATGTCATGGACGAGTGAAAGAGAACTACAGTGGCAACCTGTGAAGCTCCGGTAAACTTCATACCCAAGAGAGTTAAGGCAGTGCTGGAAAATAATGGTGGCCACACAAATTATTGACACTTTGGGCCCAATTTTGACATTTTCATTTAGTGGTGTACTTACTTTTGTTGCCAGCGGCTTAGACATTAATGGCTGCGTGTTGTGTTTTTTTTGAGGGGACACCAAATTTACACTGTTATACAAGCTGTACACTCACTGCTATACATTGTAGCAAAGTGTCATTTCTTCAGTATTGTCACATGAACAGATATAATAAAATATTTACAGAACTGTAAGGGGTGTACTCACTTTTGTGAGATACTGTGTGTACTGTGTATATGTATACAGACTGTATATATCTGTATAACTCTATACATTCTCTTTAAATACATTACTTGTACAATCTGTAACATTATGTGCACAGATGGCTGAAGTGAAAAAGAAACATCTTTGGCATTATAGGCTGGATTTTTATAGACTAAATATATTTGCATTAATTAAGTTAATTAATTGTACTTAATGTTTCCCTCTGCTTCTATATGTCTAAATTATTATTCTGTTATGTTCTTAAAAGGATTCAGTTCAGTCAGGAGAAAACCTTTCAGTAAAGCTGAAATTATGACTATCTACCTCAAAAGACTTCAAAGAGCCTGTGATGCTAAGCAGCTTCAAGGGATGGTAGCCTAATGCCGCGTACACACGGTCGTTTTTTGCGATGAAAAAAAACAACGTTTTCTGTGAAGTAAAAAACGACGTTTTTGAAACGTCACTTTTCAAAGACAATTTTGCATACACACCATCGTTTTTTCACAAAAAGCAAGGTTACGTTCACCACTCTTTTCCATTGAAGCTCGCTTCATAACTAGCTTCTGGGCATGCGCGGGTTGAAAAACGTCGTTTTAAACAACGTTTTTGCTACACACGGTGACTTTTTGTGAAACAAAAAGACGTTCTGAAAAACGACACAAAAAATTCAAGCATGTTGGAATTTTTTTTTGGTCGTTTTTTTTAAGACAAAAAACGACGTTTTGCCCACACACGATCAATTTAAATGACCTTTTAAAAAACATCGTTTTTTTTTCATCGCAAAAAACGACCGTGTGTACGCGGCATCAGAGCTGGTCGACTGTGGTCTTAATAAGGATTTGAACTGCTAAAGCTGTGCCAAAAAAAAAAATTCAGTCAGAGGACAAAGGACTAGTCATCATGATGCCTTTAGTCTCCCCTGCAGCTGTATAGTGGCCAACATGTTGTGGCAACACCTATGCTGTGCATCCAACAAGCCATTGTAGGCAGAAAATATACTTTAATTAGGGATAGGACATTCATTTAAAATGGACATGGTTCTACATGAGGAATATACAAAACCTTAAACTTTAAAATATTCTACAACAGTGGTTCTCAACCCTGTCCTCGAGTACCCCTAACAGGCCATGTTTTGGGAATTCCTCTTAAGCCGCGTACACACGATAGGTTAACCAGAGGACAACGGTCTGAAGGACCATTTTCATCGGTCAAAACCGATTGTGTGTAGGCCCCCATAGGTTATTTAACCATCGGTTAAAGAAAAGCAAACTTGCTTTAAAATTTAACCGATGAATTGATAACCGATAGGTCAAAACCAATCGTTAGTATGCAAAACCATCGGTTAAAAACCCGTGCATGCTCAGAATCAAGTCGATGCATGCTTGGAAGCATTGAACTTCATTTTTTTTCAGCACGTTGTTGTGTTTTATGTCCCCACGTTCTGATACGATCGTTTTTTTACCTGATGGTGTGTAGGCACATCAGACCATCAGTCAGCTTCATCGGTTAACCTAAGACAACTGTCCTTCAGACCGTTCTCATCAGTTTGACCGATCGTTTGTAGGCGGCTTTAGATAAAATAGCTGTCCAAAATACTAAGCCATTTACTCTGTTTTAAAGCACCTGTGCAAGATAAAGGAAAACCGGCAAACATGGCCTATTGTGGCTACTTGAGGACATGGTGTAGAGCCACTGCTCTACAAGATGTGCAGTATTATACTAAGGACCGAAACATAGCAAAGAATGTATTGTTCATTAGCAAAGCACTATTTATGTATTTGTTTAGCTAGCTACAACTTTTAAGCTGGTCTTGAATGATTCCTGCAAATCAGCAGAAATTAGAACCATGGGTAGCTCTGTTGCCATACTTTTTTCTGGATTACAGAAGTCACCGCTCTCTTTTTTTTTTTTTTTAATAATCAGGAGTGCTTTATTGAAGGAAAAATTAACATACACTATTACAGCAATACAGATAGTTCGTCATACAGATAAAAGAGTACAGTGCATACCAACCATGTGTTTCACAGACAATGAAGGGTAACGGCACAGTCAGGTGTTCCTTTAGAACAACTAGCAGACAGGGTGAAAAGGATATATTCTAGGGATCCAGAAGTCACCGCTCTCTACTCTACTTAAAAATAAGAACTAAGCGATTAGCAGTCATGTGATCACTCAGTTCTCGGGCTGTATATCCTGCACTTCTTCTTCTAACTGTTGTACCTAGTAGCATTTAGCGGTGGCAGGACTCCCGATTATACTTCTGTTTACATCCACCTGGGTAGCATTTAGCGGAGGAGATGATGGGTGAGAACTTGGGAAATAGCAATCTGAATGAGCAATTGATTTACTTACTGTGTGAATGCCACAATATAGAACTGAGTGATCAGTGATCATGTGATCACTCAGTTCTCAGGCTTAGAGCCAGCAGGAGACCACTGCAGTTCAGACCGAAGCTGCATCAGGGAGGTAAGTTTGTATGTGTTTTTTAGAACCCCACACTTCTATACATGAAGACACATACAGTATTAGAGGTAACAATAATAATCATGACAAAATGTATGTAATATAACACTCATGTAAAGTCACATATAACATTGCAGATAGAATCACAAAAAACGCACCGATTAAAAATCCAGACAACATATATTTGTGAAATACAAAAAAATTATAATGGTGAAAAACTAAATATTATGAGAAATCACGTCCTCATAAAGGCGTGTACAGTATTGTATCATAGCTAATATGAGCAAGACTGATTGCAAAACGCGAGAGGCTTCTGGGTAACGTCGACATCACTTCCTGCCAATACCCGCACAATAGTGAGGCTTGGACCGCACGCCAACCACGGGGGAATGAATGCTGATATATCAAGCCCCATAAGCACTGCTGGAAAGGCTCTGTGCCGGCCTTCAGGCACTGAAGTTTGTGGGTGAAACCTGTTTTACCTATTTTACCAATAAATTGCAAATATATTGCGCAATGATGGCTATTTATTTTTATATGAGATCCTGAGATAAGCCAGTACGGATGTTTAAGAAGTGAATACTGGTATACCGATTGGTATACCAATTGGAAAATGTGCAGATTGATCCTTATGAGTGGAGTAGTTATCCCTTATATGAACCAAAGGCGCATATGTAGATTGCATCTGGTGAGTGACCATTTCAGAAGGTGGTGGTGTCTTAACAAGTTGGTGGCTATTTAGCTTTGTTCAGTCACGGATGTGGAATTGAGCACATAGGAAATAGTTGATCTGCTTTGAAAAGCAACACTGGGACTGCATTCTAAATATTATATTTTATATATATTTTTTATATATTTATTTTTTATATATTCTTTCTGATTTTGTTTGTGTTGTTGATATTTTTAGTTTTTATTTTGGAAACACAGGGTTGTGTAGAGAATTTTTAATATTTGTAAGCAAGTGATGGCACTTTATTAATATTGAATATTCACTGTTGAAGTAGGAGTGGTAATATATACAGTAGTATAAAGTTGGCGCAGTTATCACCTTTTTCTTGTGAATATGCTCTCTTGGCACTGTTATTATTTTTTTATCTTCACAGTATTTTTTAACCCTTCAATCGTGTTGGCTTTCTTAACAGGGTATTTATATTAGTAGGGCGGTCTCATTCTTCCTACGCTTTACTGATGGATGTGATTTGCTCAGGTCAGCCAGTAGGTGTGGTTCAAAGATGGACAGAGTCCTGGATGTCTGACTTTTGATATATTACTGAATGTGTAAGGCCGCGTACACACGATCAGACAGTTTTCATCGGACCACGCTGAAGTGGTCTGTTGGTCTGATGTGCGTACACACCATCGGACCAAAATCCCCTTGGACCAGACTTCTGAATTCTGAGCATGCGTGGGATTTTGGGCCGATGATTTTGTGTACTAACATTCGAACCTGTCCGACGAACAGGTTTCCAGCGGAGAGGTTTCAAAGCATGTTTTGAAACTTTTGTCCGCTGGAAAACGGTCCGATAGGCTGTACACACGATCGAACATGTCCTCTGAAACTGGTCTGCGGATCAGTTTTAGCGGACATGTTCGATCGTGTGTACGCGGCCTTATGCCGCGTACACACGATCATTTTTTGTGATGAAAAAAAATGACGTTTTCAAAAACGTCATTTAAAATCACCGTGTGTGGGCAAAACGTTGTTTTATGTCTTCAAAAAAACGACCAAAAAAAAATTCGAACATGCTTGAATTTTTTTTTGTCGTTTTTCAAAACGTCGTTTTTTGTGTCATAAAAAGTGATGGTGTGTGGGCAAAACGATGTTGAAAACGACGTTTTTAAACCCGCGCATGCTCAGAAGCAAGTTATGAGACGGAGCTTCAATGGAACAGAGTGCCGTCTAACGTGTCTTACATAACCACGCTTTGGTAGAGCATTTTGGAAAAACGATGGTGTATATGCAACGTCGTTTTGGAAAATGAAGTTTGAAAAACGTCGTTTTGTTTCATCACTTGAAACGTCGTTTTTTTTCATCACAAAAAATGATCGTGTGTACGCGGCATAAGTGTACAAAAAGGACAAGGGGGGAGTGTCCCTTTCAGACCATCTGTACTGCTGTTCTGCCTGATGGCCCAAAGCTGTTAACCATCTATGCATTGAAAGTTCAGAGAGTGGAAGAGGACAGACATCCATGCAGTGAGGACTTTGCCAGGATCCAGCTACCTGCGCAATGTGGGACATACTGTACTTCATTAGACCCCATTCACACTAGTGCATTTTCTTATGCAACTGCTGCTGTGCTGCACGGCACGACCATGGGAATTACAGTAGTCTCTATAATGCCCGTTCACATCAATGCAGCACATCTGCAGCGTGTTTTTTCGAAAACGTGCCACATAGACTTCAATGGAAATGTACCAAAAACACATTGCATGTAAAGCACTTGTTTGTGCATTTTTAGTGCAGTTTTGTGTACAAAATCTAGCATACATCTCCTACAAAAATGTTTGAAGCATGAAAAACACGTCAAAAACATGCAACGTCTTACTACAAAAACACACTAAAAAATGCATCATGCTGAAACTTAGCTAGTGTGAACCTACAGATAAGAGATATGGCTATAGCTGTAAGGTGTTATTGTACTTAGATAACCTTAAGCTTTAAGGAAAATTATTCAATAAAAATGTCATGGGTCATTGTAAGCCATTGAAAGCTTTTCAGCCGTCTGTATTGTTCTGGGATAAGGGAGTTCCAAAGGATATTTAATGATTCCAACCTTGAATGAAACCTATGATAACCTTATGTATTGTATGGACAGTAAGGGACTATAGCGGTGCTTATTCACAACATACAAGAATAAATAATTTTTAATAATTTATTAAAATGGTATAACAAAGGACATAGTACACAGTACACGTTATAACAAATACAAAAGATCTAATTGACATTTAAACCAGGTAGCTGTAGATCCCGATTAGGTATATGGAGCGTATTGCGAACGGTCACAACCAAAGTGATGTTATGCCCAATATATTTCGCCTAAATTCTGGCTTCATCGGGGGCTAGGTTGGGATCGAAACTTTAAACTCAGCTCTATTAATAAAGAAATTTACATATTACAAACAACATACATAATGAAACAGACAAAGGTATATTTATGCAGGTGCATGTATGAATTGGGCTGACCTTATACATCGAGATGGATGTCTAGACCTGGAGGCAGGGGGAGGGGAAGGGGGGAAAAAAGGGACCAGGGGGGGGAGGAAAAAGGGAAAGAGGGGGGGAAGGGGAATGGTGGAGGAAGGCGGCTAGACCTCACAGTCCAGATGGATAAATAGCTCGCCCTGTAGTCCAATGCATCAAAGATTAGGGTCAGAGGTGCGTCTCCATAGGAGAGGAGAAAGAAAACGGGCTGGAGGAGACACAAAACGCTAAATGAGAAATGTGTTCCAACTGGAATCACCACACTTAATTTGGTATAAAAAATAATAAAGTATTGATTTAATCAATTTGAACTTACAAAAAATAAGTCGGTGCATTACTGGGAGCAGCCACAAGAGTCCACCCTGTTGATGCTGGCAACATCCAGGGAGAGAATCGTATCAGGTTGCACTCTCTGGTTCTATGAATATAGAAAAGGAAACAAAGGAAAAAAAAGGGGAAGAGAAAAAAAGGGGAAGTTTTTCAATAACTGGATAGCTCTACTTAGAGCATCACAAAAATGTTATCTATCAAATAAAGTTTAGTGAACCAAGCACTAGATAAACTTAGTTCATACTCACAGAGCAGGGAGGCACAGTCTAGCATGGATATATAGCAACGTGGGGATTACCTGTGGTAACGATGTCATGAAGTGGCTCCCTTCACAAATGCACTACAGAGAGGAAGGAACGCTGGTGCCCGTTTAAATACAGCTCCTCCCCCACACGTCCGAGCGTGTGACGTCATCGGGCGTGTGAGGACAAACAGGTGTCAGCGCGCATTCGCCGACGGGGACCGCTGGTGATGCCTACAATACCCATAAAGCCCCGCGATTTACGGTGAGAGACGGGGACCATTTCCCTACCGTGCATATGATCGCAGGAGGGCTCAGGGGCAGAAAATCCACACCAAAGGGGCGGATACTACAGCATCTAGAGCCAATGGGCAAGGCATATCACAGCCCATGGAGGGGAGGGCGTGGAGAAGTCCCATACGGCAATAGCACGGAGACAGGTGGGCTAAAGATGTAAACAAGCCCTTAGGTGTCCATACGAAGAGGCACATTCACCCAGTAATTGGCGCATGGGATCAAAGGAGAGGGGATAGGTTGTTACCAGAAACTTGTTCAAGTTACAACAGGGGGGGTAGCCAGATCACATAAAAAGTCTATAGGGAAACATTAAGGCCTCGTACACACGAGGCAATCTATCTGTTCAAATCGGTCGGACCGACCGATTTGAACAGATCTGTCTGTTTGGATTTTGGTTTGCTCGTGTGTACACACGAGCAAACCAAAATCCCCGCCAGCAGACAGCGCGCTTGACGTGGCGGTGACGTGGCGGTGACGTTGACGCCGCCACGTCACCGCACCAGGAAGTAAAACACTTCCGCGCATGCGTCGAAACCATTCGGCGCGTGTGCGAGAAGACATGTCTGCTGGTTAGCTTACTAACCAGCAGACATGTCGGGCGGACGGGTTCCCAGCCGACGGATTGGTAAGCATGCTTTCCAATCTGTCGGGTGGCCAAATCCGTCTGCTCGCCCGTACACACGATCGAATCTGTCTGCTGGGACGGTCTAGCAGACCGTTTCCAGCAGACAGATTTAATCGTGTGTACGAGGCCTTAAGGAGTCCCCACCTCTACAGGTCAGTGTATCTAACATCTCCATCGTAACACCTCTGACCCTAATCTTTGATGCATTGGACTACAGGGCGAGCTATTTATCCATCTGGACTGTGAGGTCTAGCCACCTTCCTCCTCCATTCCCCCCCCCCCTTCCCCTTTTTTCATCTCGATGTATAAGGTCAGCCCAATTCATACATGCACCTGCATAAATATACCTTTGTCTGTTTCATTATGTATGTTGTTTGTAATATGTAAATTTCTTTATTAATAGAGCTGAGTTTAAAGTTTCGATCCTAACCTAGCCCCTGATGAAGCCGGAATTTAGGCGAAATATATTGGGCATAACATCACTTTGGTTGTGACCGTTCGCAATACGCTCCATATACCTAATCGGGATCTACAGCTACCTGGTTTAAATGTCAATTAGATCTTTTGTATTAGTTATAACGTGTACTGTGTACTATGTCCTTTGTTAAACCATTTTAATAAATTATTAATGTGTACTGTGTACTATGTCCTTTGTTAAACCATTTTAATAAATTATTAATGTGTACTGTGTACTATGTCCTTTGTTAAACCATTTTAATAAATTATTAAAAATTATTTATTCTTGTATGTTGTGAATAAGCACCGCTATAGTCCCTTAGGCCGTGTACACACGACCGAGGTTCTCGCTGGAAACCAGTGAGAACCTCGCTGGAAGCTGCATTCCAGCAAGGACCTCGGCCATGTGTACACTCTCGGCGAGCTTCCCGTCGGGAAGCCCGTCGAGCAGAAATAGAGAGCACGCTCTCTATTTGCTCGACGGCCCGCCTGGAAGAATGGCAGGTTGCCATTCCCGACGGGCGGGTCGCCGATTTCGACGGCCGGCAGGGAACCTCGACGGGCGGAACGATGTGTTCTGCCCGTCGAGGTTCCCTGCCGTGTGTACTCGGCCTGAGTGTCCATACAATACATTCTACTATTTTATGGGATGAGGTGCAACAAACTTGTGTGAAAATTAAACCAAGCAGATCCCACTCTCTCTCTCCCCCCTCTTGTATATGATAACCTTATAGTCTAAAGGTGACCACACATCATAGTCGAATCTGGTGGTTGGGCAACCATGGTACGATCTCCATTATACTGTATTTGCCAAGAAATATGTATTGATGGTCTATCTAAATAGTTCATGCAATGTCCAGCTATGTAGACCAATACACTGCGTTGTTGTTTGTAAATCTAAAGAACATTATACGTTGAAATATGTGGCCAACATTAGGTTATGCTGGAAGAAGTGGGAAGAAGGACGATCTTTCAATATGTAACAGTCTAATTATGCAATCGCCTTATGTGTGATCTATGAAAAACTTGCATCATACCCTGATGATTAAATTGCTACAGTCTTTTATTCATTTTTGAGTGTAGCTTCCAGTGAAGCATGTAAATTGTGTTCAATTAATTTGCCATTTACTTGGGTCATTGCAATTATTTTCTCACAAAATAAAAAGGTTTAATGAGTTTATATAGTGAGCTTAAACAGTTGTAATGACCTTCAGATCGCCCTAAAAATACCACCAACGGGGATGTCAACATTTGAGAAGAGATTGATAGAATTACCTTGCTAATGTAACTAAGACCTGGAAAAATTAAAAACAGCTTTGATTTCTGTTGTGTTTCCTATAACGTCACAGGTTTGCTTTCTTCCTTTAAATCCATGCCTTTACCACAATGTATTTTCTCTAAACGCATCTGTAGTGTTAAATTGTGATGTTTTCTGTGGTTACCATTTGGACACAGAACACTGGGGATATGATTATTGCATCGTATTATATATTGAACACATAACAGAACCAAGATGACTCTAGCTACACCCAACCAACAAATAGTATAACATTATCGAGGCTGGACTGGTAATAAAAACCAGCCCTGGAAATACAGTAATGTTATACCAGCCCCATAGCATTATTATACCAGTTCAACAGCATAACGTCATTATTTTCTTGTTCATAAAAGGAAAAACCGTGCATTTTAAAGCACACTCACCAGTGCCCATCAGCTCAGCCTCATCAGTGCCCAACAATGCAGCCTCGCCAGTGCTCATCAGTGCAGCTTCATCAGTGCCCATCAATGCAGCCTCATCAGTGCCCATCAGCTCAGCCTCACCAATGCCCGTCAATGCAGAGGCACCAGTGCTCAATGCAACCTCAGCAATGCCCATCAATGCAGCCTAACCAGTGCCCATCGATGCAGCCTCACCAGTTCCCATCAATGCAGCCTCACCAGTGCTCATCACTTCATTCTGATCAGTGCCCATCAGCTCAGCCTCACCAATGACCAACAATGCAGCATGATCAGTGCCCATTAGTGCCCATCAATGCAGCATGATCAGTGCCCATCAGTGCATCCTCACCAGTGCACCCAGGATCAGCCCTGCAAAGTGACCCCAGGGCAGGCGCCTACCGTAAAATCTCCCACTATCCCAGTAGGCCAGTCCGGCCCTGAATATTATACTTCTGTTATGGTGCCATCCACTGTATGCCATAGTGATTTACATATTCCTTTCTTCAAAAAAATAACTACTCAACAAGATTTTGTAATCCATGTGTTAATGTTTTCTGATACTACCCTATTATTGTTTCATTAGAAAATCTAGGGGTTTACACTTGATTGTCTAAGCTTAGGCTGTAGTTCTCTTCCAGCCAACCTGAAAGCAATTGTATGTTTTCTGATTAGTTGTCTTTTGTTTTTTACATGATATCACACCCTCAGTTTACACCTGGTAAGACCAGGTACAGGTAATTAAGAAGATACACTACTGGACAACCAGTTCTTTGCATCGCGACATTTTTTCCATCCTGTAAAGCAGTTATTGGCCTTGCTATCCTATTAAATTGAGGTTACATGTGTGGTTTACTCCTCAGTTTTCATCTGACCAGGTGAGGTGGAATGTACCCCCTTGATTACAGCCAGTGCCTTTCGTATGGGGGTGACCTCCGCACCTGTGTGACATCAGCCAGAGGGGGTCACACCAAGGCTGCTAATAGGGGTTACCACCGGATATTCTATAGGGGGCCCAAGAACACAGGGGGGTCCTGACAACAGGGAGATCAGTGCAGCAGGATGGGAGGACAATTACAGAACAATGCACAGTGTCTGTGTCTTTCCCTCCAGCACATGAAAGCTGGTTTATCCCCCTCTCCCTTCCGCCAGCTTTCAGCTGCTGGAGGGAGAGACACAGTGCATCATTCTGTAATTGTCCTCCCATCTCACTGCACAGATTTCCCTCCCTGTGCTGCCCACATATGATTTCCCCTATCTGCCTGGCCCCCCTTGTCCCCCCGCATCGCTGCTGGCACACAGGCAGGTGGAGAGTGGGGGAAGGGGCCAAAAAATATGTACAGTAATGTACCGGACCCTTCTTTTTCTGAATTGGACAGAGTAAATGATTGATACAGATCTTTCCTGTGTCTATTCATAACTGAGCATAGTAAACTCATAGCAAACTTTACTAAGTTTAAGTCTCCTGATCATTCATCTTCAGTGCAGCTGAGGCTACAAAGGAAGGTATTGAAGAATATGTGTCCTTAATTCCTTTCTCTGTCTCAAAGGTGAGATGTTAGGGGTTTGTTTAGACCCCTGATATTTCATCCAAAGACCCTCCCCCCCACCCATACACACCTCAACAACATTGTAAAATAAATTGTAAAATAATTACTTTAAAAATGTAAAAAAAATCATTAAAATATATATTTTTTTTTTTAATTGGGGAAAAAGCATTTATATTAATTGTATTTTCTATTTTTTTTATTTTAACTTTTGTAATTTGGGGGGTTATACTATGTTTTACCTTACCAGATGACACCAACCCTAGTGACGCCACTGATTACTGCTGGTAGTGCCATAGGTAGTGTGGTAGCTAATAGGAAGCTGCTGTACTCCGGAATTGAAAATGTGTGGATCTCATCCACTCTGTTTTGCCTTTAACACAAAGGTTTTACATTCTCTGAATCAGTCCATTTGATTATAAATTTTTGGGATTGGAAGTTGTATACTAGAAATCATAGAAACCTTTTAAATTCTAAAACTGAGGGCCTTTGTGTCTTCCAGAAATCTATGACTGGGAAAACATTGTAATGAATGTCTAGGTGCTTGATTAAATGTACACATAAAAAAAATAAAACTTTTGTAATAGTCCTTAACAAAGATAGCTTCAATTGTATAGTACACAAAGATGTAATGCCATTTTTTGTAGTGTAGTGTATATGGTATTTTCATGAAAATATGATGCTAGAAGCACAATTCTATAAGCAAAGGGATCATCTGAGAGAGCCCCTTACAGGTGTAATGTAAACAGGAGAGGGGCCAGCCGGGCCTGTAAGGGGCTCTGGGGACCATCGGGCCCCTTACAGGTGTAATGCAAAAAAAATCAAAAAACGGGAAGGGGGGCCAGACGGGCCCCTGGGGACCATTGGGCCCCTTACAGGTGTAATGCCTGTACCCCACTGATGGTGGCCCTGCCTATGGCCAGCTGAAGGATTGGTTCACACCTCAGCATTTGGCTGCGGGTGTGGGAATCGTATCTGCTCCGGCACCCGCAACCACCCACAGTCAAACCGCAAAAATGCTATTAGGAGATGCGTAGGGCTGGCATTCATTCTGATCTCAGCCCAAAGTCTGTTTGCAGGTGTGGCAACCGCACGGAAATTGCTTAGTCAATCCTGCGTTGTTGAAAAGGTGCATTAACTTTTGTTTTGCGGAAACACAGGCAAGTCAGCCCATTCATTTGAAAGGGGCTACTGTGCCCGTGCAAATGTGGTCAGCAAAATAGCTAAGGTGTGAACTTAGCGTAAATCATTCTTTGTTGGTACATTATGTAGGATTCTGTTTATACAGTCCACAGGAATAGTATTCTGATTCTGAAAAATAGTACAAGCTGCTAATATAAAATAATAATATAATAGGACAGAATTAGAGAACAGTAGGCTGTTGACCTATCATTTAATTGGCATGTTTACCCTTTTGCTTTGAAGCAGTTATTGAAATGCAGTTTACTTTTCATTTGCTGCTAACAATTTATTCATGAAATCCTGAGTCTTTTATAAACACATTTGTTTAAAGATAGCATGCTTAGCCACATGCTGAATTAAAATATTAACATTTATGAATTCCTCTCTGAGCTCTTTATTTTGAATATTCATTGTTTAATGTCAGTCATACAAACCATGTTATTTGAAAATATATTGAAAACCAAATTAAATTTACCTTATTACCATACAAGGTCATAATGCGTACTTTAGGATTTTGACCTGTTGAAGGTCCTAGTTTTAATTGTATATACTGTCATATTCTGTGATATTTTCTTAAGGAAAACAGATACTACCCACCCCTGAGGCATGAAGATAAAAAGCTATTTTTTTAAATAAATAAACCCAGATCAAGCAGGTGGTATGAAGGGCACAGCAACTTGGTAAGATGTCACCGTACACTTCAATCAATGCAAATCAATGAATCTTAATTTCATTTTGTCGGAAAGCTGCTTCAGATGTTATTTTTACCAGGCAAGATGGTGCTGGTCATATGGCTGAGCCTTTCTTGTATTATTGTAAACGAAAGAACACTGACAGGAAATGACATCATAACCGTGTAGCTCCACTTATAATTACCTGTACATCATACAAGGATTAAACATAACACAAACAAATAAAAGAAAACTTTTGATACACGTATTACGCAGGGCCGTCTTTAATATGGTTTGGGCCCTGGGCAAAAAAAAAAAAATGTTGGGGCCCCCTCCAGCCTATTTTGGGCCTGGCTGGTTCACATGTATGTGTTTTGGAGGCCCTCATTTGTGCAGGCACAGCAGCCCATTGATTTGAATGGGCTGCCATGCCTTTGTTTCCTGCAGAAAAAAGGTGCATTCAGCATTTTAAAAAGACAGTTGCCGTGAAATCCATTATGCTTTTGCACCATGCTACTTACCTGCAGTTCTTGCACACACAAACGCACTGTGTTTTTAAAAGCGTGACCTAAACGTCTAAAAATGCAGCAAGTTTGACAGTGCAGGAACTGCAGATAAGTCACAGCAGACAGCAGAATGGACAGACAGTGCTGTATTTCATTGCTTGATGGGCTAAGGTGTGCCGTGTGTGCAGCCTATTACATGAGGCATGCGCTTTTCTTTGCAGGAAACGCAGGCATGGCGGCCCATTCAAATGAATGGGCTGCTGTGCCTGCGCAAATTTGGGCCGCCAAAACACATACATGTGAACCAGCCAGGCCCAAAATAAGCCCATGAATCAGTTAAATACAGACATTAATGCCATGTGCTCTGAGGCCTTACTCAGCCTGGACTGCAGGTCTGGTCTGTGATTTAAAGAGTTCCTGTATTTTACACATGGCATGGCATGGGGTCCAATGGTGCTAAAGCAGAATGGATAGACGGTGCTGTGACCCCATGCCATGCCATGTGTAAAATGCAGTGATTCATCAAATATTATAAAGACTTTGGGCACACTCTACAGAAAACTTCTATTTACAATATAGCAAACAGTGACATACCTTGAGGAGCAGGACATGAAGAAGAAGTCAGCCTCGGGAAGAGCAAACTGGGGATGCTATAAAATCACATTCTAGTTCACTTTTATATACAAGCAGCACCCAGTGGCAGGAAGGGAGAAGTGCGCGTCTAAAGGGAAGCCAGGGGTGCTGTACATTTTAAAACACTGGGAAGAGAAGCAGTACTGCGTGCCGCTGATGATTTTCAGCGCCGATTTGTGGGCAGCACAGGGACTTAACGGGCGGCTCTGCTTTGGGCCCCCAACAGTGACAGGGCCCTGGGCAGCTGCCCCTGTTTGCCCTATGGTAAAGACGGCCCTGGTATTACGATATCATATAGGATCTAAAAAGTTGTTATTTAGCGTATTATTATCGATTATTGAATCTATTCATCCAGATTAACCAATTTTTATCGAACAGTTTACAACGTGTAGAGTTTATTGCTATGAGGCGTTCAAATGTATAATTCCTGTTAGCAGCTTGTATCACATCCGAGAGGTTAGTAGAGGTAGTATCTTTCCAATGGCGGAGTAGTAGGTTTACAAGAAGTCTTTTTTGATACTAGATTAATAGGTGCAAGGAACAGATCAGCCTCCCATAAGGGTGGCAGCACACAGATTAAGGTTCTATACAGTTTGATAGCAAAATACAGAAGGAACAATGCAATTCAGAGATAACACAGCTTAGACAGCATACACAAAATGAGAGGCCTGTACCTACAGGAGGAGTGTCCCAGACATGTCATTGGAAAATGCCAGTAGTCCAAATCTCTACATATCCTTTGTCTTCCTATGCCCCCCCTCCCCAGGGGGGAAGACAAGGATATATTAGTTCTAATCACAATGGAGTTTGCATGTTCCTGCGTGGGTTTCCTCTGGCTACTACGGTTTCCTCCCACACTTCAAAAACACGCTGGTAGGCAAATTGTCCCTAATATTTGTATGTATAAGGCCGGGTTCACACTAGTACGACACAACAGTTGTACTACTTTGAATCCGAATTTGCACTTTGACTTGAAGACTGACATGCGTCGGACTTCAATGAACAGGGTTTCAACTATGATCTCCAATAATACCAGGCACTGTGTCTGGTATGAATCTTTAGGGGGAACTCGATGCCAAATAAAAAATAAATAAAGGCATGGGTTCCCCCTCTAAGAGCATACCAGGCCCTTCGCTCTGGTATGGATTTCAAGGCGAACCCCCTACGCCGGGGTGGGGGTACCCCCAAAAAGTCCATACCGGACCCTTATCTGAGCACGTAGCCAAGTCGTTCAGGAAAGGGGGTGGGGACAAGCGAGCGCCCCCATCCTGAACCTCGAATGCCCTCAACATGGGGGGTGCTTTGGGGCAGGGGGGCCCAAAGACCCCCGGAGCTGCCTAATAAATTAATTAAAAAACCTGTGTACTGTGTTTTATTTTTGACTCTTTTTTTTCCAGGTGCATGGGTAGGGATACAATGTATGCCCATACTGATTCATATTGGGTGGGGGGGGGCAGGATCTGGGGGCCCCCAGATTCCGATAAGCCCCCCGCCCGCAGACACCAACAACCAATGGCCAGGGTTGTCAGGAATAGGCCCTTGTCCTTATCAACATGGGGACAAGGTGCTTTGGTGTGGGGGGAAGGTGTTCGCTTGTCCCCACGCCCTTTTCCACGGTTCTCCCCACCTCTTTTTCTGACCGGCCTGCATGCTCGGATAAGGGTCTGGTATGGACTTTGGGGGGACCCCATGCTGTTTTTTTTGGCGTTGGGGATTTCCCCTTAAGATTCATACCAGGCCAAATAGCCTAGTATGCTCCTAGAGTGGGAACCCATGCTGTTTTTGTTTTTATTTGGCGTGGACATTTTTTCTAAATAACAGTTTCAACCCTGCCTTAGGGACCTTAGATTGTAATCTCCTTGAGGGCAGGGACTGATGTGAATGTACAATATGTATGTAAAAGCGCTGTGTAAGCATAACTACCAGTAATAAATAAATAAATATAGGCTCTTGCCTACATGCTGATCTTTCCTGTTGCACCCACATGGAAAAAACAGTAATCATTCACCTAATGGTGGCTAACTAAATTAATAAGCCAGTTCTTCATCCTCCTAATACCCTTACCTAGAATGGCACTTAGTTTGCAGGGACAGAACTACCACTTTACTCTACTAACTCTTACCTGACTCCTGGGATCATCAAAAGGCAATTACAATGGGCCATCTTTATGCTAGTTACACAGTACACAGTTAACCACTTAAGACCCGGACCAATACGCTGGCAAATGACCCAAGGGGTTTTTGCGATTCGGCACTGCGTCGCTTTAACAGACAATTGCGCGGTCGTGCGACGTGGCTCCCAAACAAAATTCGCGTCCTTTTTTTCCCACAAATAGAGCTTTCTTTTGGTGGTATTTGATCGCCTCTGCGATTTTTATTTTTTGCGCTATATACAAAAATAGAGCGACATTTTTGAAAAAAAATCAATATTTTTTACTTTTTGTTATAATAAAAAACCAATAAACTAAATTTTAGTCAAACATTTAGGCCAAAATTTATTTAGCCGCATGTCTTTAGTAAAAAAAAAATCGCATTAAAAAAAAATTAGCTACCTAGCGGGAACAGCGACACTAATACAGCGATCAGAAAAATGATCGCTTAGTGACGCTGGCAATAGGGAGTGAAAGGGTTAACTAGGGCAGTGATCAGGGGGTTAAAACTTTATTGGGGGGGGTGGGGGGGCTACCCTGACACTACTGACTGTCTGACTGTCACACTGTCTGTCACACTGACACTAAATACAGTAATCATACATGATTACTGCATTCAGTGACACTGTGACAGGGGGGAGGGGGGGGGCGATCGCGGGGGTTAAATGTGTGTGTGTAGTGTAGTGTTGGTGCAGGACTTACTTGTTCTGTAGTGATCTCTCCTCAGCGGCGCTTGAAACAAACGCCGAGGGAGAGATCACGTCGCTTCCTCCTTCCTGTGTTTACACAGGAGGAGGAAGTGACAGGTCAGGCGGGCGCGCGCATTGGCTGGGAGCGATCCGGAGGGGGCGGATGAAAACGGATAACCGCCCCCACTTGTCGGATCGCTCCTGCAGCCGCGCGGACCGCCGCATGTACGGGGGGGGGGGTCCGATCGGACCCCCGATCCCCCCCAAGGCACCAACGTATATATACGTTGATGTGCCTGTCGGTGCCATTCTGCCGACGTAAATGTACATGCGGCGGTCCTTAAGTGGTTAACTAGTCATCTAGCAAACACAAGATATGATTGGCCTTATAAAATGTAGTATATTGCAGTTTACCAGTCTTAGATGTAATGGCTGCATTAGCTTTCATTTTCAGGCTTTTTTTTCTTTATTCCTGGTGCTCCTGGAAGTAACACACTTCCGTTTAAGGTTGTGTATGCTCTCACACTGTACTTTATTAATGAAGAAGAAGCATTGTCACCCTAGGCTGCTCTCCTTATTTGAACTTCCAACACTTCCTCATTTCCATTACATAAGGACAGAGCCAGAGGGGTTTTGTAGTTCATAAAACATAGCTGAAAAGAGGATGTTTGAGATTTTAGTTCAGTATGCAGGAAGTTACTCAGGAATTGTTGGCAGTGTTTGTTCCTGTACCTGCAAAAAATGTACTTAGGCCATACACGGTTCGAAACGTGGCAGAAACAGAATCTCAGCAAAAACCCGCCGAGATTTGAATCATTAATGGGCCGGCTGAATCTACCAAGTTGATTGATCGTTCAATTTGGGTACAACCAGCCTGCTGGATTTGCATGTGATTATTGCAAGCAGCTGTTATAGCCGCTAGTGATAATCACTGTCCTCTGCCAGTGGGGACGGTTTCCCCCCTGCCCTCGTCCCTTCTGGGAGGAGACAATGGCTCGGTAGGAGGAATTCCCACTGTCTGTGTTGATAGGGGAATCAAGGCAAATTCGCTCCGTGTATGGCCAGCCTTAACCTTTTCTGTAGAGTATTGACTTGTCCTACTTACTAATCATTGGTGTCTTTTTGTTATGTTTCCTTAAAGTATGTCATAACCTAGTACCCCTGTGGGGGTAGCGCTATATACCGTATATATATATATACAAAACTCTATATATTCACTTTAAATACATTACTTTACATTAATTTGTAACACTATGTGCACAGATGGCTAAAAAAAATTAACTCTGAGTATGGCCGGCCTTAGCCAGAAAAAATTCTGTATACTGTACTTTAAAGTTTGTTTTCTGTAGAAAAATCACATGTTGGCATTGAACATTAACAGCTAGTTTACAAGGACATTTGAGCAGTGAAGGACAGTTTGAGATTAGTTTGCACTTTGCTTTTATGTCTTCATACAACTCAATAAATATGTATATTAAATGTCCGTGGTAAACACATCTGAAAAGCCAATCTACACTAGCTGTAATGTTAAGGCTGATTTACCAAGAGTGCTATTGTCACCCTGGCCAGTGTTCATATAAAATATCCAATCAGGCTAAGATAAAAAAATAAATTATTCTCCTGAATTCAGCATTAAATATGGTGAAAACTACTTATTTACTAAATCTTCCCCTAAGGGTACATATCTAGTTTAAGCCCTTAATTCAGTAAATAAAATGTAATATTAAAGGTACATAGCTCAGGATGGAAAAGGGTAGAAGGCTATTTAGTTTCACTAATAGGAAAAAAACAAGCAAATAGAAAACCTCCATATACACAAACCTCAATAAAAAAAAAAAATCATGCATACAATCCCCCCCCCCCCCCTCCGGTCCCTAATCCCCCCTTTCCCCTGTATACATTTTTCTGATTACCTCTTTCAGATGTCTTCAGGCTGGTCACTATACAGTCTGGGTCCTCTTCCTCTTTGCCTCCTCTCCAACATTAGGCAATCTTTTGCATCATTATACTGTAATTGGGGGTTGGTCCATCACACTCTACATTCATGAGATGTCCTTAGTCTTACATGATAAGGAACCACTGAGGGAGCAGGTGTCAGAGAGGAGGTACAATTTTTAACCAGATTTGCTTATCTGATGCTGCTGGGGGTACTTTTAAAAAACACAAGTCTAAAGTTGGGCTTTAAGCTTTATGCTTTGAAATACAGGGAGCATTGCCCGCTTTAGTTTGCATTCAATTATTACTGTGTTGCACAAGTCCAACTATTGTAGAATTATAGGTACAGTAATTTGCTGATTTGGCAAACATGCTCATTGCATCAGTACTGTGATTATTTTCACAGCCACTAATTACACACAAACCTACCTAATCTAGATGGTGATATAGAACAAAGAACAGAGGAAATTACATGGCATGGACTTCATGAAGTACACCTACCCAAACGACATGTAAAAATCTTGGTGAAATCTGTCTGTAGTATAGTACATTACATTGAGCTCAGATTAAGATATTGAAGATTCTACCTTGAGCATAGTGCTTTCTGGATAGCACTAGAAGTTCACTGGATACTTATAAATACTGTACTGTATATATATTGGATAGCCTTTACTTACCAAGACAGAAAGTGTGTGCTGTGTAAACCTATTAGTGATTTCATGCTCAATGTTTATTTTTTCAATAATGAACTCAAAAAAAAAAAAAAAAAAGAAAGACAGGGAGGACTTTATAGATTGCCACCAATAACCCCCTAAATAAAGGAGATGAACACTACAATGTTATATTTTAAAATATACAAAGTTTATCTGTAATCCAAAAAAACATTAAAATCATTGTATTAACTATATTCATCCATAATAGATGTCAGCTATATTCCCGAATGGGATAACAGTGCATATAGCCCACATAGATCTAGCCCATGAATGTAAACAGCATAACTGGCTACACATAAGCAACAAGTTTAAGACAGGTTGTATGAAGAATTCAATACTCAGTCTTGATCTCTACGCGTTTTGCCAGAAATGGCTTCCTTAGGAGATTCTAATATAAAGAATGAAAAAGGGATTCAGAGATGCACAATCCTAGCAGAGGAGTCCAGGCTATCCCAAAACTGGGGGGAGGTGTGCCAGGGCCAAACACAGCTGTCAAAGAACCCCCAAGGACAGTAAAAGACTTCAGTGACCACCAAAAGAGGTATCAACAGCTGGTCCAAATGTAACAGCCGGTCCAGATGTATTTGTAACCATACTGACCCCCCAGCAAATAGATGCTGCTACTAGTTGGTGGCAACCTATAAAGCCCTCCCTCAATTTCTTATATTTATTTTTTTGAGCGAACATTCATTGTGCTATACCTTGTGTTACAATTTTCAGTAATAAAATAAATTATATTTTTGTTTTTCTCTTCCAGGTTGTGTGCTTACAGTGTCTCTTGTGGAACAGCTTTCTCAGATTCATAACAGTTCAGGAAAAATGGCCATGGAGTTACTCTGTAGCTACCTTCCAGGTCTGTAAATGGAAAAGCAATGGAATACTTAATGTTATTTGGTCTGTTAAAACATTAAATAATATAACAGGCAAAATATATATCTATATATATAGATTTATATATTTTTATATATATATATATATATATATATATATATATATATATATATATATATATATATATATATATATATATATAGATAGATAGATAGATATAGATATACTGTAGATAGAACAGACAATATATATATATATATATATATATATATATATATACTGTAGATATATGGGGTGAGCAACACCTATCAAGCATTCCCTGATGTCTGGTATGGACAGTATGTAGTTTACTGAATGGCTCAATACTCAGGCGGCGTACACACGACCGAGGTTCTCGCTAGAAAGCAGCGAGAACCTCGCTGCAAGCTGCATTCCAGCGAGAACCTCGGCCGTGTGTAAGCTCTCGGCGAGTATCCCGTCGGGAATGCGTCGAGCAGAAATAGAGAGCATGTTCTCTATTTGCTCGACGGCCCGCCTGGATGAATAGCTGGTTGCCATTCCCGACGGGCGGGTCGCCGAATCTGACGGCCGGCAGAGAACCTCGACGGGCGGAACGATGTGTTCTGCCCGTCGAGGTTCTCTGCTGTGTGTACACGGCTTCAGATGTGCTCATGGAAGCTATCTCTTTGTGCTCTGGCGCATCAGCATTAAATAAGACTTCAGCAGTGCATGGCCAATGTTTCAATAAGAAAGCATGTCATTGTAGGGGGAAGGAGATGGTGGCAGATTGGAAAAGCTGCAAATAGTACTATAAAAAGTATGGGCCAGATTCCCGTAGAATTGCCGCTGGCGTAGCGTAAGCCATTTACACTACGCCGCCGCAATTTAACAGAGCAAGTGCCGTATTCCCAAAGCACTTGCTCCGTAAGTTGCGTCGGCGTAGTGTAAATGGCTCTGCGTATCCCCGCGTAATTCAAAGGGGGCGGCTTGTATTTAAATTAAGCGCGCCCCCGTGTCGATCGAACTGCACATGCGCCGGCCTCAAAAATAGCCCAGTGCGCATGCTCCAGCTCACGTCGGAAAAAGTGAATAAAACTGACGTGAGCGTCGTTTACGTAAATCCCTATTCGCAAACGACTTAGTAAAACAACGTAACCGACGGAAAAAGACGACGCTGACCCGACGCTATACTTAACATGGCAACGACGGAACTTCGTAAGGTTACCCCTCATATAGCAGGGGTAACCTTAGGCGTACGTAAACGACGATGGGGCGGCGTAAAAACGTTCGGGAATCGTCGGATTAGGCTCATTTGCATAGGCAAATGAGAAATCATCGTAAAGGCCACCTAGCGGGCAGCGATGTCATTACATCTACGATCCGACGGTGTAATTGTTTTTACATCTGTCGGATCTTCACTGTATCTATGCGTAAGTGATTCTGGGAATCACACGCATAGATACCCTGTAAAAAAAAACAGAGATACACCTGACGCAGTTCCGCTCAGTTCCGTGTGCTTTTTTTCTGCACAAAATGCATGAACAATGTTTTCCATGTATTCCAATGGTTCTAGTTGGCTCTAGTTCACACCATACAGTCATGACTGCATGGTGTGAACTAGAGCCATTGGAATACATGGAAAACTGTGCATGCATTTTTAATGCAGAAAAAATGCACACGAAACTGTACGGAACTGCGTCTGGTGTGAACTGGCTCTTAAAGTAGAAGAACAGGCAAACTTTTTTCTTCTGTAGCACTCACCCCCGGAGGAGCTGCTGGTTAGATTTTGGGTGGCATATTACCTCTGTGACTCCACCGTCTAGGGTAGTTGATGAGAGCCGTAAAAATGGAATGTCCAAACAGCAGGTGTCTTTTTCTTGTGCTTTTATTTACCAAACAAGGTAAAACAGTAAAACTTGCAGTGATGGGTAAAGATGCAATGGAAGAAGAGATAGCAGGTTCAGGTGTAAAAATGAGGAAACAATCCTGCTTCCAGCAACAATTTGTCGTCTTTGCCACTCCCGCCGGTGTGGGTTTAGTGTACCTGGACAGGACTCTGCCACAGACCTGGCAGCCAGAATATCACTTGGAACTTTGAGGGAAAGGGGCCTCTGCCACACACCCTCCCTAGAATTTAGATCACAGAGACAATCCTCCTCAATAGACTTTGCGCTTGAATCAACTTCAGGTAACTTCAGGTAGTTTGTAGTTATGTTACCGACTGACAGGCGACCAACATCCAGCCTTTCAGTGTACGGTTACCTCGACCCCCAATCGATCACTGGGGGCCAGCCATAACTCAGATGTCCAGAACCAATGTGGTCCCAGAACCGAGAGCTCCTGGTAGGCCATAGCGCCGAGGCGCGTGGTGCAGACACCCTAAAGGTGGGTGATGCACTTCCAGAAGACCCCCGCTCCCAAAGCGTCTGTCTCCTAAATACACTCTCCCGACATGCCCAGCCTGGTTCAACCCTCCCCATTGGATGCCAAGTGAGAGCACCCAGATCTTGACCGCACTGCTGCCACCTATCGTCCTGGGGTGGAACAGCATCCCAGGAACAACAGAGTGAGCCCACAACACAGCCGAGCTGAGACAGAACCCAATTTGAACAGATTAACTAGATAAGAGCTAACTAACTCTCTTATCCCCCTTAAATTTCGAACAGCACCGGTACCTGAAAGTACACAGCCACAGGCACTACACTTCTTTTTAGATATAGTAATAGAGGGTTATAACCCCTCTCTCTCTCTCTCTTTTTTTTGTGTCCTATTGGGGAGATTGCACTTCACTTCCTGTCCAATAACCAAAACAGGAAATAAGGGGAAATATCTCCAAACTGAGTAAATCTTTTACTTACACTTTTGGTAAAAATTCTAAACATGACAAATAGAGAGGGTGAATCTCCCTAACGGGGGGGGGGGGGGGGCAAAGACAGCTATGAAAACCTGACAGGGGGTCTAATCCACTTCCGTGCTGTCTAAAACATAAAAAAAAAAAAACGTTATGCCTCTAGTTATACTTTAAGTCTTCCTCACACATCAACCTGGTGTAAAACCCTTGAAATCCAGGATGTTCCCGTTGATAGCCATTGTTCCCCTCAAGATAACACAGCCAAGGCTTGCATGACTTGTGCACTAAATAGACGTGTTTGTGAAAAACAACTGTTTTAAAAATATGCATTGTGAGAACACACACTTCTCACCATTATATAGGGATAATAGTCAGCTTAAACCTGTTTTTCTTGTTCATGTACATATGGTTATATCTAACACATGGCCCTAGGCGACTCCACATTGCATTCTTCAATATGGAACAAAGGGCCACACACTGGTAATATCACTTTCTTAAAGCGGATGTCCCATTAAAAAAGTATATTAAAAGCCAGCAGCTACAGATACTGCAGCTGCTGACTTTTAATATTAGGACACTTACCTGTCCTGGAGTCCAGCGGCGTCCGCAGCAGAGGACAAGCATTCGCTCGTCTCTCTGCTGTTCCCCCCTCCATCCACGGTGAGGGAACCAGGAAGTGAAGCGCTCCGGCTTCACTGCCCGGTTCCCTACGGCGCATGCGCGAGTTGCGCTGCACCCGCCGATTGGCTCCCGCTGTGTGCTGGGAGCTGAGAGTTCCCAGCACACAACGGGGGGGCGACGGGATGTCGCAAAAAAAAACAACTTTTGCCCGAGACTGCGGGCCAGAAGTGGGTGCAGATACCTGTCTTTAGACAGGTATCTGCACGCCCCTCCCCCCTGAAAGGTGTGAATTGTGACACCGGAGGGGGGAGGGTTCCGATCAGCGGATCTTCACTTTAGGGTGGAGATCCGCTTTAAGCAAGTTATAGTGCATAAAATATCATTTTTTTTCAAAATTTTTGGTCTTTTTCCGTTTATATTGCAAAAAATCTAAATAGCAGAGGCAATCAAATACCATCAAAAGAAAGCTCTATTTGTGGGAAGAATAGGACGCAAATTTTGTTTGGGAGCCACGTCGCACAACCGCGCTATTGTCTGTTAAAGTGACGCAGTGCCGAATTGTAGAAAGACCTTTAGGCATTTAGCAGCATATTGGTCAGGGGCTTAAGTTGTTAACTTGTCAATGATTTGAAGGAGCTGGTGAATATAAACATCTCCTCCTTGGCCTGACTCCATCACTATGACTAAGTCTGGGAGGGTTAAAAACATAGAGTGATGATTTATCAGGTGGAGGAGAGAAAATTGTACTGTTTCTACTTTTTGTTATAAGAAAAATCGAATAAACTAAATTTTAGTCAAACATTTAGGCCAAAATGTATTCAGCCACATGTCTTTAGTAAAAAAAAATCGCAATATAAAAAAAAAACTAGCTACCTAGCGGCAACAGTGACACTAATACAGCGATCAGAAAACCGATCGCTTAGTGACACGGGCAATAGGGGGTGAAAGGGTTAACTAGGGCGGTGATCAAGGGGTTAAACCTTTATTAGGGGGGTAGAGGGCTACCCTGGACCTAACACTAACTATCTGTCACACTAACTGTCACACTGACACAAAAATATAAGATCAATGCTATTAGTGACACTGTGACAGGGGGCTGGGGGGGGGGGGGATCTGAAGGGGTTAATGTGCCTATGTGTATGGTGTCAGTGTAGTGTTGGTGCGACTTACTATGTGATGTCTTCTCTCCTCTCGCCGGATCGAAAATACCGCAGAGAGAAGTGACATCACTTCCTCTGCCTGTGTTTACATTACACTGGCAGAGGGCTGGCAGTGGGGGAGGAAACAGATTCGCTGAGAGCGATCGCGAGGGGGTGGACAGAAACGAACAGCCGCCCCCTCATCCTGGATCGCTACCAGAGGCTAAACGACCACCGCATGTAGCAGGGGGGGTCCCGATCGGACCTCCGACCCGCGGGAAGGCAGGGACGTACCAGTACGCCCATCTGCCTGTACGTGCGGCGGGCGTTAAGTGGTTAAATAGATATAAAAAAATGCATGTATACCATTCACTAGGGTTGTCCCGATACCGATACTAGTATCGGTATCGGGACCGATACCGAGTATTTGCGGGAGTACTTGTACTCGTGCAAATGCTCCCGATACCTAAATAGAATACTTTTTTTGTATTTATCAACATGTTCTGTGAAAATTCTTTGCGTTTTTTACTACTGCGTGACAAGCCAATACATTTTTTTTATTCATTTTTACTAATTTTTATTCTTTTATAATGTCTTGAGTTAGAGTTCTTCATAATTCTAAAGAAAATATCCGTAGTCTGTATTGTGGTTTGAAAACTGTCACATGACATTTAAAAAAGTAGCGGTATTCGGTATCGGCGAGTACATGGAAAAAAGTATCGGTACTTGTACTCGGTCTTAAAAAAGTGGTATCGGGACAACCCTACCATTCACTATATACATGCTTTAGTAACTATTTCCATTTCATAAATACAGTACATGTAACAACCAACTATCCCTGTACATATATGAAATCCAATATAAAGTTAACCTTAACATACTTGTACAGAAATGTACATATATATTTAAACAAAATGCAAAAGACCAGAAAAAATCGAATGATCTATTATTGTCTCTTGTCTTTTCAATATTCATACAACATAAGGAGTTATTCACAATAAAATACCTTCAACTCTCATCACTTAAAACCATTCAACCATATAATAATCCCTAAAGCTAATTAAAAAAGCCCTAAGCATAGACTAGTGAGATTTCAGACTTGAACAAATTTGAACAGACTCAAACATTTACCATCTAGGCCTGGTATACACCTATGCATTTTATAGTACGTTTTCAGTTTTGTAGAAACACACTAAAGTCCTTTAACATGGTTTCCTACAGGTATTTTATGGGAAAGGCCAGGGACCAGCAGATTGTGTTTTTGGTTCTATAGACTTCAATGAATCAAAAACGTGTATTGTAAAATACAAAATGCACCTTGAATATGAATCAATTGCTACCTGCATAGGTGTGAACCAGGCCTTAAGTAGATTGTGAGTGGGTTTGGAGTTGTTTTTGCCCTCACAGTTATTGACCACTTTGATCTAAAATAACCCAACCTAGTCTAGAACCACAAATAAAAGGTTACTTGACCAGGCAAAATGTTTTTAATCCATTTTCTTTGCTCTCCATTATGGTGTGCAGGCTCATGATGTCTGGATACTCATCTCTTATAAGCTTACTATTTAATTTACATTTGGCCGAAAGAAAAGTCATTTAATTTAAAGTTCTCTCAACTTGAATCTCTTAATATCTTTGTTCAATGAAAGATAATAATTCTCAATTCACTATACCTAGGCTGCTATATTATACATTATTATATAGGTGTAGCACTACCCCCAAAGGAGCTGCTGGTTTAGATTTGGGCCTGCCGTTACCTTACTGTTCCATACGTTCATCTCAGGGGTTCTCCTTGAAGAGTTGTCCATAAGAAATGTCTGCACCAACACGAGGTCTCTTTCAAGGTTTTTATTGAACAAAGTTCAGAGAGGTAGAGGGATGGGGAGACTCAGGTACCTTTGGTTTGCAGATCACGGTAACAAACTTAGAACCATAGGATTAGCTTGGTTCGAAACTGGATTTTAGCAATCACCAGATAGGCCTACTCCCACTGGCCTAGCAACTGGTGCAAAGCTCGCTAAAGTCTCTGCCACAGACTTGATAAGTTCATCAGGCCGTCCCCTGACAGTGCCAAGAATCTTTCAGCCAACTCGGCAGCACAGTGAGGTAAAACTGACAGGATAAGTCCTTCAATTGAATCCCAGTGGTTCAGCTCCCTTGACGTAGGCAAGATAGTGAAGGACCATCCCTGGACTAGTAGGCCCTGGCAGCCTCTAGGCCTACTCGCAGTTACAAAACCTTGGGTCAGCCGGCCCCGAGACCATAAACAGCTCGCACATACCTGAGGCCAGGAGGGCCATCAGGTCAGGATCGGAAGACCCCACCAAACCGGTGTCCGTCCCTTAAGTACCCTCTCCCCGAATGCACAGCGGGTTGACCACGCCCCCTGAGGCACTTCTGGAAAGAGGTACCCAAAGCATCCAGCCTGTTGCCTTTCCAACCTTGACCTGTGGTGACAGCAATACCCACCGTCAAGGGGAAAATCATGCAACCCAGCTAAACTGAAACAGAACTGTCAATTTAACATAATCCTTCTGAGCCCCCTCAATGGGAGCAAGGCACTACATAGGATTTATATAACATGACAGTTTACATAGTGCTTTACCACTTGAGGGTAGACAGTACAAATACAATAACCCACTCCACCCTGCTGAGGAAGTGTTTTCACGCAACGCGTCCAGGGGTTTTGGAGCCTACACGTCGTTCGGTGTCATTCCTGGTGAACTCCGTGAGCTGTGTTACATATATGTACATGCCTGTTTACATCTGAAGAAATGTGAGTAGCCTGTCAAATGCCTATTTGATTAAAGCAGTGATCAAGCGGAAGCTCTTAGATGGTTGTTTTTTCTTCCATGTCCCCTTGCTCCGGTATCCATGCTGAGACCATCAGTAGGAGACCTACTTCACATCCTGTTTTCCTAATGCTCTAATGACCATCTGCTAACCCAGTGATCTTAACCTAAGGTTAGAGTAGCCATCTACACTGGTGGAGGGATAAGTTTCAATACCTGCTACCCTAGCTTTCTCTCACGTGGTGAAGATCTTCATTCATTCAATCATTCATCTCACTGAATGTTCTACAGAAGTTTTTCTCCTTTTGTCACGAATTGTTTGGACTTTACCATTTTTCTTATTATATTTTTATTATATTATATATTTTACATGGTTTGCGCTGCACTATATATATATATTTTGTACAAATACAATACACTTAACATAACAGTAGTGATCAGAGAGCCCTGCTTGTTAGAGCTTACAATCTAAGAGGGAGAGTCAAGAGATACAATAGTTAATAACTGTGGGGGTGTGCTGATGGAGAAAATAAATGTACAGTTGTTAGGTGGGGGCCAGATAGGCTTCTTTGAAGAGATGGGTTTTTAGGGATTTTCTCAAAGTGGACAAAGTAGGAGATAGTCAGACAGATTGGGGTAGAGCATTCCAGAGGATGGGAGAGGCTCGGCAGAAGTCCTGGAGATAAGGATGGGATGGTGACAAGGGAGCTAAAGAGCAAGTCTTGGGAGTAATGAAGAGAACGATTTGGTTGGTATTTTGAGACCAGGTTAGTGATGTAGCTCGGGCAAAGTTATGGATGGCTTTGTAAGTTATGGTTAGTATCTTGCATTTGTTTGGTTGAGTGGAGGTATTGCAGACACTATATAAGCTTTTTTTACCTTTTCAGAGAAAGATGGTTTAAGAGGAATCTGCACACTAATTGCTGACATGTTTGGACCTGATATAATCAGACTGTAAGTGCTTTTATTCATAAACAAATCAAGTACTATAAGACTGGCATTGTTATGTTTCTTGCTGTAGGAATTTAGGAATTGGTTTGATTGTGTTTTTGTTTTCATGATTATGTTTCAACATTTGAAAATTGCTAATCTTCCCCTACTTAAACATTTGCATAATTTGCCAATTACACTCTAAACCATAAAATATATTTCCTTATTTTAGCATTAGAACCAAGTGCTTAAAAAGGAGTCCAACCCATTTCTAGTATAAACTTGAATGAACTGGGACCCAATTTCATTGGGTTGAATTAAAAACAATGGAGAATATTCCTGTAGCAAAGTGAATGTTAGTAGACACGGTGAACCTGGGTTCTCTTTGAATACCCAATCATTTGAAGGACATCAAAACACAGGATTTTTCGTACAAATGATTGGGTAGTCAAAGTGAACCGAGGTTAACCTAAAACACTGAAGCCAAGGGCAAGTAAAGTAAGTAAAGGCACGTAAGTATGATAAGCATGTGTGTCCTTATTTTGTCTTGGTGCACTTTGTGTACAGTATTTCTTTCAGATATGTGTAGAAATCCAGTGTGAAGTGTTACCTTTGTACATCAGTTTCCTGTAATAAAAACCAGTCACTGCAGCTCTCACTTCTTGTGCAGGGTGATTCATCTTGTATCCAACCCCTTTCACTAGTTTTCTGCATGCAACCTGTAATTGGTGGATCAGTGTGACTCCCTCCCACAGGCAGGGCCAATTGAAGGGATTTGGGGGCACCAAGCAGCACCAAGCAAAATGGACATAGAGGCCGCACCAACCCCCCCCCCCACCCCTGCACGCACGCAAGCCTCCCATGTTCTTTTTACTCCCTCCTGGGCCCCCTCCCTCCATATGTTCTTTTTACGCCCCCTCCTGGCCCCTCCCTCCCTGCCGGGTCCTTACCACGCGGCAGGGTCCGTACCACACGGCAGGAGATTCAGTTTCCTGTTCCCAGCCGGACTGAAAGGAACTGAGCACTCAGTGTGCACTTCCTGTCAGTCCGGCCGGGAACAGGAAACGTAATCTCCTGTACCGCGTGGAGTCCGGACTGATAGGAGGAAGAAAGAGGAGCTCGGCCACGCTACAGAGAAGGGGAAGTGACGACTCGAGGCAGCAGTGCTGGAGGCTCTCTATAGAGCGCTCAGGCGGCTGCAGCATATAGGAAGCGCAGCAAGGGCCCTGCTTGGGGCCCCAGGCCAATTCGAGGCCCCAAGCAATTGCTTGGTTTGCCTGCTTTGTAGGGATGTGCCTGCCCACAGATGTGCTTTTTGTACATGCTATATGCATCAGAATGGTGATGACACTACATCAGCACTGTCCAGATTGAAAGTCAGGCTTCTGCAGCTTCATAGGACAGTAAGAGCAGAATGAAAACTCCTCCTACAAGCTTTAACCAGACACTAATAGAAGTCACAAGGCTGCTATATACTGAGAAAAGGCATTTAGCAATTTATTTTTTACTAAAATAATTGCATTTCCATGTTCTGTGTACTGTGGGAGATCAGATATAGTGCTTGTGTCAGCAGTTCAGCTTTAACTTTGATCATATACTTTGCAAATTGAACATTCAGCTTGCTAACCCAGATAGCAAGGATAACTTGCCACAAATTAGTGGCAGTGTTGAATTGTAAGTCTTTTAACTTGCTGCACATTTTCACTGGCAAGTTGTACACTTGCAGAGCGCATAAAGTAGAAGTTCTAGTTGACACTTTTTCAATTTGTAGCAAATTTGCATTGCAAGTCTCCAGCAAGCGCAAAGATGCAGTGGTGAGTTTACAGCAAGAGTTCTACAAGTCTACAGCATGAAAATTCAGCCACAGTGACCCCTGTGGTGGGAGGACAACATAACTGAACCAGAACTTGCAGAATATTTGCTGACTTGCTGCAATTGTGCAACCACCTTGCGAAGCCTGGCAAGTCTAGCAATAGCTTAGCAGGTCATTTTCAAAATTGCAGCATAATTACTTGCTATTTGGGAATCGAATAGCCTCCACACCTTTGGTAAATTAACCCTATTGTGCTTTCCATGTCACTAAGGGGGGGGGGGGGTTTACTGAAACTGGGGCACTCAGAATCTGGTGCTGCTGTGCATAGTAACCAGATTTTAACCTCAGCTTGTTCAGTTAGGCTTTGACAATACCTGGAAGCTGATTGGTTTGTATGCAGAGCTGCTCCAGATTTTGCACTCTCCAGTTTAGGTAAACCTCCCCCATAGTGCCACCAGAATCCTACTGTGAGAGACACAATCCTCAATAATTTCCAGTGCAATATGTACTTATCATATCACTGGCAATTCATTTCACCACAACGGAAACACAGACACTGCCTAGAAACAGCTCTGGCCTGAATTGCATACAGTATATGGCCATGACCTATCTTTGAAATGTCAGTTACATACAGTTGTGTTCATAAGTTCACATACCCTGGCAGAATTTATGATTTATTATGCATTTTTCAGAGCATGTGAATGATAACACAAAAACTTTTCTTTCACTCACGGTTAGTGTTTGGGTGAATCAATCAACTGTTTACTCTTTTTAAATCATAATGGCAACAGAAACTACTAAAATTACCATGATCAAAAGTCTACATACCCCAGTTCTTAATTCCATGTATTACCACTTTAACATCAATGACAGCTTGAAGTTTTTTGTGGTATTTGAGGCTCTTTATCTTCTCAGATGGTAAAGCTGCCCATTCCTCTTGGCAAAAAGCCTTCAGTTCCTGTAAATTCTTAGACTGTCTTGCATGAACTGCACTTTGAGATCTCCCTAGAGTGGCTCAATGATATTGAGGTCGGGAAACTGAGATGGCCACTCCAGAACCTTCACTTTATTAATTTTGGAATGTCCAAGTACTTCCCAAGTACGTCCCATGCGCAGCTTCCTGGCTGATGAATGCAAATGTTCCTCTAGTATTTTTTGATAACGTACTGCATTCATCTTGCCAACAATTTTGACCAAATTTCCTGTGCCTTTGTACGCTCCCTAGAGTGGCTCAATGATATTGAGGTCGGGAAACTGAGATGGCCACTCCAGAACCTTCACTTTATTCATTTTGGAATGTCCAAGTACGTCCCAAGTACGTCCCATGCGCAGCTTCCTGGCTGATGAATGCAAATGTTCCTCTAGTATTTTTTGATAACGTACTGCATTCATCTTGCCAACAATTTTGACCAAATTTTCTGTGCCTTTGTACCTCACACATCCCCAAAACATCTGCGATTCACCTCCGTGTTTTTACGGTAGGAATGGTGTATCTTTCATCATAGGCCTTGTGAACTCCTCTCCAAATGTAGTGTTTATAGTTGTGGCCAAATAGCTCAATTTTGGTCTCATCACTTCAAATGACTTTGTGCCAGAAGGTTTGAGGCCTGTCTCCTGTGCTTTTTGGCATATTGTAAGCGGGACACTTTGTGACATTTGCGTAGCAATGGCTTTCTTCTGGCGACTCGACCATGCAGACCATATTTCTTCAAATTCCTCTTTATTGTGCATCTTGAAACATCCACACCACATGTCTTCAGAGTCTCCTGTATTTTACCTGAAGTTATTTGTGGGTTTTTCTTTGCATCCCAAACAATTTTCCTGGCAGTTGTGGCTGAAATTTTAGTTGGTCTACCCGACCGTGATTTGGTTTCAACAGAATCCTTCACTTTCCACTTCTGGATTAGAGTTTGAACACTGCTGATTGGCATTCTCAATTGCTTGGATATCTTTTTATATCCATTTCCTATTTTATACAGTTCAACTACCATTTCCCGCAGATCCTTTGACAATTCTTTTGCTTTCCCCATGACTCAGAATCCAGAATTGTTAGTGAAGCACTGGATGAAAGATGCAAGGGTCTGTCAGGAGTCCAGAAACTCATTGACCTTTTATACACACACACTCATTACAAACAAACAGATCACTGGTGAGTATAGCTACCTTTAATAGCCATTAAAACCCCTTTGTGTCAACTTGTGTGCATGTCATCAGGCCAAAATCACCAGGGTATGTAAACTTTCGATCTGGGACATTTGGGTAGTTTCAGTTGCCATTATGATTTAAACACAGTTGATTGCTAATAAATGGTTTCAGCCGAACACTAACCATGAGTGGAAGAAATGTTTTTGTGTTATCATTCATATTCTCTGAAAAATGGCCAAGAAATCATAAATTCTGCCCGGGGGTGTAAACTTATGATCACAACTGTGGAGGAGAACAAGTCCACAATATGTGTGCAGACTAGAGAAAATGTTACTATTTTACAAAAAATGTTTAGTTAAAGCGGTTGTATCCTCCGCTTGGTCATTTTTACCTACAGGTAAGCCTTAGTATAGGCTTACCTGTAGGTAAAAATTAATATCTCCTAAACCTGAACGGTTTAGGAGATATTCAATCTGCACGCAGCCACTGACGTCATTAGCGTATGCGCTCTAAAGATCTGGCAGATCGTGCAGGAACTTGTCGGAACAGAGGACTTCATCGCGGCTCTGGCCAGTCACAGTGCCGAGCCAGCAAACCCCGGAAGAAAGGGGGAACATGTCAGCTCCCTCATCGGTGACCGGGCACGCTGCGGGGGCCTCGTTCTAAGGTAAGTAATGCATACTAGCACATTATGCTATTGTCTTGCAGGGAGGATTATTTGTAACGGTTTACTACCGCTTTAAAGCAGGTCACACAAGGGAACAGATATATTAGTCTCCTTGGCTATAATCCCGTATAGGCCTGGATATTAAAATTGTTGACCTCTATGTCAGTATGTTGCTTTTTCATTGTAACACAAGTCAAAGGCCAGTGTATGTGTCATTGTTATACTTATGGTATTTAAAATACATTATTTGGGGACTGGGAAAGCTTAATGTTGCAGTACGTGTTTTCTACAATGCAACACTTTCTTGGAAATGCCATCTGTCATAAATCATAGTGTGTATTCTTAAACCAGCTGTCCTGAAATCAAAAGAGCAAACTATTTTGTAAAACATTTTTCTGTATTACCCTACTTTTCAGGCTAAATTTTAAACTGAATGCTGATGTCATTTGCCATACTATGAAATTATGTAAATTTGACTCACACCAGCCAGTTTGTCACCTGTACAAGGAACCAGAGGTAAGACATTGCTTAAAGTGTTTGCAAATCCTAACAATGTACTTCTCTTATTTGCTACCATTTAGTCTGAAGGCCAAATCATAAATTATTAGTGTTATCAGTTAAAAAATAAAGAAAAAGCTACTATAGATGTCTCATACTTAAGCTGATTCCCGTTTAAATTTAAGCTATAAAGTACCTTGTCTACACCACTCAGTTTGACAAAAGTCGATTTTTAAATTGACATCTATTGAAGAAGCCATGAAGCAAATTATTGTCTGAACAGTGACTGCATCCAATTAGATGCTGTTACTGTTGGGGTATTCGGACAGCTGTGGGTGTAGTTTAGCCTGCATAGAGGAATCCCATGGGCTCATTATTGTAAAACTAGAATCTAATTTGCAAAAACTAGCTTTAAAGCAGGGGTAGGCAACCTTTCAGAGGTTAAAATCTACCTGGACAACATAGAGCAAATCAAAGATCCTTTTATTCGGCCTTTAAAGGAGTTGTAAAGGAAGAAAAATGCTTTGGCTAAACTTAATGGCCCAGATTCATAGAGCAATTACGCCTGTCTAACTGGTGTTAGACAGGAGTAATTTAAAATTGTGCGCGCCGTATCACTAGTTTGAATCCTCAACCATGATACGGCGGCTTCGGGCTTCGATCCGAGAGGCTTACGTCTTCATAAGCCTTCGGATCTACGCTGCGATATTTTTGCGGCCGCTGGGAGGAGTTTGCGTCGTTTTTGCAGCGATCCACGAAGATACGAGCGGTCTTCGCAATCGCTTACGTCTATTTTTTTTTACGTACTGTTAGACCAGCTTTTTGCTGGTCTAACAGTGCGTAGCCCATGTTAAGTATGGCCGTCGTTCCCGCGTCGAATTAAATATTTTTTTTTTTTTTACGTAAGTCGTTCGGGAATAGAAATGTCCGTAAACGACGCTACTCAAACAACGAATGACGTAACGACGTGATTTCGCGCAATGCACGGCAGGAAATTTACGAACGGAGCATGCGCAATTCGATCGCCGCGGGAACGCGCCTATTTTAAATGCTTCATGCCCCCTACTCGCGTAGATGGATTGCGACGGGAGAAATACACTACGCCGCCGTCGTTTACTGGACAAAATCTACCTGGATTCCACGTAGAGCCAGGTAAAAAACGGCGGCGTAGTGTATTTCTGATACGCTGCGATAATCTAATTCTCTCTGAATCTGGGCCAATGTCTACAAGGTAGACGGACAGAATAGTGTAATGATTCTATTAAAAGACAAGTAAATAACTATTAAATTCCTTCATCTATATCACCTCCGGTGTTCTAGTTTCTGCTCTCTCATTCACTTCCTGGTTTGCGGCACTCGTTCATGTAAGAACTATATTTCCCAGTATGAATTGTGGCACGCCCAGTAATGCACACCTCCTTGAAGTCTCTAACACGTAGAGAGTGTCCTGCCGCACAGATGTAGTTTCCAGGAGGAAGCGAGCACGTCACTGACCACCACAGTAAAGCCTCCCTTCACGGTGGTGAGCTAAGCCGCGTACACATGATCGGTTAAACTGATGAGAATGGTCTGATGGACCGTTTTCATCGGTCAAAACCGATTGTGTGTGGGCGTCATCGGTTATTTAACCATTGGTTTAAAAAAAAGCCAACTTGTTTTAAATTTAACCGATGGATTCCTAACCGATAGGTCAAAACCGATCGTTAGTACACACGACCATCCACGTATGCTCAGAATCAAGTCGACACATGCTTGGAAGCATTGAACTTTATTTTTTTCAGCACGTCGTTGTGTTTTACGTCACCGCGTTCTGACACGATCGTTTTTTTAACCGATGGTGTGTAGGCGCAACGGACCATCAGTCAGCTTCATCGGTTAACCAATGAAAACGGTCCATCAGACCGTTCTCATCGGATGGACTGATTGTGTGTATGCGGCATTACAATCAGACAAGCAGGAAGTGAACAGAACAGAGAAGAAATAGAGCAACTTCTGAGCAAAAACGAACAATGAAGAGGTGAAAAGAGGAATGTCTGCAGGTAAAGGATGCTTATTATGAAAAAAAATGTTTCCTTTACAACCCCTTTAAAAAAAAAAAACTATCAAGCGCCAAATAAAAACACAGCATAATGTCCTGTCCCCTCCCACAGTAGTGACATCTGCCCCTCATACAAAAGTGTCGTCTACCTCCCCATAGCAGTGTCCTGCTTCCCTTTCTGTCCCATTCACCACCACAACTTTGTGTCCTCTGCCCTTCCCAAAGAAATGTCCTCTGTCCCCTTCACAACGTCCCCCACTGTAGTATTCTCTGCGCCCCCCCCCCCAATGCAGTGCCCTCTGTCTCCTTCACCCCCCCCCCCCACTGTAGTGTCTTCTGCGCCCCTCAATGCAGTGTCCTCTGTCCCCTTCACCCTCTTCCCACTGTAGTGTCCTCTGACCCCCATGCAATGTCCTCTGTCCCCTTCACCCCCCCCCCCAATGTTGTGCCCTCCCATGCAGTGTTCTCTGTACCCTTCAGCCCCCCCAATGTAGTGTCACCTGTGCTTCCACTTACAGTGTCCTCTTAACTCCCCACTGTGGTGTCCGCTGCACCCTCTCAATGTAGTGTCCTCTTTCCCCTTCACCCTCTCCCCACTGAAGTGTCCCTGCCCCCCATGTGATGTCCTCTGCCCCCAAAGCAATGTCATCTGACCCCTCACACCCTCCCCCCATGCAGTGTCCTCTGTGCCCCCTATGCAATGTCCTCTGTCCCCTTTACCCACTCACTGTAATGTTCTCTGCTCTCCCAGTGCAATGTCCTCTGTCCTCTTCACCCCCCCCCCATGTAGTGTCCTCTGTCCCCTGTACCCCAACCCCCCTCCCCACATTAGTGTCCTCTGTCCTCTTCACACCAGTGTGTAGGTAGCAATCTCCTACCTTACAGAGCTGCTCCTTTATAATTAAAGGGGTGCTTATCCATTCCCCATTTTTTTGTGTGTTCCCCCTTAACTGTATTGCTCCAATCTCTTCAAAATACACACTCACCTGCATGGCAGGTCCCGCTGCAATCCATTTTTTGGGTGACATAAATCTGGTCCCATGCTGCCATCCTGGACCTCTTCAGCTGCCTGCCTCTTCTGGGTTCAGACAGCCAGCTACCAAAGATGTGCCAGGCCCAACCTCCTGCCGCTCTGAGGCTGATCCCACAGCTTTCTGGAAGATGTAGGTATCCCAGGAGGCTGCAGGATCAGGGACATGTCATTTTGACCTAGGTCAGAATGGTGTTGGGCGTGGGGTCGGGGGAAAAGGAATAAATGCATTTCTACTTGTGGAGGGAGCGGGGGGTTTAAAACAGAACAAACTCCCTTTAGAGAGTTAAGTTCGGCTTTAACTAGCACATTTGTCATAACAGAATTTCCAGTACGTTGTCCAATAGTTAGGATAGGATCTGTTAGAGATTAATTGATTTCACCTCCAATAAATCATCTACAGTTTCTAATCTTTTTTTGCATCATTTGCTTGCCTTCATGCGTTCCCTTCCTGAGTGCTGAAATATAAGTACATTGTGTAAATACATTATTCTGCAATTTTATTTCAGAAAATGATTTCCTAACAAACGTTGCGTATGACATGATAAATCAGGCCTGTGTGTGTTAATCTTTTTACAGTGAATCTGACATCTAACAGATAACACACATTTGATGAATCATCTTGAAACTGTTTAAAAACAGAATGTTAAAACGTAAAAAAAAAAAAAAAGAAAAACTAGTTGAGAATGTTCTGTATCTTAAAAGCAGTGAAAATTGTTGAGCCCATGGAAGCATAAAGAAGTTACATAGTGAGAGATTTTCTGATCAATAAAAAAATACAGACTGCAGATGGATTCAACGGCACCCCGGTCTCCTGGTAACAAAGTACTTTGGGTGTTAAGGTACATATTTTTGTGCCAGTATGGATGTTAATGCCAGGTAATTGTACCCTCATTTGTGGTATTTCTGCTTGCACTGATGGAAAACAACAGTTTGACATTTTAAATCTCCAAGTTTGAAAAAAGTATTTTTCAACTTCGCTCACTGGAAGTAGAAAAGTCTTTAAACTTTAAAGTCTTTAGAATGTTAAACTTTAAGGTAGATTTGATCATAAAATATTATATTTACCACTTAACCCCCGAACCATATTGCTGCCCAAAGACCAGAGCACTTTTTGCGATTCGGCACTGCGTCGCTTTAACTGACAATTGCGTGGTCCTACGACGTGGCTCCCAAACAAAATTTGCGTCCTTTTTTTCCCACAAATAGAACTTTCTTTTGGTGGTATTTGATCACCTCTGCGGTTTTTATTTTTTGCGCTATAAACAAAAATAGAGCGACAATTTTGAAAAAATGAATATTTTTTACTTTTTGCTATAATAAATATTCCCTCAAAAATATATAAATATATAAAAAATCATTATTTTCCCCAGTTTAGGCCGATAGGTATTCTTCTACATATTTTTCGTAAAAAAAAATCGCAATAAGCGTTTATTGATTGGTTTGCGCAAAAGTTATAGCGTTTTTATTATTATTTTTTTACTAGTAATGGCGGCGATTTGTTTTCGGTACTGCGACATTATGGCTGATACTTCGGACACTTTTGACACATTTTTGGCACCATTGGCATTTTTATAGCGATCAATGCTATAAAAATGCATTGGATTACTATAAAAATGCCACTGGCAGTGAAGGGGTTAACACTAGGGGCGGGGAAGGGGTTAAGTATGTTCCTGGGTGTGTTCTAACTGTATGGGGGGGTGGGACTGACTAGGGGAAATCACTGATCTTCCGTTTATACATTGTATGAACAGAAGATCTGAACCCCCCCCCTGACAGGACCGGGAGTTGTGTGTTTACACACACAGCTCCCGATCCCCGCTCTGTAACGCCGGGCACACGCACGGGACTCTGGGGCGAGCTGGGGCACGCGCGCACCCCCTAGTGGCCTGCGAGAAAGCCGACGTAGAGCTACGGGCTCTCGCGCAGGGGAGCCAACCTGCCGCGGTAAAACGATGGCGGCAGGTCGGCTAGTTAAAAATAACTTTTTTTCTGTTTGGAAAGTGTCAGGATTTTACTGCTATTCAGGGCTCCGGTAAACAGATTTTACCTCATGTATTGCCACGGTGATAATGGTTTCACTATGTTATTGTTGGAGTTAGTGGCACATCCTTAATGTACACAGATTGAGCATTAAAGTGTTACTAAACCCACAACAGTAAAATCAGTCTGTATATGCAGTAAAGCATGCTTGTTATACTCACTGTGGAATCTAAGGGGTTAATCCTCTGCATTGTGTAAAAAGGCTTTTTGAGCCTATCTTCTCTGATCCTCCCCTTCTTTTACTATCACCAATCCATCAGCTGAGGCTGAGGCTGAGGCAAGCTGCACATGCTCAGTTTGGTGTGTATTTCTAGAGTGATTTTTTTTTTTGAGGGGGGGAGAGTGTATGTGATCACCACAGGGCCAATCAGCACTGTCCAGACAGTGGGCCAGGAGGACCTGCAGCCTCATAGGACAATAAGGGGAGAATAAAAACTCCTCCTACAAGCTTTATGCAGACACTGATAGAATTTTACAAAACTGCTATATACTGCTGATAAGAAAAAGGTATTTCGCAGGTTATATTTACTAAAATAATTGTGTTTTGTGGAAGACCAGATATAGTGAATGCAGAGTCTTGGGTTTAGTAACACCTTAAGGTTAGTAGATGTTGCCTGTGGTCTCTGCTTCAACATTCTCCCAAATAAGAAGGGACTTTGATGGGGACTCTGATGTAAGGGGGACTCAGGGGGACCTTGATGTAGGGAGGCATTCTGATGGGGACCCTGATGTAAGGGTAGACTTTAATGAAGACCCTGATGTAAGGGGGTATTTTGAGGTAAGGGAGACACTGATGGAGACCCTGATGTAAGAGGGCATTTTGACGGGGACCCTCATGTAAGGGTGGACACAGAAGAAGACCATGATGTAGGTGGGACTCTGATGAAGACCCTCATGTAAGGGGGAACTCTTATGGGGACCCTTTTGTAAGGGTAGACACAGAAGAAGACCATGATGTAGGGGGGACTTTGATGAAGACCCCGATGTAAGGGGGCACTGTGATGAAAGGGGGAATCTGGAGGGGAACCTGATGTACCATAGGTGAGGACTATGATGGGGACCCTCATGTAAGAGTGGACTCTGGTGGAGACCATAATGAATGGGGAGCTCTTGTGGGGTATTTATTTTTCAGTCCCTTAAGCCCTGTACACACGATCGGATATCTGATGGAATCTAATCCGATGGATTTTTTCGTCTGGTATTCGATGAAGCTGACTTTCATCAGTCTTGTCTACACACCATCGGTCAAAAATCCGACCGTGTCCAAACGCGGTGACGTAAAACACTACGACGTGCTGAGAAAAATTAAGTTCAATGCTTCCGAGCATGCTTTGACTTGATTCTGAGCATGCGTGGATTTTTGACCGATGGACTTCCACACAGACGATCTATTGTTTTTTTATCCATAGGAAGATTTTAAAACATGTTCTATTTTTTTTCACCGATGGAAAACAAACCGATGGGGCCCACACACGATCGGTTTGTCCGATGAAAACGGTCCATTGATCCGTTTTCATCAGACAAACCGATCGTGTGTACAGGACTTAAATATTTGTAAAATATAACATGATGTCCTCATACTGAAAAGTTTTGAGACCCATGGTCTAACGAACTCCAGATAGCAAACACAACAGGGGCTGTAATCTAAAACATAAAAAGTATGTTTTAGCTGGATATACACTTGGTGCAGCTTTGAGGGGTTTTTTTTCTCTCCACCACTTCATGTACTCCAATTGCTCTTATTAAAATCCCATTGTTAAACTATTACTGCTCTTAAATATTAATGTTCTCAAATTAACAATATTGTTATATATGCTAATAAATTTAAGAGGGACAAAGACAAAAAAGCTCAGGTTTATTGGTAAGCAATGTAAAGAGAATACTTAGTACTGTATGTAGAATTGCATGGGGATTAGTTTAACCCCAGACACAACATCCTAGCATTACTGTCAGCCATCTGCTTTGCAAGCTGTAGTCTCATCAATCATAACAATATTGAGCCTCATTATGCCCACAGGTTTTAATGTAATTCTAGACAGGACACATCTGCAGTAGTACTTCCAGTCAAAGTATAGCCATATAAAATAGGACAATCAATGTAAGTTATGTGCAATACAAGAAGATAAATAAGAAAGTAATACCCCATGGACGTTGTGTAATGCGTATTTTTCTAAAATAAATACAGATTTGCTGCATTAATCAATATTTCAAACAAGTTTAGCTGCTGTTATAACAATTTATGGCAGAATGGTGAAAAAGTGAAAAAAAAATGATTGCTTTATTTATTTAACTACAAACAAACAAATATTTGTACATTTATTAAATCTATACATTTTATGTAAAATCACTAGGAAATAATAGAATTCTCTAGCACGTGGTATATGGTCGCCCCTTTATGTCATAATATGTCCCTGTAGCATGATGTTTGTCAACTACAACTACACAGCCAACTATTATCCAACCACTCAGAAACAATGCAAAGCTCCAGGCATCAAGATCATTTTAAAAGATGGGGAGGTCCCACAGAGGCATTGCCTACCACACTACATCAAAATCCTTGTTTTATTGTTGTTTAACCCTGTCAGTTTTTTTATTGCTGTCTGTGATGTATTTCAAGAATTCCCCTCACTACTTGTCCAGGTGATTAAATAGGAAATACTGTATGTAAAAATGTCCCCAACAGGGGCCTAGCAATAGATTTTAAAGCCTGTACTCATCTAAATTGTTACCATGATGACACTAGGCTATTTACTATGATGGCCAATGTCTAGGCAGCAGAGGAACAATTAACAAACATTTGACATTATTTTTCTCTTCTATCATCCTCTGGCAACTCTTGCAGTTAACAATAGACGTATGTTGAGAGGAGTTGAACAATTCCCTACAGTTCAAAAATCACAGAACCATCTTCTTTACCTTGTTTGTTGGTCTTTATAGTTTAAATATAGCTCTGCATACAACAGGGACAGCATACTTCCACCAGCAGCACATTCTAGTTGTTGATGTAACTAAAATATATTATTATACAAGAGTTAGAGCTTGTACAAAAAGGAACCATTCAGGTGTGCCTAGAGCTGGGTAAAACAGGATGCTCGAGCAACTATGGAAGTCACAGGGTACTGTGAGGTCACTGGGTGGGATAGAAAGCTTAGGGGTCACTGGATGACAGAGAAGCACAGGGATCACTAAAGACTCATGAGTCACTGGGAACACAGGAGCTCAGCGGTGACTGGAGATGCTGAGGTTACTAAAGACACACAAATGCACAGGGGTTGCTGGAGACACAGGGGCCTGGTTTAGGCGCAGCAATGCATTGCTGAAGCACTGAGTAACCTATCACCTAATCCTTTAAGGCAGTGGCTTTGATAATTGACCATGGAGGCCATGAATGGTATACTACAGAAGGGAGTACTGTAGGACACAGGCGCACAGGGGTTACTGGAAACACAGAAGCCTGGCTTAGGTGCAGCAATGTATTGCTAAAGCGCTGAGCAACCCATCACCTAGTCCTTTAAGGCAGTGGCTTTGCTAATTGGCCATTAAGGATACTACAGAAGGGGTCACTGTAGTACACAAGAGCACAGGGGTCACTGGAGACACAAAGGTCTGGCTTAGGCACAGAAATGCATTGCTCAAGCGCTGAGCAACCCATCACCTAGTCCTTTAATGCAGTGGCTTTGCTAATTGGCCATGGTGCTGGTGGAACCTGGAAGGAATGCCAGTGACCATTTGTTAAGAAGAGACTCGCCACTGGATCAAGGAGGAGGTGAGTGGGACAGTTACTACATAGAAGGATCCCAAACAGATTTGTATTTAAAGTAGAACCACAGTATGGCCTCTTATTAAAAATATATGCTACATCATAATAAGTTCCCTTGCAAAGTCCCACAAATATGTGTTGATGCTGCCAATGAAGGCCACATCCTTTGATGTTGTGTCAACAGTGCTACACTGCTCCCCAACATAAAACAGGATAGCCATCTCACGTAGGCTGGGTCTACATGCCCCATAATGGGATAGGAAGATGTTGCAGGGTGTGTGGCTATCGCCATAGTCACTGCTGATGCACAAGCTTTGTCAATCAGCAACTTGCCAGATCTAGTCCTGCCGCTGCATTCTGGATTGACAGCACTGCCTCTGTTTCTTAAACAGAGGCAGGTATTGGGTGACTATGTGATGCACAAAACAGGGAGGATTTAGCTCACTCACCGAAGGTAAAGATTTTTTTTTGTATACTTTATGAGGCATTGTGCATCACATAGTAACTGGATTTAAGACTTGTATTGGCTTTTCCAGGACCCTTTATATGTACTTTAAACTAAAATGTATGTATTTAAAAGCCCAACCCTGGGCACAGCATACATTTCCTGACAGTGGGCCAAACTGCACTGCACTGAAAGGGTCAAATGCTTATTATGGCCAGGACTGCCAAAATAAGGAGACATACTTACATTAATCGGTGCTCCAGCAGGTTCCCTCCAGCAGTGCAACCAGGTTGCCACAGCCTCTTCTGTATGTTACTCATGGTTGCAGTTGCACGCTCGCCCCCTCCATGTACAATATATGATGATCCTGAGAGACCACCCGCAGACTGGAGCTTTAGGGCTCATTTCCACTGGCGTTTTTACAGCCACTTTTCTGAGCGTTTTTTGCAGCTTAAAAACGCCTGTCCATGTTAGTCTATGGCATCATGCCCACCATGACGTTTTTGAGCTGTAGATGGCTAAGCTGCAAAAAAAACGCAGGACCAGTGCGTTCTGAAGCTCCAGCAATAGAGCTGTAAAAACGCCAGACATTAAAAACGCTCAAAAACGCGCAAAAACGCGCACAAACGCTCAAAAACGCGGCCGCAGCGTTTTTAAAGCTCCAGCTCCAAGAAAACATTTTTTTTTTTTTTTCTAAAATAAACATGGACAGGCGTTTTTAAGCTGTAAAAAACGTGGCTGTAAAAACGCCAGTGGAAATGAAGCCTTAAGAAGAAGAGGATAGCACTAGAGTGGGGATTAGGGTAAATAATACTGCCTCTCTTTGTACCCCTAGACATAATAATCACTTAACTCTTGCAGCGTGAAGGGGTCATTTGGAAGATTCTGACTAGTTCCCAGATTTAGGATTTAATCAAAATCTTTAAAAATGAAAGGTACAATGCTTGGCTGTCTTAGTCATTCCTGTAGACCTCACGGCTAACCCTGACTGGTTTAAACAAATCTGACCATTGAGGGATCCACCATCCATGCCTCACCACCATTTAGGAATAGTGATATGTGTTTTGTAACATTCTTGTACTTAGGACATATTCTAGCTGGTACCCTTGCTCTTATGTTAAGTTTGTCGATGTTCATTTATTCACTTTGACGAACCAGTGTGTACCGTGTTCCATTATTCATAAACTCAATAAAAATTACTAAAAAGTGGAAAAACCTTGTACACAGGTCAGGTACATTTATTAGCAATGGCGAGTCACATGAGTACTTCTGTACATACAGTATATACAGTTGTGCAGTTTCCCTGATAAACAGTTCAGTAAACACAGCCTTTTAAAAGAAAAATGCAAAATGACCTTCAAAAATGATTTCAAACACTTTTAACACTACAGGCAGTCCTCTGTCAGAAATATAGCATGAAAATGAATTTATACATTTTGTCATGGAAAGGTATATTGCAAGGCAGATAAACTGACAAAGCAACCGAGGCACATCACTTGAGTCTTCCCTTTCAAACATTTGATTTATCACTGACACAGTTGGCATAAATGGGCAATATGCCCACTTACTCTGACACCACAGTATGCCAGGTGGAAATACACATTTCACCGTTCTAATAAATGAAAATGTCTAAAGCTTCCTCATTATCCTGCCAGCTTGGATTGAAACATGTAGGTACATCAGGTGGGTATGAGTCAATTTTCGAGTGATTTAGCAGACTTTATTTTAAATAAATTGCTGCTTAGGGTTTCCATTTTTATAAAAAGGAACTTAGTAACAGACATTTCACAACCTGCTGTTGAGTCTCCTGCTTTGTTACTAATCACAAAGCTTTAGTACATCTACATGACTTGGATTCCTTTAGTCCAATTTTACATTGGAAATTATAAACAAATGCACAAGGTACTACACATGTGGTGGCAATGTGATTGCCTCTTTCCCTCCTAGCTCTCCAATTGCACAGAACCACGTAGGAAGGACAAACATTCCCTATGATGAATTAACAGAACCCCAATGCAAATTTGACATCATGCAGAGACAATGCCTCTGAAAAATTATTGAAATGGCTGCCTACTTATCCATCATATAACAATTGCTTTTATTTCTTCCATCACAAGGGTGCCTAATCATTAAATTCATATTGCTCCCAGTGTCTTCATACAGCTTTGTTCATGTTAGAACCAAGGCCATACAGAACAAGGCTTCTGAAATGCAGTAACTCATATGGTCTTTTAGATTAAGTGAACTCTGTGGACTCAGATAATTATTATTCAGTGGGAACAGGCTATAACATTAAGAACAACCTTAAGATAAATAATGGATCCCAAATACCAGTACATAGGATGGTGCAAGTGCAATATGGCCATTTGTCTGCACCTGTATAATATGGAACTGGGATCAGGTCAAGTTAAAAAAAAACAAAAAAAATAAAAAATAGAGGGGTGTGAAGGGGAAATGGGAGGAAGCATAGTTGGGTGCTTTCCATGTAACTACACCCATAGATGCACAATATTGCCACTGGATCCAGCCACTGTTACCTGACAACTGTAAACAACAAGTAAATCTCAATAAATAAAATAAAAGATGCTTGTGGAAAAGATCTGCAAATTAAGAACATAATAGGAACACTAGATCCAGTAAAAGTTGTATTTATATATATAATTCACATGCTACCCCCATGGAGATTAGAAGATTCATCTCTAAGGTTTAGATGTCTGAGGCCTCGTACACACGACCGTTTTCAGAATCCATCAAGAAACTTGGTGGCAGAGCTTTTTTGCCGAGGAAAACGGACGTGTGTATGTTTTTCATCGAGAAAACTGTCGAGGAACTCGATGAGAAAAAAAGAGAACAAGATCTCTCTTTCCTCGTCGGGAGTCTCAATTTCCTCGTCAGGCTGGTTTTCGACGAGAAACACATTCATGTTTATGCTTAGAAACTCGCGCGTTCTCAGAATAAAGTATGAGACGGGAGCGCACCTTCGGTAAAATTAGCGGTCGTAATGGAGATAGCACATTTGTCACTCTGTAACAGACTGAAAAGCTTGAATCGTCTCTTATAAAACTTTTACTTAACACGCAGTAACATGAGATTAGCAAAAGCAGCCCCAAGGGTTGTGCCAGTGGAATCGAACTTCCCCTTTATAGTGCCGTTGTACGTGTTGTACGTCACCGCGTTTGAGAACGACGGGATTTTGTCTTGACAGTGTGTATGCAAGGAAAGCTTGACAAGATTCTCAACAAGTCTGAGAAGGAACTCGTCGAGGAAATAGATGTGTCTTTTACGACAAGTTCCTTGGTCGTGTGTAAGAGGCCTTACTCACCAGGTATGCATAATACATTGCCTTCCTGTCACCATCCAACTCTAGACAGCTATAACAGATCTGACAGGTCTGTTTCAACCCCACCTACATTGTTGTAAGTACCAGTGCAGGGACAGTGCTGGACTCCTGAGCATAAAGGCATTGACTAGAAGCAAGAAGACTACTGTAGCTATCATTTAGGCAGCCATATTGTTCAACTAATGTTATACCAAGCCACAGTTTTAAAAATAATGAGCTTATGGGAGGGCTGTTATAATGGTTTAGCATCCCTGCCCTTCTAAAAGATCGTCATAGTAGTTACCTCCTTGTTAAAAAAAAATGTAAAAATCATTTATACCGGACAGTAACCATATCCACCCCCAACATTTTCTTGTATTGATATATGCAATGAGCAGTATTCTGGATAGCGACAAATGGCTATACATAGTCCTTTATACTGTACATAAGGAAGTTCAAAAACTGAACATATTTATTTGTCTTCTTTTAAGATGGGATTAAAGAAATCAGTCAAGCAAGCTGAAAAACTGTTAAAGAAACCTGACTATGCATTAAAGGTAAGTGTAAATGCAAAAGAAAAGATTTGCTTCAAATTATTTTGGATGATGGAATGAATATGCGTTACTGGGGTTGATTTACAAAAAGTAAAAAGGCTGTTAATTTTCCAAGGGAAGTTGGACTTGCAAGGGAATTTTCCCCAGAGCTAAGTGAAGGTGGTAACATTTTACTTTGCAAAGAATAGTCACTTATGTGCAGGGAATAAAAAAAATGCATTTGCACTTGCATATGATTATTGAATCATATTCACTATGCTCTGGAGATAATTCCCTTGCAAAGTGAACAGTCTATTTGCCTTTAGTAACTTAAAGGGGTTGTAAAGGAAAAAAATGTTTTCCCTATATAGTTTCCTTTACCCTAGTGTAGTCCTCCTTCACTTACCTCATCCTTTTGCTTTTAAATGTCCTTATTTTTTCTGAGAAGTGAGGATTTCTCAGAAGAAATAAGGACATTTAAAAGCAACATGGAAGGATGAGGTAAGTGTAGTAGGACTGCACTAAGGTAAAGGAAGCTATTTAGGGAAAAAAATGTTTTCCTTTACAACCCCTTTGACCCTGAATCAAACTGTTTTAAAAAACCAATGAATGATCAATTTAAAATACAAAATGTGTTAAATTCCCATATTTAGTAATGATTCCTCCTAAAAGACACTGTGACATTGGACGTTAAAGGTTAGGTTCACCTGTGTATTAAAATGCACTATACAAGGGGTCCCAGTGCTTTTATAAACAGTGTAGCTTTAAAATATGAAGTTTAACTTAAGTGCCATACCTGTAGGTCCAAGCGGATGATTTATTGCATGATCACAACACAAAGAAAGTGCAACATTTCGAAGCCATGCAGGGCCTCTTTGTCATGCTTACATGCCTGGCGAAGGGGCCCTGCGTGGCTCTGAAAAGTTGCACTTTATTTGTGTTGTGATCATGCAATAAATCATCCACTTGGACGCTATTTAAGTCATTCCATTGTGTGCTAGCAAATATCTTTACTGTAACTTGTACCAGTATCCAGCTGATTGTTGCTACAGCACCCAAATCCAAGAGCTCATCCAGGAAAGTGTGCGATGGGAATATGAAGTAATACCTGTAGGTCCATCACAGCTTACCCACAATATTGCTGAAAAACTACTAATGAGAAAAATCTGCACCATCCTTCATGTGACCTGAGATACCCCATACGTTGGGTATGTTCCCAGCATCGCTCATGTGCAGTGTGCTCTTCCTCCCCTATCGTAGCAGTACTGAGCTCTGCCTGCAGACAGGTGCCTAAAATGTAATTTGTATATTGTATTTAGGAATTACAGCTCAGTGACTTCAGTGAAGTTAATGCACTGTGGTGTGTCTGCCGTTTGGCCTGCTTCCTGTAGCAGGGGTATTTAGGCAGGAAAAGGTATGGGCAAGGATGTTGGTATTGGATGGTCATGGGAGTGAGAAGGAGATTTAGATTTACTCCTGGTGGGGTTACTCTTTGGCAAGACCCTGTAACGGGACTGTAGGTGAGCCATTATACCAACAACTTGGAGCTATTATAAGCTAAAGTTATGAGACCACAACAGCCTAAGGCAGAGAACATCGTTCCGCCCGTCGAGGTTCTCTGCCGGCCGTCAGAATCGGCATCCCCCTGTCGGGAAAGGCAACCAGCCATTCATCCCGACGGGCCGTCGAGCAAATAGAGAACCTGTTCTCTATTTGCTCTACGGGTTTCCCAACGGGCGGGGCTCGCTGAGAGCGTACACACGGCCAAGGTTCTCGGCAGAATGCGGCTCCCAGCGAGGTCCTCGCTGGTTTCTGCCGAGAACCTCGGCCGTGTGTACGGGGCTTCATATTTAAAAAGTAATCTGTTGCATTGCCCATGTGACTTTTGAATAACTGTAATGTGGAGATGAAGAGGAATAGCAAGGGCATGGAAGACTCCTGTACTCAGTTTTGAGGCGGTTAAGAATCGCATTAATGATATAATGGTGAATGAGAAGTTGACAGTTATGCAGAACCCTCCTATGGACTGGGCTTGGACCAAAGGTGTGCAAGGCCTTGCAGAGTATACAGTAGCTTCCCTCCATGCCCTCTGGCTGATGAGTAAGAGTGGGTTCACACTGTCTTCAGATGCGGCTCACAGCAGGGGTCCAGTGCATCCCTGTTCTCCATTTCAGGTACGTATCAGGCCTGCATTTTTGTCTGAATTCAGACCTAAAATGTAGCCAAAGAGGAACAGGATGCTCTGCGGCCGCCAAGGAGCTATGTGAACTGTCTTAATTGAGAGCCGGTCACAGTCTCCTGTCATGCGAACTGGATGTGGGGAAACCGCATCCAATTCGCATCAGTGTGAACCCAGCCTAACGTGTAATGTGTATAGAAGAACTGGTGAAGGAAAATCAGTGTTCAACGATAATTCCCTCAGGTATTAGCTAGGTAAAATAGTTTGGCCTCTGGCCATGAGGGATGCTAACTCACAAATAACATCTGTTTCATCAAGCTAACACTAAACTTAAATACCGATTTAAACTGACAACATGAGGTTCCCCCATGCTGCCAGCAAGCCACGTTGGAAATGTGAAAATGGGAGCACAGGAGTGCCACCTTTTGCAACCTTGGACTAGTAAGTACTACTTTTCTAATCATATTAATTGCCCATTCTGGAGAGGACCATTAAAATCCTTGTATGAGATATGAGGGCACAAGAGACTTTCACCAGAATCCTTGTAGATTTTTTCTATACATCTAAAATATGAAAAAAAAAACAACATAATGCATATCCTCAGCAAACAGGATGCTGAATTTGAATAGCTGATGACAGCTTGTATTATTATTTTTATGTTATGTATTTAATAGGAAAATAATGCAGATAGATTTCCCAGTACACTACACCATATCTACTGCAAATACGAGTACACCTGCCATTTTGCTCTGCAAAATTAAGCATTAACATCACAGCTAGCATTGTGTAAAAGCCTACTTGTTGTGCATGGCTATTAGTTCACATTCCGGTATGCAAAATATCCTATGGAACGTTACTCTTCCTTCTTTTTCAGGAAGTTGCTGCAATAGATTCTGCACAGCAACTAGCCTATGTCTTATAACATTGCAGCCAAACAGTGACTCTGAAAACTGACATACAATAAAGGACATATATAAAACTTGATTTAGCTAAACCAATTTCTCTTCTCTGCATATTTATTTTTGAGCTGCATATTCATTATAGTGCACAATGGCAACAGATCTATTTCCAGTAAATGAACACAACTGCATATTAGAGTTGTTGCATTTTCCCTCGAAAATATTGTGCAATTTGGTTAAAAATATCACACAATATTTCTCAGAAACACAGCGGTCATGGTTTAGCCAATGTTTTGACCATTTGAAATTCAGCTTAAAGTAAAGCCGAACACCCAAATTTAGATCGATCTATATTCTTGAATAGCCATAGGGGCATGTTCCTGGAATGGTCCTTCATGTAGATCACCGTGTCTTGTTTGGCGAGTTAATCGGCTGCTATTCAGAGTTTTAAAGAGATGTTGACCAGTCACCAACCTAGTGTTTTTCAATTAATTAATTTTTTGGACTTGCAATGTTCTTCTAAACTATCTGATTGCTTCAGAAGAGTCAGTTCCCAAGCACAGTCCCTTCTCTTTTTGCACATCACAACTCTTTCCTCTTTTGGGTGTGTCTAATTACTTGCTGTGCTAGTCTTTCCTCAACTTCCAATATAACCTTTAGCCTATATCACATCGGGCCGTTTAGACATGCAATTTGACATGTCAAATTGCCGGATATTGCGGCGGTGCACCAATTCCCAAAAGTAGTTCCTGCATAACTTTTAGTGACTTTGGGGGCGATTTCAATAGACATCTGTGCATGAACCCCGCACAGCTGTCTCTGAAATCGCTCCCATAGTCGGACTGACATGTGGGTTTGAAATCGTGTGAGTTTAGCTTTTCCCCAGCCTTCCCTGTAGGAGGTTTAGACCACTGGAGAATGATGGGGGAGGGTGTAAATATTTGGTAGGGCCAAGCGCTTGTTCTCTTGCCTCAGGTTAAGGCCTGAGGTATTTGCTGCTGGAGTGTATATGGTGCTAGGCGCAAAAGCCTGTTAGGGGCCTAACATGTACTGGGTATACAGCCCTACATATGTGGCCAAGGAGATTCACCAGCCAAGAAAGCTGTAATCTTGGAGGGCCTTACTGCTGATCTACATTGATGCTCATCATGGTCCGAGCTGGGGGGGCCTATACCTACAACAAAAAAGACACCCCCGATGTTTCACTTTTGAGGATCCATTCTACTAACAATGTACTAGAGGGCACAGGAAGCTAAGTCTGGGCAGCTATTTGGTGGCTTTATTAGTAATAGACAAAAAAAAAGGATTCCCTCCAAAGGAGAAAAAAACACTGCGCTAAATATTTGACATCGAAAATGAGTAAATGAGTAGAAAAATTTCACACTGAGTGTGTGAGAAGCTACCAGTACCAATATACCAATTATTAGTAATAGTTTTACCGGCTGTGTTCTTATTGGCAACATTTACCCTTATTTCTTTTTCAGAACTGGAAGTGATGGGAAATTTCTCCAGTCAGGCATAAACAAAAACATAAACACATAGGCCCGGATTCACAGAGAGTGGGCACACATTGACTCCGGCGTAGCGCACACACAGTACGCTACACCGGCGCAGTGCGGAGAGGCTGTATTCAGCAAGGTATTGCTCACCAAGATACGCCAGCGTAGCGTATTTTCGAAGGCGCAGGCCAGCGTAACTAGAAGTGGGAGTGACCCCATGCAAATGATGGTCTGAGCATGGTGCAGTGTTTCACGCCCAGCGTATCATGAACTGCGCATTGCGCCGTGACGTAGTCATGACGTGGACGCATGAAACTGCACCCTTATGCGTATGCTCACAACTACGCCGGCACAACTGCCTAAGCTACGCCGGATCACTACGTACGCCGTGAACGTAATGTACGCCCAATACGCCGGCCTGTGTTCTCTGGGGCAGACCTTTGCATGTCTATTGCTGGGTTGCGCCTCATCTATGGGGAATAACTTTACACCGGACGTACAACTTACGCAAACATTGCATAGATGCGTCGGGCGCACGTACGTACGTGAATCGCCATATTTCCCTCATTTGCATATTTGAACGCCTAATCAATGGGAGAAGCAACATGCGTCCAAACCATATTTGTGCCCAGGCTACGCCGGCATAAGTAAGATACGTCGGGGTAGGATGGCCTGTTTTTGGACGTATGTTGGTTTGTGACTCTGCCGCACACATACGCCGGGCGCACATTTGCACTACTTCGGCGTAACGTGATTTACGTCGGCGTACGCGCTTTGTGAATCCGGGACTTTTCAGTAGTGTAAAGAAATGTTGGAGCTTCTGAGTGTTTTTATTGTTGCCTGTGGTGACACCAGTGATGGTGTCACAAGAACAGGATGCAATATTCCAATAGGGTTACATATAAAATAAAACCTGACAGAAGTTTGAACTGTTCTCCACTCTATTCTTCAAAAAAAAAATGGCTGTTAGGTTTTCCAATTTTCTTTGCCATTTGCTGGTAATACTATATGTAAAATTATATTCTCTATCACAAGAACAATGTGATCAGCGAGGACCTGTTACATGTTTTGCCTTGCTTTGACCATACCGCAAATGCCAACTTTTTGTTGAACAGCTTCCAAGTTGGATTACATTTTTCAACAGTAAAGGACCGTACACACGATCAGACTTTCCGACAATAATCCGACCGTTTGTATGCTACATCGGACAATTGTTATCGGATTTTCGGACAACAAATGTGGGATAGCATGTTTTTAAATTTTCCGACAACAAATGTGTGATGTCAGATTATCCAATCGTGTGTACACATAAAAAAATCCAAAGTACAAACACGCATGCTCTGAACAAATGCTAACCACAAGACAACATTAGCAGAAGTTTCCCAAAGGGTGGCGCTAAAGAGCTGAAAAAACACGTAGTACGTCACTACGTTTGTGTATGTTGGCCACCGATTCTTTGTCGTTTGTATGCAATACAAGATGACGGCCAACACCCTTCGCACAAAATTCCACGGCTTTATCCGATGAAAATTCAATCGTCTGTATGAGGCTTAACTCTTAATTCAATTATATTTAAATCCTACTTAGAAACAATGGCCCAGATTCACAGAGCGATTACGCCTGCGCAACTGCTGTTGCGCGTGCGTAAGTCTAAATGTGCGCGTGCGTATAGTTGGACGCGATTCACAAAACAATATACGCCAGAAATCTACGTTTTTTGGTCCGGCGTAATTGAGTTAGACCTTCGCTTGCCTTCGCGCAAAACTGCGCTAGACACACCATTGATTTGCTAGTCAAATATGCTAATGAGGGAGTTACGGGGATTCACAAAAAAACGCAGTTGCTGCGCAGGCTACGCGATGTGCGCAACTGCAAAATGTTCTGTCTAAAGTTAGAGGACCTAAAAGCTGGTCTAAATTTTGAAAAAAAGTCTAATTGTCAGATAAAGCAACACTGTTAGTGAGGAGTTCAGCAGTCACACGTGTTGCCCAACAATCTGTATGCCAACATGCCAGGGGCATCGTCGCGCATAGCTATACTACTGACTTTAGATGAACAAAGAAGGATGAGGGCACGGAGGATGGCACTAAGGAGGGCACGGGAGATGTTTTTTTTTTTTTTTTTTTGGCTTATATAAAATTTACAATTTAATCTAATCTAATACAATATTCTTATCTGATACAAGCCCCTCACTCTTCACTTGATATATCACACACGCATAGACATCTTTGGCATGAGAGATTCTGAGGTGTCTCGCATCTTCAGATTCACCCCTCATGCCATCGTGGAATTACCACAACCTTGCAGGAGGACATCAGCAGCCCAACACATGGCACTACCCATGACACCCATGACAGCTACATATACAATCAGAGCCCCATCCCCACAGATTGCGAACAGAACATGTATGGGGACAGCTGGCTGGTTGGTGAGTGACATGGGAGTCAGGCATGACTATCCCCTCCCGTGATGCACACCTCACAAGTGGCACATGCATGACTAACATCCACCTGTCTTTTCCCTTCAAGGTGACTCTGCATATGAACTGGAACCCCATCTCATGACCCCATCTCATGCCAGCTCACATTATGCATCTTTGCACGTTAAACACACACATTAATCATGGCACAATGAGAATGCATGCATGCACACCACTATGGTCCCTAGCACACACACCCCACATCCTCATCAAATTGGATTGGCACCAGTCCACCATGCAAGACTGGTGAGCAGTAACGCCACGTCAAGGCTCCAATTATGTCACTGTACATTCATACACCATTCACACGGACCTGGGAATCACTTCTCCCTGGTCCTGGGGAACCCTTCTCCACCCAAATTGAGGATGACACCCCTTTTCCAGCAGGAATGTCACCCCCACATTCAAACATCATTCACAACCCAAAAAATGCCAAAAATGTCAGCAAAAAAAAAAAAAAAAAAAAAAGCATAGAAAAAAAAAAAAGCAGAGAACAAAAATAAACATGCTTTCAAACCAAAAAAAGGGGGAAAAAAAATTAATGCCCTCTGCCTGAGCCACGCCTGGGGCGCCCCCGGCCACGGCCCCGGACCCTCAGGGGAGACGCATGGGGGAGGGGAAAAGCCGGGGAAGGAGGAGCAGCCCCTGAGATCTGCCCACCTGGCGGCCTGCCCTCCAAGGCCACGGCTATTCTGTCCAGGGCAGCACCAAGTGTTGCCGTGTTGCCCTGGATAGCCTGGGTAAGGGCCCTCACATCCTGCCCAACGCCTGCTGCTGTAGTTTGCAGGTCATTTAGGCAGGTTGTGGAGGCCCGGGAGTGGGAGTCCAGGTTACCCAGCCTATCGTTGATGGAGGACAGGCTCTGATCCACCCGCCCCATAGTCTGGCAGAGCTGTCTCAGAAGGCGGGTCTGGGTGGCCAGGTTCCTTCTCAGACTGGCGGGCAGGAAATTGGGCGCCCCCCTGGTGCTCTGGGATGACCTCCTGGCTCTTGCTGATGGTTGTGGCCGGGGAGAAGGGGAGGCCCTTGTGAGGGGAGCCATGTTGGGGGAGGAGGGGGGGGGGCTCACCCTTAGGGAGGGCAGGCTTCTTGCAGCCAGAGGGGAAGAGTCCGCAGAAACCAAACGGCCAGTGCCTGCCATGGACTCCTCCTCCTCATGATTCTCCTCCTCCTCATGATCGTCCTCTGCATGATCCTCCTCCTCCTCTTGTTCCTCCTCCGCGGACTCTGGCCTTGTTGGGGGGGCCTCATTAGGCTGCTGTCCTGGCGTTGGAGCGGTCTGGCCAGATGGCCCTGCACCCTCCTGCACATCTGTGGATGACACAAACCATTCACAGGTTGGAGGATCCACACACTTGCCACATATTCCCTTTCACCCCCTCCCCCACACATGCTACACACTTGAGAGAAATAAAAACCTTACCTGGCACCGCGGGGACCGGACTTGTGTCAAAGCCTGGCAGGCCCTCCACTTCATGCCGGTGAAAGGTCAGGGCCACCACACGCTCCGTCGCTGTAAATCTAACCCGGCATGGTGGGCCCCCTCCTGTGCCCCTGGCATGGGCATTTATTGCGGCCAGTTTTTTTTTCACCTCACGCCGGAGGTCATTTATTTTCTTTTCAATCCCAGACCGGGTCCGTGTCTCCCCCTCCCCCGATGAATTGACCTGCTCCGTGATCATATCCAATATCTCCCTCCTCCTGGCCGGGGTGGTGGTGGCACTCTGCGGGCCGTGGAGAAAACGCCCATAGTCGGTAATGGCCCGGGCAAGAATTCTTTTTTCCCCCACTGTAAAATTAAGCTTTCTTTTTCTCTCAGTCATACTTCCAAACAAACTCACTAGCAGTCACCAAAAATCTGTCACAAATACAAGCACAACCAATCAGACAAGAACACACACAAAGAGAAAAAGAACACCCAAAAATCACACTAGCACTCAGCAAGAAACAGACACAAAAAAATCAGATGAAAAAATAAAGCAAGAAAACAAACGCTCAGAAATCTATCAATCAAACAAACAGTCAAAAAACACTTATCAAAACTCACTTTCACAAAACTACCAACAAGCACTAGATCACACAGAACACTAATCTGACAACTACAAAACACACTCTAACGAACAACAGAGCAAAAGCACTTGATTCAATGGGAAGGGACACAAAGGGATGTACTTTTGCAATGGAAGTGCGTTTGTGTGTGTCTATTTATGCTGTCTGCGTAGTTCACAACGTTGACCTAGTCCATGTCCAATTTCACTGATTGCGCCGCTCCCGAGTTGTGAGCATGCGCACAACGGAGCTGACATGGTTTCCTTCACGCGCGCATGCGCGAGTCGGCCGGCCCTTCATTTGCATGGGGTCACGGCTCATTTCAATGTAACACGCCCACGTCCCTCCCAATTTGTATTACTCCTCCTTACGCCTCCGGAAAAAACCTTACGCTTGCGCAATCTCTTGCGCAAAAGCTTCGTGAATCGCGGGATTACGCGGCTAGATTACGCAAGTCTAACGGAAAAGTGGTGCGCTACGCCGGTCCAATAATGCGCCGATGTACGTGAATCTGGGCCAATGTTTTTTTTTTGCCTATAAATGAAATAATTAACAATAAACTCTCTTGATTTTTTGTAGAAACACATGGAAATTGTTTCCGGCATTCTGTTGAAGATTTGCTCGCTTCCCGTGTTTAAAAAGATCTGTGAGGCAATAGACTTGTAAGTATCTGTGCTGACAGATCAAAAGCATGATAGCAGGTCTAAGGCAGTACCTATTACTTCTAGTCCACTGCAAAGAACATTAGCTATTAACAGTCACAATGAGCTTGGGTACAATTGTAATTGCTTAAAATGTGTGAAATATACTCTGCAGCTTCTGATGCTTGTGTAGTCAGATTTACCAATAATACCCTGAAGATAAGTATAATACGTACTTTACATTTTCATATTACTTAATTGTTTCTTCTCTGCGTGTCTTAATAGCGTAGGGGTAATGGAAACACAATCTGTGATAAGGGAATTACTTTCTGGACGCAAAGGAACGTGTGTGTTTTTGTCAGTTTATACAAGTTTTATTCTTGTTTGTCTAATTTAGAACATTAAAAGAAAATATATTGGTCAGGAGTTCAAAGTAATCTCATTTGTCTTTAATATCTGTTGGGAAACAAGAATCACTTAAAAGTGAATGTTAAATTTAGGTGCTTTTGTAATTGTTTTAGAATATGGTTGTACTCGATAAATTGTTCTGCACAGGCATACCCAAGAGCTTCTCGCTGTTCTATAAGGCATGTTCAGGCTGACTAATGATCATTCTTGCATTGAATGTGTAGACCCAGAGGCAGCTACTTCATTCTGCATAATATTTCCAGAATCAAGTAGGATGGCAATGCCAGCAGCTAAGCAGCTATGGCTCAGATGAGGTCCTAGACAATCTCAACAACCATAATTTAATAAAACCTCACACCACAAAACTTAAAAAACAGAAATATCCTTCTTGGCTGGAATTAAAGTAGTATGGGGTATGGCAACGCTGTATCCTGGCCTAGGCCAACAAGGCCCAGGGCTAGGGCAGCACTTTGCAGGGGGCAGCACGGAAAGAGTCCCGCCTGCTTGCACTACACTGTTGGTGTAATGCAAGCTGCTTCGAATTCAGACTGTCCTATCATCCTGCACTACAAACCTTCCTTTTCCATTTTGGATAGAATAAGGGAGGGTTAGAGCCCCTATCAGTTTATTTTTTACCATCCTTGTCCCATTGCAGAGATTTCCATTCACTTCCTGCCCCATAGCCAAACAGGAAGTGAGAGGAAATCTATGCAAATGAAGGGAATCCAATGCCCCCCCAGGCCCTAAGAACTAGTGTCCCCAATCAAAAATGTCAGGGTGGGGTTTTAATCAGAAAGGGGCGTGACTTTGGCAGGAAGGGGTGTGTCATATTTAAATTAGGGGGTGGTGCACAAGTTTAGTCAGGCCTATGGCAGCACAAAACCTAAATACACCCCTGGGGTATGGTACTGTGTTAGCAATTGATTAATGCAGAAAGTTTGAAGTTCAGGTGATACGCTTTACTGGCTAACTTAAAGTGTAACTCCACCTTTGTTGAGAAAAAATATTTTCTATACGTGATCAATGTACGGGTTTTAAAGAAAAAATTGCAGTAGAGTCCTACCCTTTTCTGTTCTGGAGAAAAAGCTGTTTGTTCTACTACTCTATGTCCTTAGAGGACTAATTCCTAAATGGGAGGGTCTGCACTCATTAAAACCAGCTGATGCACTCTCAGTGTTCTACTGAGAAAACTTGCAGTGTCTTCATTCCTTTAGAAGTATTTAACCCTTAGGGAGTATCTCACTAAAAATGAATATCCTATTGCACAGAACATCTACAATTTTACTTGTATCTTGGTCAGATGTAGGGATGAGCCCATGGTTTGAGTTGAACGTAAGCTCAACTCAAACATCGGGTGTTTGTTTGTTTTAAAACGAATGGAACATATGGGGCATTTGCAGGAAATTTGAGCAACGCGGAAATTACCCTTAATGCACTGAAAGATCGCAGTGCATTGCTGTATGATGATTGGCCAAAGCATGTACCTGACCTGCATGCCTTGGCTAATCACAGTGCACTCTGCTGAGAGAGTCATAAATGGCCAAAGGCAGAGTGCCTTCGGCCAATCATGGCTCAGGGGGACCAAGTCCACACCCCACACTATATAAGGCTGCTTACATAGCGCCCGTGTATAGTGTGTGGACGGAGAAAGATTGAGCTAGATTAGGCAGGTAGGTTAGTTAGTGGCAGTGTATTTGATATATAAATATACAGTCTAATATATATATATATATATATATATATATATACACACACACAGTATATATATATATATATATATATATATATATATATACAGTGCGGAAAATAAGTATTTGAACACCCTGCTATTTTGCAAGTTCTCCCACTTAAAAATCATGGAGGGGTCTGAAATTGTCATCGTAGGTGCATGTCCACTGTGAGAGACATAATCAGAAAAAAAAAAATCCAGAAATCACAATGTATGATTTTTTTAACTATTTATTTGTATGATACAGCTGCAAATAAGTATTTGAACACCTGAGAAAATCAATGTTAATATTTGGTACAGTAGTCTTTGTTTGCAATTACAGAGGTCAAACGTTTCTTGTAGTTTTTCACCAGGTTTGCACACACTGGAGGAGGGATTTTGGCCCACTCCTCCACACAGATCTTCTCTAGATCAGTCAGGTTTCTGGGCTGTCGCTGAGAAACACGGAGTTTGAGCTCCCTCCAAAGATTCTCTATTGGGTTTAGGTCTGGAGACTGGCTAGGCCATGCCAGAACCTTGATATGCTTCTTACAGAGCCACTCCTTGGTTATCCTGGCAGTGTGCTTCGGGTCATTGTCATGTTGGAAGACCCAGCCTCGACCCATCTTCAAAGCTCTAACTGAGGGAAGGAGGTTGTTGCCCAAAATCTCGCAATACATGGCCCCGGTCATCCTCTCCTTAATACAGTGCAGTCGCCCTGTCCCATGTGCAGAAAAACACCCCCAAAGCATGATGCTACCACCCCCATGCTTCACAGTAGGGATGGTGTTCTTGGGATGGTAGTCATCATTCTTCTTCCTCCAAACACGGTTAGTGGAATTATGACCAAAAAGTTCTATTTTGGTCTCATCTGACCACATGACTTTCTCCCATGACTCCTCTGGATCATCCAAATGGTCATTGGCCAACTTAAGACGGGCCTTGACATGTGCTGGTTTAATCAGGGGAACCTTCCGTGCCATGCATGATTTCAAACCATGACGTCTTAGTGTATTACCAACAGTAACCTTGGAAACGGTGGTCCCAGCTCTTTTCAGGTCATTGACCAGCTCCTCCCGTGTAGTCCTGGGCTGATTTCTTACCTTTCTTAGGATCATTGAGACCCCACGAGGTGAGATTTTGCATGGAGCCCCAGTCTGAGGGAGATTGACAGTCATGTTTAGCTTCTTCCATTTTCTAATGATTGCTCCAACAGTGGACCTTTTTTCACCAAGCTGCTTGGCAATTTCCCCGTAGCCCTTTCCAGCCTTGTGGAGGTGTACAATTTTGTCTCTAGTGTCTTTGGACAGCTCTTTGGTCTTGGCCATGTTAGTAGTTGGATTCTTACTGATTGTATGGGGTGGACAGGTGTCTTTATGCAGCTAATGACCTCAAACAGGTGCATCTAATTTAGGATAATAAATGGAGTGGAGGTGGACATTATAAAGGCAGACTAACAGGTCTTTGAGGGTCAGAATTCTAGCTGATAGACAGGTGTTCAAATAGTTCTTTGCAGCTGTATCATACAAATAAATAGTTAAAAATTCATAAATTGTGATTTCTGGAATATTTTTTTTTTGATTATGTCTCTCACAGTGGACATGCACCTACGATGACAATTTCAGACCCCTCCATGATTTCCAAGTGGGAAAACTTGCAAAATAGCAGGGTGTTCAAATACTTATTTTCCGCACTGTATATATATATACTCTGCATTCAGTGTAGCCTATATATTCAGTGTAGACTCTATATTCAGTCAGTGTAGTTTATATAACACAATGTATTGAAGTAGTTAAGGGGAACCCTGCGCCCAAAAAAAAAATATGTGGTGGTTCCCCCCAAAATCCACACCAGGCCCTCCAGGATTTTAAGGGGATTTTAAGGGGAACCTGCACCAAAATGTTAAAAGAAAATGTTGTGTGGGTCCCCCCAAAATCCATACTAGACCATAATCCGAGCATGCAACCTGGCAGGTCTCAGGAAAAAGAGTGGGATGAGAGTCCGCCCCCCTCCTGAACCATACCAGGCCACATGCCCCTAACATGGGAGGGTGCTTTAGGGTCCCCCCAAAGCACCTTGTCCCTATGTTGATGGGGACAAGGGCCTCATCCCAATAACCCTTGCCCAGTGGTTGTGGGGGTCTTTGGGCAGGGGGTTATCAGAATCTGGAAGCCCCTTTTACAAGGGGCCCCCAGATCCCGCCCCCAAAATAGTGTAAAAAAAGTAAAAATGACAGGAGACAGTTTTTGACAATTCTTTCATTACAAAAAAAGTGTCCTGTGATGTCTATCCTTCTTTAATCACGGCGCAGACAAACCTGAAAAAAAAAGCTCTGCCTCGATGGGAGGTGTCCCGCCGACTGTCTTTTTGCGTTGACAGCTGTCATGTAGCCAAGGGCGGGGCCACCTGGTGACGTAACCAGATGACCTGGCCCCTTTTGATGTCACATGAGTGACATCAGATGGGGCCTGGTCACCAGTTTACGTCGCCGGGTGGCCCCGCCCTTGCCTATATAACAGCTGTCAAAGTAAAAAGATGACATTTTATTATTTTTTCTCTGGACCGTAAGACGTCATTTACATTGCGGGACACTTTTTTCTCCTGTCGTTTTTACTTTTTTTAACACTTTTTTTGGTGAATGTGTAGGGATGTTGGGGGGATCCCTGTTGTTTTTATCAATTTTTTTTTTATGTATATTGCACGGTTTTATGTATATTTTACATATTATGTATATTGCATGTTATAAACATGGGAAAGATGCGTTACTTTACAGGCAGACTACGGGGACCCCCAGGCACGATATTTAAATTAATATTTATTTTTTATTTATAAATCACTGCTCCTGAAAAAACAGCCATTTAAAAACTATTTTTATTTGCATTGATACATGTCCCCTGGGGCAGTACCTGGGTCCCCATATACTTTTGATGGCAATAACTTGCATATATGCCTTTAAAATTAGCTCTTTTAATTTTTCATGTTCGTGTCCCATATACTTTAATGGTGCTCGCATGTTCACACAAATTGCACACATTTTTGGTTTGTTCACATGTTCTGGTGTAAACCTAACTTGGGGTGCTCGGTTTATCCCTAGTCAGATGTCAGAGAAAATCAGTAAGCCAATATCATAAGCATGAGATGACATTTCTGGGGGTTTCCTGTGTGCCAGCTATGTACAGAATGCCTCCAGGTCACCATTTGCATAGAATTTTTGGACAGTTTTAGAAAATTGCAACAGTTTCACGTTAAAATGGATAGGCAATTTTAATTACATTAGATTGCAAAATGGCTTGTATGGCAATAATGTAAGGCATATATACAACATATTGTAAAAATATTAGGGCTGTGAATGATCAAAATTTTTGTGTTCGATTAATCGTTTTTTTTTTTAATCGATTAATCGACTAATTTCGATTAATTATAACGCACATACAGATCCAACTACTTTTAGCTGATCTCCTCACAGGCTGATTCCCAGTGCAGCTACCAACCACTGGAAAAATGGATAGCAGGATACAAAAAACACACAAAGGTCGCGCTCGATGGGAAGAGCATTAAAACTTTTATAGTCTTCAAGTAGGTAACAAAATAAATATTGCACTGGAGATAAAATCGATGTAGCTACATAAACTGTAAAAATGGTGCGAGTAATACCAAATGGTACCAAAAGTAGTCATAAAAACCTGTAGCTAAGTATGATACTGGTATAAAAATGTGTACAACAATGCCACTGCTGAATCCAGATGAGGAGAGGTTAACATCAGTCCATCGGCATGTAGATGTCCCATGAAGGGAACTATCACAACTCCCAGTGGATGGCTGTAGAATCCCAGGTTGACAGAGGGAAGTAATAGAGGGAAGTGTAACAGCGCTTGCGTCAGGGCTGTCTTAATGAGAGGGCACACCTGGGCACTGCCCAGGGGCCCCAGCTGAATTTGCCCAAAGCAGCTGGTCCTTGAGGCTACGCTGCCCCGAAATTGGGGGCCCCATGATGGCACTGAGAGTGATAGATACACAGGGGAGGCAGTCTGCCTTCTACCTACTTGATGTCTGTTTACCTGCACTGTCATTATTGTAGGGGCCCCAGAGCATTTCTTTGCCCAGGGGCCCAAGATGCTATTAAAATGGCCCTGGCTTGCGTGTGGCAGATAGTAAGGTCCCGCCGGCATGCAGATATGAAGGCACAGCAAAGGAGCCCTTCAGATGGACACGGCAAGCCCCGCCGGTGTCCATGATGTCACCGAATCTCTGACAGAACTCCCTGAAGGCCCAGAAGCCGGCAGAGAGGTGAGTACCAGTCATAAGAATTTTTTAATCGATCAAAAAGATTTTGATCGATCAAAAAAATTAAAGATTAATCGATCGATTAAAAGTTAATTTGCACAGCCCTAAAAAATATATATTATTACAACTGGAATGCCTTTCTACCACTAACTAACTAGGTAAGACTGTCCAGCCATATCTTAAAAGGCGTAAGTTCATGATTGGTGTCCTTCAACAACTTGGCAAATGCTCTGATATTCCAGGGTTCCAATGGACTACATGGCACACCAGCCCCTTAGTATCCCATGCATGTGCGGCAGTAGCTTCGGCGGCCGATAACCTGGCTTTCCACCTCTTTAAATATGCACTATGAAGGAAGGCAGGGCCCAAAAAGCCCAGGAAAGGGGTCCAAACTCAGTTAACCCCCTCCCAACCTGGGCTGGCTCCTTGCTAAAACAAAAACCCTTAATATAGGCAACCTGCCTACACTCTTCTTCAAGCTTTATACAATTGTAAAATGGTTCTAAAACCCATACATTTTTACACAAAGTTACAAGGAGGAGCTATTTATTTAAAAATGGCTGCTGTTGTTCATCCTAAACCTTCTATAGCTCATCCCAATGAGATGAAACACCTTTGTGACAGAATCCATATTGTCACATATTTCTGTGCACAAGCATATCAATGAACGTAATCTGACATTTTTACTTGTAATCTTGTAAAACAACAATATTGTCCTATGCAGATCTTGCCAAATATGCTTCTATCACAGTATTTACTTTTAGGTGGGGTTTCCCAACCTTATTTTTGTTCCTTGTGTGCTCAAATTCCCTGGATTACACCCTGATCTGTGAGTCAGCAACTAGAGGATCGCTGTTCTTTACTTTGAAACCTGAATCGCAGCTCTTATACGATAGTGAGTTCTAGAACATATATATATATTTATTTTTTAGTTCATTAGTGTTTTCCCTCCCTTTGTCTGATTTTCCTCTGTGTCTACTTTTATTTCCTTACCCCTCATTTGGCTCATTTGAAGGATACAGTTCATTCAGGGAACCATGAATGCCAACATGTACTGTGACATACTGAAGCAGAGCATGGGCCACAGACCGGGCTGCAGGGCATTATTCCAACATAACGACCCCAAACATAACTCCAAGATGACCACTGCTTTGGGTAAAGGTGATGGACTTACCAAGCATGTCTCCAGACCTAAACCCTATTGAGCATCTGTGAGGCATCCTCAAACGGAAGGTGGAGGAGCGCAAGGTCTCTCTAACATCCACCAGCTCTGTAATGATGTCATGGAGGAGTGGAAGAGGACTCCAGTGGCAACCTGTGAAGCTTTGGTGAACTCCATTCACAAGAGGGTTAAGGCAGTGCTATAAAATAATGGTGACCACACATAATATTGACACTTTTATTATTATTATTATTATTATTAAAAAGTGTTTAATATCGCGCCGGTCTTACCCATAGGGCCTCGAAGCGCCAAACGCAAAAGTACACATCACCCATAGCAGAGAACAAAAGTCGGCACCGCAACAATTAAAAGGGGTACTAAGAAGGGAGAAACCTAGTATAACATGAGAAGGACTCAAGACACCCCTCTACTGATTCAGCCATAGGCTTTGGGTAAACAGGTGGGTTTTAAGTTTACGGACGGTTTAAGGTTGAGCCAGGAGATTGCTAACCTGTCTAATCGGCAGGGGGATGCTGTTCCAAAATTTTGCCCCCTGGACGGAAAAAGAGCGACCTCCTCGACGAGCCTTCCTAAAGCGCGAGGCACCATAAAATCCAGGGAGGTACTGGAACGGAGGGGGCGGGAAGGGACGTATTTGCGATGCAAATCTTGCACGGAGGTAGCCTGGACCCGAACCATAGAATACCCTGTGCATAATACAACCAGTCTTGAACAATATCCGTTTTGAGATAGGAAGCCAATGCAGGGCGACAAGAGAGGGGGGTGATATGCTCTCTACGGGAAGCCCCCGTGAGTAGCCGCGCAGCTGCATTTTGGACAAGCTGGAGTCTATGCAGGTTGTTATTAGGAAGTCCTAGATACAGGGCATTACAATAGTCCAGGCGACTAGCGATCGTGGCAGAGACAACCGTTTTTTTGCTGGGGTGGTCAATGAATCAAAATAACACCCTCAGAAGTTTAAGATGGAAGTGGCAGGTGCTTACCACCTTGCTTATCTGGGGGATCAGAGTCAACCGGGAGTCCAGGATGACTCCCAAGTCCCTGACCTGGGTGGCTCTCTCGGGAACGCTGCCAAACTCCGAGGGCCATTGGGGCAGTGTAGGGGCCAGACTCAAGTCACTGAAGGTAATACAATCGGTCTTACTATTGTTTAACTTCAGAGAGTTGGCACACATCCACTGATCGATCTCCCGAAGGCAAGCGGCCAGGGTTTCGGGAGCAACTTCACCATGTTTGAATTTAAAGTAAAGCTGCGTGTCATCTGCATAGACATGGAACTGGAGATTGTGATGCCTGATGAGGTCAGCCAGTGGCCTCACATAGATGTTGAACAGGACTGGAGATAAAGCCGAGCCCTGTGGAACTCCACAGGAGAGGGGGAGGTCAGCTGATTGAAAAACCCCCAGCTGTACTCGCTGCGTCCTCTCCTGGAGAAAGGAGGCCATCCATACCAAGGCTTGACCTTCTAGTCTGGCAATCGTTACCAATCGATCCAGAAGCACCTGATGGTCAATGGTGTCGAATGCAGAAGACAGGTCCAGTAACACTAGAACCACCGAGTGATCTGGTCTAAAGCCCGTCAGAAGATCGTCCTGGACGTTGACAAGAGCTGACTCTGTGCCTCGCCCAGGCCGGAATCCCGACTGGTAGTCATCCAGAATGTTATTGGACTCTAGGTGACTCTGAAGTTGACCTACCACAGCTTTTTCGGCTATCTTCGCCACGAACGGAAGGCCAGAAATTGGTAATTGGTTCAGTTGCTCATCCAGTCGGGGCGAGCAATGGTTTCCTAAGCAGGGGAGTCACCACCGCCTGCTTAAGAGAACTCGACACCTGACCGGAGGCAAAGGAGCTATTAATGATGTCCTGTATAAACGGGGCCAGGGCCTCCGCGCAGGACCTCATCAACTTAGGGGGACAGGAATCCAAAGGGGAGGAGGAGGCTTTTAAGGCCCGAATAATCTCTCTAACCGAGATTTCCGTGAGTGGGGTAAATTCCCGTAAGGGAATAATAGTGTGATCCCCACTCAGTTCTAGGGCTGGATGGCTTACGCTAGGGGCAACTAAAGGAGGTATAGAGGCTCGTAACTTTAATATTTTGTTGTGAAAGTACTCTGCCATTTGTTGGCAGAGCTCCTGTGTATGAGCCAACGGGGTAGTTTTACTAATGGGATTAGAGAGTTCCTGCGTGATGCGGAACAATTCACCAGAATTGTTTCCCGCCTTGACTACCCTTTCCGAGAAATAGTGTCTTTTTGCTTGTAAAATGGCTGTTTTTATACATTTTTTGGCACTCTCGGAATTTAAGAAGATGCTCTGGAGTTTTATTCTTCCGCCAAAATCGTTCCGCGGCCCTAGTTTGCTGTTTTAGCAATCGTTAGCGCCGGCGTAAACCACTTCGGATTTTTTTCTGCCATTCTAGAATTGGGTTTATTAGAGATTGGGGCTAGGGTATCCAGTGACGATGATAAGTGATATATAAAAGAAACCTAGTTTTTCTTCCGTAGTTCCCAAGGCCAATTGGTCAGTCAGTAGTGTATTCTGGGTAAAGTGCTGTGCAAAGTCGGAAGGAATTAGGCCATTTAAATTCCTTTTTTTGACAGTAGGTCCTAATCGATTGGGAATGTGCGGGGGTTTAATATTGGTTCGAAAGTAGTGATTAAAAAAGATAATGTAATGGTCTGACCAGGCTAGTTCCCTTGTTTGAATATCTTTAATAGTGACATTGTGGGTCAGTATCCAGTCAAGGGTGTGCCCTGCCCTGTGTGTAGCTTGAATTATCAGTTGAGAGAACGAGAGATCTTTCAATTGATTAAGCAGCACTTTCACTGTTGCCAGCATTTATTTTTTTGAGGGGACAGCAAATTGACACTGTTATACAAGCTGTACACTCACTAATTTATACTGCAGCAAAGTGTAATTTCTTCAGTGTTGTCACATGAAAAGATTAGGGCTGTGGAAATTAGCTATTAATTCCTCGATTAATCGTTATTTTTTTGATCGATCAAAATTATTTTGATCGGTACTTACCTCTCTGCCTGCTTCTGGGTCTTCAGCGAGTTCTGTCGGGGGGTTCGGTGACGTCACGGACACCGGCAGGGTTTATTGTGTCCATCTGAAAGGCTCCTTTGCTGTGCCTTCATATCTGCATGCCGGCGGGACCTTACTATCTGCCACACGCAAGGGCTGTTACACTTCCCTCTTTCAACCTGGGATTCTACAGCCATCCACTGGGAGTTGTGATAGTTTCCTTCACGGGACATCTACATGCCGACGGACTGATGTTAACCCCTCCTCATCTGGATTCAGCAGTGGTATCGCTGTACACATTTTTATACCAGTATCATACTTAGCTACATGTTTTTATGACTGCTTTTGCTACCGTTTGGTATTACTCGCACCATTTTTACAGTTTATGTAGCTACAATATTTGTTTTGTTACCTACTTGAAGACTATAAATGTTTTAATGCTATATTCCCATTGAGAGCTGCCTTTGTGTGTTTTGTGTCCTGCTATCCATTTTTCCAGTGATTGGAGCAGCACTGGGAATCAGTCTACAAAGAGATTAGCTAAAACTAGTTGGATCTGTATGTGCGTTATAATTAATCTAAATTAGTTGATTAATCGATTTAAAAAAAACGATTAATCGAACACGAAAATTTTAATCAGTAACAGTCCTAGAAAAGTTAGAATAAAATATTTACAAATATGTGAGGGGTGTACTCACTTTTGTGAGATACTTAACTACAGTAAATTCTTATAATGTTTTTATAATAGTGATGATTTTTTTCCCAATTTCCTAGGTCAGAACCAGCAGAAGATCTTGATCACGATAACTTCAGTAGCTTTCCAGTAAGTTGAATAAGCATAACATTTATTTTCATTGTATTCTCCATCTTTAAAGGAAATGTGTGTTTTGCCAATGCAGGGTGAAGCAACAGGTTCATTTTAACCACTTAAGACCCGGACCAAAATGCAGGTAAATGACCTTGCCCCTTTTCGCTTTAACTGACAATTGCGCGGTCGTGCGACGTTTACCAAACAAAATTTGCGTCCTTTTTTTCCCAGAAATAGAGCTTTCTTTTGGTGGTATTTGATCGCCTCTGCGATTTTCATTTTTTGCGCTATATACAAAAATAGAGCGACATTTTTGAAAAAAAATCAATATTTTTTACTTTTTGTTATAGGAAGAATTAAATAAAATACATTTTAGTCAATCGTTTAGGGCAAAATTTATTTAGCCATATGTCTTTAGTAAAAAAAAATCGCAATAAAAAAAAAAAATGAGTTACCTAGCGGGAACAGCGACACTAATACAGCGATCAGAAAAATGATCGCTTAGTGACGCTGGCAATAGGGAGTGAAAGGGTTAACTAGGGCGGTGATCAAGGGGTTAAAACTTTATTAGGGGGGGTACGGGGGCTACCCTGAACCTAACACTAACTGACTGTCACACTGCCTGTCACACTGACACTAAATACAGTAATCATACATGTATAATTACTGCATTCAGTGACACTGTGACAGGGGGGGGGGGAGTCGATCGCAAGGGGTTAATGTGACTATGTGTAGTGTGTGTCAGTGTAGTGTTAGTGCAGACTTACTGTGAGATGTGATCTCTCCTCAGTGGTGGTTGAAAAAAACGCTGAGGGGAGAGATCACATCGCTTCCTCCTTCCTGTGTTTACACAGGAGGAGGAAGTGACAGGGCGGGGGGGCGCGCGGATTGGCTGAGAGCGATCCGGAGGAGGCGGACAAAAACGAATAGCCACCCCCTTATCCCGGATCGCTCGGCCAGCTACAGGGACCCTCTCAAGGCACCAACGTGTATATATACGTTGATGTGCCTGTTGGTGCCATTCTGCCGATGTAAATGTACATGCGGCGGTCCTTAACCAGTTAAAGAGGCTGATTTGCTGACACCCTCAAGATTTACTGTTGCTGGGGGAGCAACAGGAAAAAGAATGTACAGTATTCATAATGAACCAAGGTATTGCTGTGTCTACACCTTTTGAAAAATGTAATAAACCTCAAGTTTAAAAAAATAAATCAAGGCTGCAAATGCAGAAACTTTAATTGCAGAAAGTGACCTCTAGTTTTTGAGACTGATGCCGCGTACACACGATCATTTTTTGTGATGAAAAAAAAACGACGTTTTCTGTGAAGTAAAAAACGACGTTTTTGAAACGTCACTTTTCAAAGACGATGTTGCATACACACCATAGTTTTTTTCACAAAAAGCGAGGTTACATTCACCACTCTTTTCCATTGAAGCTCGCTTCATAACTAGCTTCTGGGCATGCGCGGGTTGAAAAACTTTGTTTTAAAGCGGATCTCCACCCTAAAGTGAAGATCCGCTGATCGGAACCCTCCCCCCCTCCGGTGTCACATTTGACACCTTTCAGGGGGGAGGGGGGTGCAGATACCTGTCTAAAGACAGGTATCCGCACCCACTTCCGGCCCGCAGTCTCGGGCAAAAGACGGGCTTTTCCCGTTGCGTGCTGGGAACTCTCAGTTCCCAGCACACAGCGGGAGCCAATCGCGGGCGCAGCGCGACTCGCACATGCGCCGTAGGGAACCGGGCAGAGAAGCCGGAGCGCTTCACTTCCTGGTTCCCTCGCTGTGGATGGAGGGGGGAGCAGCAGGGTGATGAGCGATCGCTCATCCTCTGCTGCGGACGCCGCTGGACTCCAGGACAGGTAAGTGTCCTAATATTAAAAGTCAGCAGCTGCAGTATTTGTTGCTGCTGGCTTTTAATATTTATTTATGGTGAACCATCCGCTTTAAACAACGTTTTTGCTACACACGGTGACTTTTTGTGAAACAAAAAACGACGTTTTGAAAAACGACACAAAAAATTCAAGCATGTTGGAATTTTTTTTTGGTCGTTTTTTTAAGACAAAAAACGATGTTTTGCCCACACACGATCAATTTAAATGACGTTTTAAAAAACGTCGTTTTTTTTCATCGCAAAAAACGACCGTGTGTACGCGGCATAAGGAAAAGGGGAGAACTTTCAATAAGGTAGTGACTTCTCTGGGCTTCAGCAAATAGGCAGCCTAAGGCTCCATTCACATCTAGGCGACAAAACGCCTGTCGCGCGACGCTCGTGTCGCTGGAGGGGAAAAATCCCATTGATGTCTATAGAGATGGTTACATCTCTGAAACGCCGAACGACTGTCGCCTGAAAAAAAGTCCGGACCCTTTTTTTCAAGCGACATTGGCGTCGGCCATAGACATCAATCCCTGGAGATTTGTAAAAAAAAAAAAAAAAAAATCTAAGCGCGGCAAGTAAAGCCGCGTATGCGGCGTTATTTGCCGCATAGATGTGAATGCAGCCTAAGACAAGAAGAAACAGGAGCAATGCTGGAGTAAATTTACAGTACACACTGATTTTGTTAGCATAATTATTAAAGCGGTTGTAACCCGCATATACATTTTTTTTTTTTTTAGAACTTGCAAGGCAAAAGACATAATGAGCTAATATGCACCGCATAATAGCTCATTATGAAATACTTATCTCTGAATGAGGAAAGTAGAACTTACCTGGTCCACGCCGAGCGAGATGTCATC